>JAPXFY010000032.1:41113545-41126045 GCA_030674185.1 Monoplex corrugatus | reverse complement strand
CTACTGCAATGTCTGACAGAGAAGGATGGAAGAAACGTGAAGAAGATGATGATGGTGAGGTAATAATTACATTCTGGCAGTGTCAGTGTTTCACAGATCCTCATCATCACCACCCCCCATGGGAGGGAAGGGAAGGGTAGGGAAGGGTACGGAAGGGTAGGGTAGGGAAGGGTAGGGTAGGGTAGGGTAGGGAAGGGTAGGGTAGGGTAGGGTAGGGTAGAGTAGGGAAGGTAGGAAGGAAAGGGTATGGTAGGGAAGGGAAGGGTAGGGTAATGAAGGGAAGGAAAGGGTAGGGAAGGGAAGGGAAGGGAAGGGTATGGGTAGGGAAGGGAAGGGAAGGGAAGGGAAGGGAAGGGTAGGGAAGGGTAGGGTAGGGAAGGGAAGGGAAGGGAAGGGAAGGGAAGGGAAGGGAAAGGAATGGTAGGGTAGGGTATGGTAGGGAAGGGAAAGGAAGGGTAGGGTCAGGTAGGGTCAGGTAGGGAAGGGAAGGGTAGGGAAGGAAGGGAAGGGAAGGGAAGGGAAGGGAAGGGAAGGGAAGGGAAGGGTAGGGTAGGGTAGGGTAGGGTAGGGTAGGGTAGGGTAGGGTAGGGTAGGGTCGGGTCGGGTCGGGTCGGGTCGGGTCGGGTCGGGTCGGGTCGGGTCGGGTCGGGAAGGGAAGGGAAGGGTAGGGTAGGGTAGGGTAGGGTAGGGTAGGGAAGGGAAAGGAAGGGTAGGGTCAGGTAGGGAAGGGAAGGGAAGGGTATGGGTAGGGAAGGGAAGGGAAGGGAATGGAAGGGTAGGGTAGGGTAGGGAAGGGAAGGGAAGGGTATGGGAGGGAAGGGAAGGGAAGGGAAGGGTATGGGTAGGGAAGGGAAGGGTATGGGTAGGGAAGGGAAGGGTAGGGAAGGGAAGGGTAGGGTAGGGTAGGGTAGGGAAGGGAAGGGAAGGGAAGGGTAGGGAAGGGAAGGGAAGGGAAAGGAAAGGAAGGGTATGGGTAGTTAAGGGAAGGGAAGGGTAGGAAGGGAAGGGTAGGGTAGGGAAGGGTAGGGTAGGGTAGAGTAGGGAAGGGAAGGAGGTATGCGTAGGGAAGGGAAGGGTAGGGAAGGGAAGGGAAGGTTAGGGAAGGGTAGGGTAGGGTAGGGAAGGGAAGGGAAGGGAAGGGAAAGGTAGGGAAAGGTAGGGAAGGGTAAGGAAGGGTAGGGTAGGGAAGGGTAGGGAAGGGTAGGGTAGGGAAGGGTAGGGAAGGGTAGGGTAGGGTAGGGAAGGGAAGGGAAAGGAAAGGAAGGGTAGGGTCAAGTAGGGAAGGGAAGGGAAAGGAAGAGTAGGGTCAGGTAGGGAAGGGAAGGGAAGGGTAGGGTAGGGTAGGGTAGGGAAGGGAAAGGAAGGGTAGGGTCAGGTAGAGGGAAGGGAAGGGAAGGGTAGGGTAGGGTAGGGTAGGAAGGAAGGAAGGGTAGGGTCAGGTAGGGAAGGGAAGGGAAGGGAAAGGAAGGGAATGGATGTAGGGTAGGGTAGGTAGGGAAGGGCAGGGAAGGGCAGAGAAGGGAAGGGTAGGGTAGGGAAGGGAAGGGTAGGAAGGGAAGGGAAGGGAAGGGAAGAGAAGGGAAGGGAATGGTAGGTAAGGGAAGGGAAGGGAATGGTAGGGAAGGGAAGGGAAGGAAGGGAAGGGAAGGAAAGGATAGAGTAGGGTAGGGAAGGAAGGGAAGGGAGCCTTCTCTGTTTCTGGTCCGCTCTCCTAGAACAAACTTCCTCTCTCAGTCCGTCAGCAACCTACTTTTTTCTCTTTCAAGTCCGCTCTCAAAACTCACCTTTGCTCCTCTGCATAAAATCCTGACCTCACTCAATCCCCTCTGCAGCCTGTCTCCACTCGGAGGGGAATCACATTGCAATAAATAATTGTATATAATATGCTCTCTATAATTTTCCATTGCTTTTATTCTTTCTCCCCATTTATAGCCGTGTGCGTGTATGTGCGTGTGTGTGCGTGAGTGCGTGTGTGTGCGTGCGTGCGTGCGTGTCTGTTTCAGCACTTAGATTTGATTTTATCAAGATTTTGCGCTATATAAATATTATTATTATTATTATTATTATTATTATTATTAAGAGTAGGGAAGGGAAGGGACTGGACGAGTAGGGAAGGGAAGGGAAGGGAAAGGAAGGGAAGGGAAGGGAAGGGAAGGGAAAGGAAGGGAAGGGAAGGGAAGGGAAGGGAAAGGAGGGAAAGGTGTCAAGAAGATCTGTTTTTGTCTCTGTATTAATCACCAGATATCAGGGGTCATTACCCTTTTGTTCCGTCCCTAGCTTCTGTGATAAATGGGCAATTTGACAGCGTCTGACCTTTTGGAAAATAGTGACATTTTTAAACTGATCTTCAGCTAAGAAGAAAGGATTAAACACAGAAACTGTCAAAGAAATAAACGATCAAGCAAACAAGCAAGCAAAGAAGCAAGCATATAAACAAAATATACTTTAACAAACAAATGTTAAACCCCCTCCCACCCCCCTCCCGAAAAAAAAGGAAGAGAGAGAGAGAGAGAGGGAGAAAGAGAGAGAGAGGGAGAGAGAGAGGGAGAGATAGAACGGGAGAGAGAGAGGGACAAAGTGAGGGAGTGTTTTGTTCTATCTTGATTGGTACAACTGTAGGTTGGAGTAATGTCTTTGACGTCGGCACTTGTGTTCGTGTTCTTCTGCCGAACAGTCTCTGAGCAGGCGAACTGTTTACAGTCTCTGTTGGGATGTTTCTCAGCTCAAGTAAAGCGAGGAAGGGATCTTGATTGTTGTGTTCTGCTTTTTTCATGCACGTCTTTGCAGCCTTCACCGCGCTCTCTGCTTTTCCATTGGACTGAGGGTAGTGTGGTGAGCTTGTTACGTGTTCAAACCCATAAGTTTTTCTGAACTTTCCAAACTGGTTTGATGTGAATTGAGTTCCACAGTCTGTTGTCAGGCGTTCTGGTATTCCATGTCTTGCCAAGTGTCTCTTCAGACAGATGATGACCTCTTTGGATTATCTTGTTTGTAACCGATCAATCTCAAAGAAATCAGAGTAGTGATCGACCGTGACCAGGTATTCATTGCCATTATGTTCAAAGATGTCACAAGCGATGTGTTGCCAGGGCAGGTCAGGGATCTCTGTACTGATAAGTGGTTCCTTCTGCTGACCACGTTGGTATGTGTTACAGGCGCTGCATGTTTTGACAAAATCTTCAATGTCCATGTTCATCCTGGGCCAGTAGACTACCTCAAGTGCTCTTCTTATGCAGCTCTGAATTGCTGAGTGGCTTGCATGAAGTTTCTCAAGGATGTCTGCTCTTTCGCTTTCAGGTACAATTACTCTGTGGCTTTTGAAGACAAGTCCGTTGTGGACTGACAGTTCCTCCCTGAAAGGAAAGTATTGTTGTAACTGTAATGAAAGTTGTTGTTTCTCCTCTGGCCAGCCTTGTAGAATGACAGCTTTCATGGTTTTTATGGTTGCATCTTTCTGAGTTGCTTGCTGCAGACTGTTCAGTCTCTCTTGGCTGATGGCCAGTTCTTGCAATGAGTCTGTTTTCTCCAGGTCTGCGAGGAAAACGGCTTCCTTGTGGGTGACTTGCTGTTCCACGTTTCCACAGACTGCTCTGCTGAGGGTGTCAGTCAGGCGCATCTCAGATCCACGCTTGTACACTACCGTGTACCTGAACTTCTGAGTTCTGAGTAGCATCCTCTGAATCCTCTTAGGTGCTGAGAGCAGGCTCTTCTTGTGAATGGTCTCTAGTGGTTTGTGGTCGGTCTCCACCAGGATGTCTCTTCCATAGACGTATCTCTCAAACTTTTCCAGACCGAAGAGTATTGCCAACATCTCCTTTTCTATTTGAGCATAGCTTTTTTTCTGTCTCGGTCAAGGCTCGTGATGCGTACTGAATCGGTTGACCATCCTGCATGAGACAAGATCCAAGTCCAAACTGTGAAGCATCACACTGAAGGGTGGTTGTACGCTTTCCTGAAGAGTCAAAGTAGCGAAGTACCGGTGGCTCAGAGAGTATCTTCTTCACTTTCTTCAGGGCTTCTCCGTGGACGTCTTCATCCCATCTGAAGTGGACGTCTTTTTTTGACAGTTCTCTGAGTGATGCTGCTGCCTCAGACAGGTTTGGTGCAAATTTCTGAAGGTATCCGACTACACCGAGTAGTCTCTGCACAGCTGCTTTGTCTTCTGGCACTGGGAGTTGTTGGACAGCGTCCAATTTCTTTGGGTCGGCTTTCAAGCCTTCTCTTGAGAAGATGTGTCCCAAATATGATATCTCTGTTCGTTTCATCTCAATCTTCTCCTTGTTTCGTTCTTTCTACAGCCAACTCAGAAGACAGGGCAATGCTTCTACGTCTTTACTCGTCACTGTCTGATTCTCAACTGACTACAGTATATATACATATCACAGTGAACAGCAATCAGTTATCATTTAAACGAATATCATGCCGTGCTTTTTATCCGCACGCTGTTTACTGTCAACACACGTCACATCTCCCTTTCTTTAAGGAAACAAAATCAATCATTTTTCCTATCTTTCAGTCCATACGAAATAAATGTGTTTCCTACCTTTATCACAACATTAACTTAACAAACACTCATTCTCACGCACAGGGCCCAATCATTCATTCACCTCATTTTATCTCTGATCATTATACTATCCATCATCATCATCATGTCCATATTTCGCAATGCTTTCAGTTTATCTGATTATGGTAGAGTCTTCAGTTTCATTCATATTTCAGGAAATCTGGCCTTTTGCTTTGTCTTCCAGATCTTGTTCTGTAAGGAGAACTAACTGGTTCAGGTTGTCCTGTCCTTGTTTGTTTGATAACTTCATCTGGCTCCTTGATGCTGGTTGTCTCAGACATTTTGATGACTGATGACTGATCAGATGAGTTCTCACGGACAGATGATGCTGGCGTCCTGACATCTGTTCCAGTTCCAGTTTTCTTGTTATCTTCCAGCATCTGTTTTGATGGAATGATGATTTGCTGTTGCTTGCCTGATGTGTCGCTTTCTTGATGTCTTCCAGAAATCATCCTTCTCTGCTCCGGTTCTGTTGTGTCTCGTAGCTGACGACGATTCCTTCTGTACTGACGCCCGTCCTCTGTGCGAATGTTGTATGACCGGATGTTCACCTGTTGGTCTACTTTGGCGCTGATCCACTTTTTGGATCCTGGAGGTTGGAATTTCACAATCTGTCCCGGACTCAGTTCTGTCAGCTCTACTGCGCTTCTGTTGTAGTAGTGCGCTTGCTTCAGTTTCCTTTCCTCAAGTTCTTTCTCGTTGAGTTTGATTCCAGTCTCTCGGCATCGTTGTAGCAAACGGTTCAGGTTGGTATCATGAACTTGTGCTCCTGCTTCGTCGGTTGGTCCTCTGCCAAAAACAAAAATGTCATCATGAACCGCCACCACGCCTGGCAGTCCTGCCAGAGCGATATCAATCCTCCTCTGGAATTCTTCTGGGGCTGGTGAAATTCCAAAGGGCATTCGTTTCCATCGGTATTTGCCAAAAGGCGTCTCAAATGTTGTCAGGTAGCTGCCGTCTTCGTCCAGTTCGACGTGCCAAAACCCGTTTTTTCGCGTCCAGGTGTGTGAAGTATTTTGCATCTTTGAGGAGAGGCAGTACGTCATCAATGGTTGGCATGGGGTACTCGTTTCTCCTGAGGGCTTTGTTCAGTGGCTTAGGGTCGATGCACAGTCTGACTTTCCCATTGCTCTTTGTTGTTACGACCACACTGCTTATCCACTCCGTTGGCGTGTCTACTTTAGTGACCACGTCCAGTTTTTTCAACCTCTTCAGCTCGTCCTTCACTTTCTCTTGCACTGCTATCAGCCACTTTCTGCAAGGCATCTTCACTGGAGCAATACCGGGGTCTGTTTCCAGGTGTAATTTCCCTTCTAGTTTTCCTTCTCCTTCAAAGACATCGTTGTACTTTGTGAGCATATCTTTTGCATTTTCCTCCTCTTTCTGATTCGCCGCTATCGTTGCAATGTTCTCTTCATTGATCGTCAACAATTGCATGTGCTGTACAGCTTTCAGTCCCAGTACTGGCTTACAGTCCGTTTTGGTGATCACGAAGTTGACTTTGTATTTCCTTCTGTTCTTGGGGTTTTTCACTCGCAGCACTATCTCCCCCACAGGCTTCATTTCTGTTCCATTGAACATCACCAGCTTCTTCTTCGTCTCTTGCAGGTCAGACTTTCTTTCATCTCCAATGACTTCTCTGTACAGGCACTCAGACATCACGTTTGTTGTTGCACCTGTGTCAAGAAGAAATCTTACCGGCATCTCATTTATCAGGATTTTTGCTCGTATGTTTCTCTCCTTTTTTCTGGTTTTGTCTTCGATCCCGAGGATTTCATTAGCGCTTTCAGTGTCGGTCTCTTCTTCTTCGAAGTGCCGAACTCTTGTTTTCTTTTGATTTTTCTTGGGTGTTCTGCAGCATGAAGCAAAGTGATTATTTCCTCCACAAGCTTTGCATTTTCTTCCAAATGCTGGACATTTCTCTTTTGCTCTTGGGTGCTTTCCACCACAATATCCGCATTTCACTCTGTACTCTGGTTTGTTTCCTTTGCTATACTGCTTTGCTGTCTTCTTTTCCTTGAAAGCTTGGACTTCCTGCGTGTCCTGCGTTTTTCTCATCATTTGGACGGTTTGATGTTGACTTGATTCATGCGCTCTGCACATATCAATACATGCAGTCAATGTCAGCTGTCGCACTTCCAGTAATTTTGATCGCAGAGTCTCGTCATGTACACCCAGTACGATTTGATCTCTCAACAGTCTGTTTCCAGTGTACCATAGTTACAGGTCTTGATCAGTCTCCGCAGTTCTGCTACAAACTGTTTGATAGATTCTCCTGCTGCTTGGTGTCTGCAGTTGAATCTGAATGCTTCGTAAGTTTCATTGGTTGAACCCACACAATATTCTTCGAATTTCTGGAGAACAGTGTCAATGTCATTTCTTTCAGCTTCATTAGCAAATGCCAATCCTTCATAGATGTCCATAGCATCCAGTCCGATGCAAGAAATAAAAACTGCTGTTCTGTATGTTGAGTCTTCTTCTGTTTGTGTTGTCACAATTTCATAGCTGTCCCAAAGCCTCTTGAATTTCCTCCAGCTGCTCTGCAGGTTTCCTCCATTCACATCAAGTTTAGGAGGCAAGGGAATCTTGGCATGTCGTCGACTGGCTTTTCTCTCATCTTGTTCATCTTCCATGGTTGGACTTTAGTCTTCAATATTCTGGATTTTTGTTGGAGTTCGTAATCCCACCTCTGACACCATGTTTCGTTCTTTCTACAGCCAACTCGGAAGACAGGGCAATGCTTCTACGTCTTTACTCGTCACTGTCTGATTCTCAACTGACTACAGTATATATACATATCACAGTGAACAGCAATCAGTTATCATTTAAACGAATATCATGCCGTGCTGTTATCCGCACGCTGTTTACTGTCAACACACGTCACAGGGAGAGAGTGAGAGAGAGAGATGGAAGAGAAACAGAGAGAGACAGAGAAAAAGAGGGAGGGAGAAAGAGAGAGAGGGAGAGAGAGAGGGAGAGACAGGGGGAGGAAGAGAGAGTGGGATATATCAAGGCAGAGAGAGAGGGGTGGCACACACAGACAGTGAGACAGAAAGAGGGAAAGAGAGTGAGAGGAGAGAAAGAGAGAGAGAGAGAGAGAGAGGAGAGAGAGCAAGAGAGACACACAGACAGAGAGACAGAGAGACAGAGACACAGAGAGAGAGACAGAGACAGAGACAGAGACAGAGACAGACAGAGACAGAGACAGAGACAGAGACAGAGAGAGAAACAGAGAAACAGAATTGACTCAGTTTATAAACAACGAAAACAAAATCACAGCCATTTTCTTCTTCTTCATCTTCTTTTCCTGTTCATCAGCGTTCATGGCGAAGCGGTTAGCACAATAAACTGATTGACTGAGAGGTAGGGAGGGGTTAGGGGTTCAAATCCTATTACTTCAAATAGTTTCACCATAACTCCACAGCAACAAGTGTGCTATTGGCTCAGAGGGGAAGATAAACACCTCACAATCATGTGTCATCCACCTTACGGGTGTATTATTATAAAGTTGTCGATCGAATTTTCTCACAAACACCCCAAGTGTCTGTATCTCTTGGGCCAAGTGGACACCACAATATAAGTTTCCACAGGAAAGCATAGAATATATTGCTGTTATGCAGTCTTAATTTAAAACAGAACTGCATCATTATCACTGATGTTATCATAAAAAAATATTACTGTAACTATATCGCAAGCAGGCAATATGGAAAATAAGTGTTCTGGTATTTTGTGACGGTTTTTACGTTGTTGTTTTTTTTCAATCGTATTACAAAAATGAACAAATGAATAAATAAATAAACAAATGAATAAATAAATAAATAAATGAATGAATAAATAAATGAATCAATAAACAAATGAATAAATAATAAATAAATAAATAAATAAATAAAAAACGTGTTTTTTTTTGTTTTGTTTTTGTTGTTTTTTGTTTTGTTGTTTTTTGTTTTTGTTGTTGTTTTTATTGTTTTTGTTGTTGTTGTTGTTGTTGTTTTTGTTGTTGGTTTTGTTTTGGTGACCACGTCCCACGTGTCCTCTTGTGAACGCGATTATAAACAGATACAATTATCACCTTTTCTTGATTATACGTATAGGAAAGATTTCTGATTCATCACTAGCAAAATGTCAAGTTGTGTTCCACAGACGGAACTTAACTTCTTGCCGCCGGCAAATTGTCGGTTGCGGTCAGAAATGTTAAACCCGTTGGACAATCCAATCAATCAACATTCAACAACACACGCTTTGTAATGATGACCCCCCTTCCTCCCCCCCCTCCCCCCCACACCCCTCTCCGCCCAAAATCGTGGCCACGTCATCAGTTATTTCTATTGCTAGGTTATTAGTCGACAGCTGTTGGAATGTTGTTCTCCGCTGTGTTTCTGAAGCATTGAGTTGTTGTGTCAGGTGTTACGGTGTCACACGTGTCACTCTTGAGCCCGACACAACCAGCTTAGCATTAACCCTTTGTTTCCCTCATTCAGTCAACTTGCTGCAAATAACTGAACCCTTTTATTCCCCCACCCTAGCATATTCAGGATGAGGGAGTGAAAGGATGATTTTTTTTGTTTGTGTTTTGTTAGAAAGGTTGATAGTGAAAAAAGGTGGATATGGTGTAGGAGCCAAAAAGGCTGATAGAGCAAAAAGGTGGATATGGTGTAGGAGCCAAACAGGTTGATAGTGCAAAAAGGTGGTGGATATGGTGTAGGAGACAAACAGGTTGATAGTGCAAAAAGGTGGATATGGTGTAGGAGCCAAAAAGGCTGATAGTGCAAAAAGGTGGTGGATATGATGTAGGAGCCAAAAAGGTTGATAGTGCAAAAAGGTGGTGGATGTGATGTAGGAGCCAAAAAGGCTGATAGTGCAAAAAGGTGGTGGATATGGTGTAAGAGCCAAAAAGGATGATAGTGCAAAAAGGTGGTGGATATGATGTAGGAGCCAAAAAGGTTGATAGTGCAAAAAGGTGGTGGATGTGATGTAAGGAGCCAAAAAGGTGATAGTGCAAAAAGGTGGATATGGTGTAGGAGCCAAAAAGGCTGATAGTGCAAAAAGGTGGTGGATATGGTGTAAGAGCCAAAAAGGCTGATAGTGCAAAAAGGTGGTGGATATGGTGTAGGAGCCAAAAAGGTGATAGTGCAAAAAGGTGGTGGATATGGTAGAGCCAAAAAGGCTGATAGTGCAAAAAGGTGGTGGATATGGTGTAGGAGCCAAAAAGGCTGATAGTACAAAAAGGTGGTGGATATGGTGTAGGAGCCAAAAAGCTGATAGTGCAAAAAGGTGGTGGATTGGTGTAGGAGCCAAAAAGGCTGATAGTGCAAAAAGGTGGTGGATATGGTGTAGGAGCCAAAAGGCTGATAGTGCAAAAAGGTGGTGGATATGGTGTAGAGCCAAAAAGGTGATAGTGCAAAAAGGTGGTGGATATGGTGTAGAGCCAAAAAGGTTGATAGTGCAAAAAGGTGGTGGATATGGTGTAGAGCCAAAAAGGTGATAGTGCAAAAAGGTGGTGGATATGATGTAGAGCCAAAAAGGTGATAGTCAAAAAGGTGTGATATGTGTAGAGCCAAAAATGATAGTGCAAAAGGTGGATATGTGTAAGGAGCCAAAAAGGCTGATAGTGCAAAAAGGTGGTGGATATGGTGTAGGAGCCAAACAGGTGGGGGATATGGTGTAACAGCCAAAAGGTGGTGGATATGGTGTAAGAGCCAAAAAGGCTGATAGTGCAAAAAGGTGGTGGATATGGTGTAAGAGCCAAAAAGGATGATAGTGCAAAAAGGTGGTGGATATGGTGTAAGAGCCAAAAAGGCTGATAGTGCAAAAAGGTGGTGGATATGGTGTAGGAGCCAAAAAGGCTGATAGTGCAAAAAGTGGTGGATGTGATGTAGGAGCCAAAAAGGCTGATAGTACAAAAAGGTGGTGGATATGATGTAAGAGCCAAAAAGGTGATAGTGCAAACAGGTGGTGGATATGGTGTAGGAGCCAAAAAGGCTGATAGTGCAAAAAGGTGGTGGATATGATGTAAGAGCCAAAAAGGATGATAGTGCAAAAAGGTGGTGGATATGGTGTAGGAGCCAAAAAGGTTGATAGTACAAAAAGGTGGTGGATATGGTGTAGGAGCCAAAAAGGCTGATAGTGCAAAAAGGTGGTGGATGTGATGTAAGAGCCAAAAAGGCTGATAGTGCAAAAAGGTGGTGGATCTGGTGTAGGAGCCAAAAAGACTGATAGTGCAAAAGGTGGATATGGTGTAGGAGCCAAAAAGGTTGATAGTGCAAAAGGTGGATATGGTGTAGGAGCCAAAAAGGTTGATAGTGCAAAAGGTGGATATGGTGTAGGAGCCAAAAGGTCTAATAATTAATGGTTTTGCAATCATGGATTGTAATGTAGTAAACTGGTTTCTTTCTTTATTTTATTGTTGTTTAAAGCCCAGCCGACTCCGTAGAGTCATATGAGGGCTATAACCGCTTCAAAACACACAAACCTTCAACAGGAAAAAAAAAAAGAAAAGAAAATTAAGTACACATGTCAAAGCATTCGTGCACATAATCTAAGACAATGCCCCTGGCGTTGACCACTCCATCTAATTTATCGCACAGGGGATTTTAAAACACACCTGAATACACATTTAAACATACCTTAGGACACCAAAATATATATAAAAACGGGCATACATTACCTAAAATTGCCTCCGCATATCTCGCCTCCCTAGAGCCAAAAATGCACTTAATGCATGTACCCAATTATCAATCCTATGAGAAAATACGTAAGACTTTATCGAACACATACAGGTGAATGGATCAGAAAAACAGAAAATGATAGGAAGAAATGACAGAAAGCAAAGTAAAAAAACTCAGAAACAAAAAGAGTGACAGAAAAGAGTAAATTTCTAGCACAGAATTTGCAGAAGGTGGGGATACTATTTACACTGAAAGAGCCCCCAGCATCCCCATGGGGGATACAAGACAGCTGCAAGTGTAAATTTTATGGCTTCCATCTCTTTTGTGTCTGTGGCTCCCAGTTCTGGAATTCCCCCTTTCCAGAAAATATCAGATATTTTAACTCTGTTTCGTTTTTTTTTTTCAAATCCAACCTCAAATTTACGTTTTCAGATAATTTTGCTATGTCCGAATCTGTTGTTTTATCTGTTTCTGGTCTTATCATAGGATGGTGAATAGATCAGTGATTATTAGTGTGTATAAGAAAATGTGCACGATTTGGTTCGATTCTTGTGTCCAAGATTTGGTGCCTTATAAATGTCATTCTTTTTATTATCATTGTTACCTGTTGGCAGTTATCTGGCAATCTTCTTGAACTTGCTCAAAACTCTACGCGCTGGCAAGGTCTTAAAATAGGGTTAGGATGAAGGGACCTCTGAAACACCAAGTCTGGCACCACCAGAATGACTGGTGCATTAACTCTTTGACTCCAGCATTCTATCTACCAACGGCAAAAAATTTAACCCTTTGACTCCCTCACCTATCCACCAGCTTCCTGCAAAGTTAACCCTCTGACTCCCTCACCCTATCCACCAGCTTCCTGCAAATTGTAACCCTTTGACTCCCTCACCCTATCCACCAGCTTCCTGCAAAATTTAACCCTTTGACTCCCTCATCCTGTCTACCAGCTTCCTGCAAAAGTTAACCCTTTGACTCTCTCACCCTATCCACCAGCTTCCTGCAAAATTTAACCCTTTGACTCCCTGACCCTGTCCACCAGCAGGTTAAATTTTTGCCGTTGGTAGATGGAGTGAGGGAGTCAAAAGGTTAAGTTTTTGCTTTGCTAGCATGGTTCACAACACAGGATGCTAGTGGACATGTCCAGGGTGTGGTTGTCAAAGAGTTAAAAAAAAAAAAAGGATGAGTGGCGATCATGCCAGGCTTCGAAGTTCTCAATCTGTCAACAAACCCAGCTGCCTGAAGGGTTAGAAGAGAGTTTATTACAACCATTT
>JAPXFY010000032.1:41086045-41098545 GCA_030674185.1 Monoplex corrugatus | reverse complement strand
ATGTAAATGCGTTGGATCGTTCGACAAGTACCCAGTTCTTTTGTGCTTCCTTTCCAAGTCTCTGTTATCTTTAACCCTTTGACTCCTGCACCCTATCAACTAACTGCAAAAAAACGTAACCCTTTGACTCCCTCACCCTGTCCATCATCATCATCATCAGGTGCCTTGCCGCATGGTGTTGGCGATCATGGACTTCCATCTGTCTCTATCTCTCGTTGCCCCTAGCATCTCCCCCACCCTCCTCGTCCCCAGCCACTCTGCAAGTCCGTCCAGCATTTTCTCCCTGGGACTACCCGGTGCTCTCTTTCCTTCCAGCTTTCCCGTTGTGACCAGGTGCTCCAAATCCCCCTTCCTCATAAAATGGCCAATGCATGTCTTTTCCTAATCTTCCTTATGAATCACACTGTCCATCAACTGCAAAAACGTCACCCTTTGACTCCCCTATTCTATCCATCAGCTTCCTGTAAGAAGCTGGTGAATAGGCTGCGGGAGTTAAAGGGTTAATTTTTTGTTTTGCCAACACGGTTTATAATGCAGGATGCTGATGGACAGGGTGCGGGAGTCAAAGGGTTAAATGATAATTTTGGCATAAACGGACATTGTCTACCACGACAGCACTTAGGCACAAACAGAGTGACAAGGTACGAGAAGCCACAACAATGATTGTAACTATAACCTCCCATTGGTTTTTCCCGCCCCAATTCCCCTCCCCCCATTGGATCTTCCTCCCCAAATGCCATCTCATTGAATCTCTTGCTCACCCCCCAAAAAACCCTCCGATTGGTTCACCCTCCCCATGTCCATCCCATTTGGTTCTCCCCCAAGTACTACTCGTTTCCCTCCCCTGCGCCCCCCACTCTTTGACTCCCAAAGTTCACTCCCTCCCTTTGGGCTCCCTCCCCCCTCTTTAACCCTCAAAGTTCCCTCCCTCCCTTGGGGATCCCACCCCTCTTCTTCGACCCCAAAGTGCCCTCCCTCCCTTGAATGCTCCTAAGCCCCCCTCTTCGACCCCCAAATCCCCCCTCCCCGTCTTGGGGCTCAACCCCCCTCTTTGACCCCCACAGATCCCTCCCTCCCATGTGGATTTCCACCCTGCCTTTTCGACCCCCAAAGTTCCCCCCCCTGCCTTGGGGCTCCAGCCCCCTCTTTAACCGCCAAGTTCCCTCCCTCCTTTGGGGATCCCACCACCAAACTTCTACCCCCAAAGTTCCCTCCCTCCCTTGGGGATCCCACCACCAAACTTCTACCCCCAAAGTTCCCTCCCTCCCTTGGGGATCCCACCACCAAACTTCTACCCCCAAAGTTCCCTCCCTCCCTTGGGGATCCCACCACCAAACTTCTACCCCCAAAGTTCCCTCCCTCCCTTGGGGATCCCACCACCAAACTTCTACCCCCAAAGTTCCCTCCCTCCCTTGGGGATCCCACCACCAAACTTCTACCCCCAAAGTTCCCTCCCTCCCTTGGGGATCCCACCACCAAACGTCTACCCCCAAAGTTCCCTCCCTCCCTTGGGGATCCCCATCCCCCACCTCTTCTACCACCAAAGTTCCCTCCCTCCCTTGGGGATCCCACCACCAAACTTCTACCCCCAAAGTTCCCTCCCTCCCTTGGGGATCCCCATCCCCCACTTCTTCTACCCCCAAAGTTCCCTCCCTCCCTTGGGGATCCCCATCCCCCACTTCTTCTACCCCCAAAATTCCCTCCCTCCATTGGGGATCCCCATTCCCCATCTATTCTACCCCAAAGTTCCCTCCCTCCCTTAGGGATCCCCATCCCCCACCTCTTCTACCCCCAAAGTTCCCTCCCTCCCTTAGGGATCCCCATCCCCCACCTCTTCTACCCCCAAAGTTCCCTCCCTCCCTTGGGGATCCACATCCCTCACCTCTTCTACCCCCAAAGTTCCCTCAGTCCCTTGGGGATCCCCATCCCCCACCTCTTCTACCCCCAAAGTTCCCTCCCTCCCTTGGGGATACCCATCCCCCACCTCTTCTACCCCCAAAGTTCCCTCCCTCCCTTGGGGATCCCCATCCCCCACCTCTTCTACCCCCAAAGTTCCCTCCCTCCCTCCCTTGGGAATCCCCATCCCCCACCTCTTCTACCCCCAAAGTTCCCTCCCTTGGGGATCCCCATCCCCCACCTCTTCTACCCCCAAAGTTCCCTCCCTCCCTCCCTTGGGGATCCCCATCCCCCACCTCTTCTACTCCCAAAGTTCCCTCCCTCCCTCCCTTGGGGATCCCCATCCCCCACCTCTTCTACCCCCAAAGTTCCCTCCCTCCCTTGGGGATCCCCATCCCCCACCTCTTCTACCCCCAAAACTTCCCTCCCTCCCTTGGGGATCCCTCCCTCCCTTGGGGATCCCTCCCTTGGGGATCCCCCCCTCTTCGACCCTCAAGTTCCCTCCCTCCCTTGCGGCCTCCCCCACGCCCTCTTCGACCCCTAAAGTTCCCTCTCCCTCCCCTCCCTTGGGGATCCCCCTTCTTTGACCCCCAAAAGTTCCCTCCCTCCCTCCTTTTGTGCTCCCCTCTCTCCCGCAAGTACCCTCGCATTGCTTCTCCTGCCTCACGCCCTAAACTCCCCTCCCACTGGTTCCCCTCCCTAAAAACCATCCCATCTTTCTCGCACCCCTCCAAAGTTCCTCCCATTGGTTTGGTTCTCCACCACCCCACCCCCCAAGTTCCCTCCCATGGGTCTCCCTTCCCAAGTTTTCTCCGCTGGTTCCCTTCTCACGTTCCCTTCTTTCCTCCCTCCTTTGGGGTTCTCCCCCTTCTTTGACCCCTTAAGTTCCCTCCTTCCGTTGGGCCCCATCTCCCCCAAGTTCTGTCATCTCAGTCCCTACCCATCCCTCAAAATTCGCTCCCCTCAGACCCTCCCCAATTTCCCTAAGTCTCTAACTATCAGTCCCTTCTGAATTCCAAGTCCCCCCCACTCCTTACTCTTTTCGCTGTTCACCTAAGTTCCCACCCTCTGAGTCTTTTCCCCAAAACGTCTATACCTTCGTTCTGTTTCCCGAAGTTGCCTCCCCTCTTCCGATGTTATACCTCATTGGTCCTCCTGAATCAAAGTTCCCTCCCCTTGGTATCCCTCATTTAAAGTGTTCTATCTGTCCCTTCCCAATCCCTAGAATGCCTTCTCTTGGTACAGTCCTTACCTTAACATTACACAAAGTTATAGCCTTTCTCTCGAAATGTATTTACCTGGCTTGGCCATGTTTGCCGCATGCAGGACACTCATGTCCCTGAAGATACACTGTACGGTGAGCTCGCTGTAGGATCCTGGCACACAGGGCGTTTACTGCTGCTGTACAGGGAATCTTGAAATGCGACCAGAAATCAGGTGATATCACTGTGTCCACCCGCAGACAGCCATACATCGCTATGCCTAGTGAAGGCTGTACGTGTAGGCATGGTCACCACAGAGAAGAAACGATCTCCACTGTTGTTGGAGAGATGAAAAAGCTGCAGCAGCGATCACCATCAACCTTCATGTGCGTCAGCTGTGCCGAGGACTGCAACTCACGAATCACCTTGGTCAACCACAGCTGATGCTGTTCATCATCTGACTCCTCAACTGAGTGCATCCATTTTCTAATCCGATGTATCCATCAATTCAAACATTCTTTTGTTATTGTTCATGAGGGTAGTAGTCTTGCTGATCATTTTAAAAGCGGGGACTCGATTCCATACGGAGGAACGATTTCTATTGAAATCTGCTGTCCAGTCCCCTTATACTGTAAGGAGTTCAGGACCAAAACATTTGCTTTACGGGGTTTTCTCCTCTGAGGACCTTCTGCTGCACGACTCTCCCCACAGTTTCTTGATACTGATACGTGACTAGACCACTGACTTTCAGGAACAGTTTAGAGGATGTCCACAAAAGACAATGACACTGGGAAAGACTAGAATTATGGACTCTGTTGGCTGACTTTGCCTTTTTTCAATTTGCCTCTTCTTCCAAAAATAAAAGATACTCCCGGGATTCACCGAAGGGGGAAGAGAATGGTGAATCTATCGGCGCCAACCCAGTACCGACTGGAAACCCACAAGCGGACCAGAAGTAGAAGAAAAAGAAATCCCCGTGTGCTGTGGAAGCAGATTCTTTACCAAGCGCGGCATGAGGATCCACAGGACGAAAAAGGGCCGTGATGAATGAACAGCAGCGCTCTGCGCCAGCAGATACAATGTCGGAAAACCAGGACCAAGAATCAAATCACAGTGCCAAGGACATCCACGATGATTGTTCAGACAAAACATTACTGGTGATGCTACACCAGAAATTCAATCTACCCGTGCATAAGTGCAAAACAGCAATGGGACAGACTGGATAAAGAAATCATTCACAAAGTAAATGTGCTGACGTACACTGAAACTCAAATTAGCCACGTTCACATGCTCTGTGTATGCAACATGTAGGGACGCTGTGGAGTAAAATATCCATAGGTAAAAACCACTCCTGAGAAATCCACACATCAGCCTTAGATGAGAATATCAGGAGGAAAAGGGGATTTTGAAGAAATAAAAGCTGAGAAAACAAGAAAAACAACAACAAACAAACATGAAATGGAAACAGTGCCATCAGCAAAGCAGAATACGTGAGGAGGTGCAACAAAAAGACGATCCGTAATCACTTGACACCCCTTCCAGTTTGGCTGGAAAATATTCCACACACTCAAATCAGGGACAATCACAATGGACAAAACAGCTCTTGAACAGTATCACAGGAAAGCATCCCAATCCTCAGGGCGAAGAAGCACTTGAAATCGTCACCTTGCCGTAATGAAATAGCTTATCTGCTGCATGAGGAAATGTCCACATGTCCTCAAGTGGCTCCAGAAATTTATGACCAGCATGCAGGAACCTGAAGATTAGCAACCAGTGGATTGTAGCAGATGGAGTATACATGTACATTCCAAAGGAACAGAATTCGAGTGATAACTAGTTCAGACAACTATCATGTCTGAACTCAAATGGAAAATCACCCTCTGTCAAGGCTGTGAACAATGAACACCTGGCTTTGTAACTCCAGAGAAAAGGTTTTCCGGAAGTGTCTGGCTGTGGAGAGCATTACACAACGATTTGGGAAGCAATTCAAATTGATAGAACAAAGAAGAACCTCAATGTGAAGTACATTCCAAAGATGTTCAAGTTGAAATGGAGGCCACTCTCAGAATCAGTTTCATTCTCAGTTCCGTTTAACTATAACCGTCGATTCTGATGAAATGGGGGACATCAGACGACCTTGCGAGCCCGCTCTGCCAGGGCAAACAGTGGAACATGTCCCGAGCTCATGCAAAGCAGCACTAACCCAAGGAAGGTATACATGTAGGCACGATCGTGGGCTTCAAAAGCTCGCTCTTTTATTGTACTTCTTGTCGTGGTCCTCTTCTTCTTCGTCTTGACTGATATTGCGTTTTTGATTGTATGTATGTACCGTATGTATGTTTACTACTGGTTAGCATTAGCTTTGTTCTTAATTTTGTTTGTTATTCTATTTTGTTTTGTTTTTAATCTTCAATGTCTTGTTCCTGTTTCTGTTGTGTTTTTGGTTCATGTTAGCGGTTGTAGTTGTAGCATTTGTTGCTTAAGTGTTGTAGTTGTAGCATTTGTTGCTTAAGTGTTGTAGTTGTAGCATTTGTCGTGTCATCGATTTATTCTACTGTTGTGTTTCTTTGTCTTGGTTTTGTTCTGTTCATTAGTATCTTATTTGTGTTCTTGTTGATACTCTTGGTGATGCGGTTCCGGTATTTGTTAGCATTTTTCTTCTGTTCTTGCTGTCGTTTTTGCTCTTTGTTCTTGCTCGTATCTGGACCTCTTTCTCTACGGGTTCTTGTTGACTTTGTTGTCATTATTCTTGTTTGTTTGACTTTAGTCTTTGTTCTTCTAATTGTTTTCATTTTTGTAGATTTGTTGTAGTTTTTGCTGACGTGGTTGTTTTATCCTGGGTTGTCTTTGTCGTTGTCCTTCATTTCGTTCTTTTTGGATTATTTCTTCTTTTTCGTGTTCTTGATTTTCTATTTGTTTTTGTATTTGTATGTGCTTGTTGCTGCTCGTGATGCTCTTTTCTCTTGCTTTGTTCTCTAAAGTGTTTGTTCTTGTTCTTGTTCCTTTGTGGCCCTGGTGTTCTGGCTCTCATCATGTCTTGATGTTGCTAATGCATTCTTGCTGGTATACGTTTTGCTCCTCTATAATTGTTCGTCCTGTTCTTGTTTCTTCTCTTCTTGTTTTATTCCTTTGCTATTTTTACTTCTAGTTGTCTGCCTTTATGTTCGTTTTTTCGTTCTTTTGTTATTTTTATTTCTAGTTGTCTGCCTTTATGTTCGTTTTTTCGTTCTTTTGTTATTTTTATTTCTAGTTGTCTGCCTTTATGTTCGTTTTTTCGTTCTTTTGTTATTTTTATTTCTAGTTGTCTGCCTTTATGTTCGTATTTTCGTTCTTTTGTTATTTTTATTTCTAGTTGTCTGCCTTTATGTTCGTTTTTTCGTTCTTTTGTTATTTTTATTTCTAGTTGTCTGCCTTTATGTTCGTATTTTCGTTCTTTTGTTATTTTTATTTCTAGTTGTCTGCCTTTATGTTCGTATTTTCGTTCTTTTGTTATTTTTATTTCTAGTTGTCTGCCTTTATGTTCGTTTTTTCGTTCTTTTGTTATTTTTACTTCTAGTTGTCTGCCTTTATGTTCGTATTTTCGTTCTTTTGTTATTTTTATTTCTAGTTGTCTGCCTTTATGTTCGTATTTTCGTTCTTTTGTTATTTTTATTTCTAGTTGTCTGCCTTTATGTTCGTATTTTCGTTCTTTTGTTATTTTTATTTCTAGTTGTCTGCCTTTATGTTCGTATTTTCGTTCTATCTTTCTTGTTATAATGCCATACATTCTTTCCTTGAAAATCAGTATTTCTTTCCATTTTCTCTGGTTTTGTTTTTGCTTTTTTGTCCATTTTTTTTCTGTTTTGTTGCTCGCTTTCTTAATACTGTTGAAGTTGTGTTTTTCTACTTTGTTGTTTTTGATTGTTTCCTCGTGGTATTCGTTCCGCCGTTTTTAATGTTGATCCTGTTCTTGTTTTTCTTCTTGATGTACTTGTTGTTATTGTTCCCGTTCACTCTTTTACTTCGTGTTTTTCTTTGTGACTTACAGTTGACGTGGGTTTTTTCTCTTTTTGTTTTTTTGTTTTTTGCTTTGCTTGGGATTTCTGTTTTTAGTTGAAGTTTTAGTAGCAGTTTGTTGTTTTATTCTCCTGGTTTTTTTGCCTTGTTTCTGTTCTGCTCAGTAGTTTTTCTTATTTGTGCATTTTAGGCTCTTGGTGTTGTGGTTCTGTTATTATTTGACTTTTTAAATTTGTTTGCTGTTGTTGTTGCTCTTTTTATCTCGTTATTTCTGTCCTTGTTTCTTCGGGTTCTGGTTGACTTTGCTGTTGCTATTCTTGTGCTTTTTTTTATTTCCAATTGGTTTTCGTTTTCGTTTTTCGTTTTGATTTTGCATTTGTGTGGATTTGTTGTAATTATGCTCTTGTGCTTTGAATTGTAATCGTCTTTGTTTTTGTTCTTGATTTTGCTCTTTTTGGCTTTGTCCTGCTGCTATTCGTCTTTTCGTTTACTTTGTTTTGTTGATTTGTTCCAGTCTTTTTCGTCGTGCTTTTCTTGGAGATTTGTTATGTTTTTACCAATATTGTTAGATTTTTCTTCTTGTTGTTTTGCCTCTTGTCCCTTTTGCTCTTCCGTTTCTCCTGGTTGTCTTGCTGTTATTGATTTCTTTTCATATCTGTTTATCCATGTTGATACCGTTTTTTCGACAATGCAATAATTGTTATGGATTTGCCATTTATCATGCACTATTTTTTATTTCTGTTTTTGTTTTGTTTTGGTTTGCTTTGTGTCTTTGTTTTCTTTGTTTCTGATTTATTGTTTGTGTGTTGTTTTATTTTTCCTCTTTGGGGGGTACGTGGGTGGTCGAGTAGATTCTCTTTCGTGTTGTTGTTTCAGTAGTAGTTTTTTCGTTCCGCCCTTGTGCGTTTCTTTCATTGTCTTGTTTTTGCTCTGTCTACTAGACATTGCAATTCATGTTATTGTTAGTGACCTTGGTGTTGTGGTTCGGCTATTTGTTGATATCGTTCTCATGTTCGTGCTGTTGTCCCCCTTTTTCTGTATTTTCTCTTCTGAATAATGTTTTGTTTTTGTTTTTCATGTTCTTGCCGCTCTTGTAGTTCTTATTGCTTTTGCTCGTTTTTCTCGTGTTGTTCTGTCTTGTATTTGTTTTCTCTTAAGATTTTTGTTTGTTCCTGTTCCTTGGTGCCTTTGGTGATCTGGTTCTGTCATGTGTTGATATTGTGATCGTATTCTTGCTGATGTGTTTTGCTCTTCTGCATTTATTCTTCCTGTACTTGTTCCTCCTTTTGTTCCTGCTGACGTTCTTTCGTTTCTTTGACTTCTTGCTGTATTTGTTTATGTTCGTGTTTATTGTCTTGATTCTGTTGGTCTTGTCATGAATACTCTACTTTTTTTGTTTCTTCTGTTTTCTTTTCGTTTCTCTTTTGTATTGTTTGTTTGTTTTCTGTTTGTTTTGCTATGTTTTCTTCCGTTTTATTTTGTTGTTCGTTTTCTTCATATCGTCTCAGGTGGATTTTGTTGTTTCTTTTGATTTCGTCCACTAGTTTTAGTATTTTTTATTCTTATTCCTGGTCTTGTTGCTGTTCTGTCTCTGATTTACTTTTGTTGTTTTTTCCCTTCCAGTCTCCTTCATGATTTTAGTGATGACTTTTGATATCTTTGCCGTTATTGTTATCATAGATGTTCTTTTTCTGCTGCTTCTTGTTCTCGCTTCTTGTCCCTTTTTACTCTTCTATTTCTCCTGATTTTCTTGCCGTTATTGGTTTTGATTTTGTTTCTTTTTCATGTTGATACTCTTACTGATCGTGCAATGATAATAGCAATGGATTTGCTACATATTGTGTACTGTTTCTTGCTTTGTTTTTTTTCCTTCGTTTGTTTTGTTTTGTTTTGTTATTCTTTGTTTTTCTTCGTTTTATTTTATTTTATTTTTTTTTTCGTTTTTTTTTTTTCCGTTTCGCTTTTCTTCGCTTTTCTTCCGTTTCGTTTTTCTTCGTTTTTCTTCTTTTTTTGTTGTTGTTTTTTTCGCTTTTCTTCCGTTTCGTTTCGTTTTTCTCCCGTTTCGTTTCGTCTGTTTTGTTTTCTTCTGTTTCGTTTCGTTTTTCTTCCGTTTCGTTTTTCTTCCCTTTCGTTTCGTTTTTCTTCGTTCGTTTTTCTTCCGTTTCGTTTTTCTTCCGTTTCGTCTTGTTTCGTTTTCTTCCGTTTCGTTTTACTTCTGCTTCGGGTTTTTTTGTTTTTGTTTTTGTTTTTGTTTTCGTTTTTCTTCGTTTTTCATGTTTTGTTTTGCTTGTTTGTTTTCGTTTTTCTTCCGATTCGTTTCGTTTTTCTCACGTTTCGTTTCGTTTGTTTTGTTTTTCTACCGTTTCGCTTCGTTTTACTTCCGTTTCGTTTTTCTTCCGTTTCGTTTTGTTGTGTTTTTCTTCCGTTCTGTTCCGTTTCGTTTCTCTTCCGTTTCGTTTCATGTCGTTTCGAGGGTTTCTCTTCCGCGTTGCTGTAGCTGTAATTAAGTATTTTATTCTCCTGTTCTGCGTTTGTTAATGTCTTTTTGCTCTTGCTCCCATTTTTTTAAATTTGTGTTATCTTATTTTTTAGCCATTTAATGACAATTTTATGATTTTGGTGTTGTCGCTTTTGCTGTTTCTATCTTGTTCTTTCTGCATTTTTTCTCTTTAGAATAATTCTGTAGTTTCTGTTTTTGGTTTTGGTTGTTTTGTTCTGGTTGCTTTTTTTAATTATTGCTCTTGTTCTTTTTTCTTCCCCATGTTTTTGTGCCTTATGTTTGTTCTTTCTGAAAAGATTTGTTTGTTCTGTTCCTTGGTGCCTTTGGTGTTCTGGTTCTGCCATGTGTTGATATTGTTACTGTATACTTGCTGGTGTACGTTTTGCTTTTCTACACTTGGTTCTTCCTGTACTTGTTCCTACTGTTGTTCTTGTTGACTTTGTTCTTGTTTTTTTTCTTTGACTTATTCCCGTCTTTGTTTTCGTAATTTTTTCACTTGTTTTTGTCATAATTGCTCAAATTTTCTTGTTCCTTTTCTTCTTTTGTTTTTTTGTTTGTGTCACTTTTTTCCCATTATTCTTTGTGTTGTTGCTTGCCTTCTTTGCGTGGTTTTTGCAGTTTTTTGTTTTTGTCTTTTTTTTCTTTTTCCATTGTTTTCGATTTCGTCCACAAGTTCTGCTTGTTCCATTGTTTTTCATTCTTGATCCTGTTCGTGTTGCTATTCTTTTTGATGTGTTTATTGTTGTTTTTTTCCCTTTTCATTGTTCTTTGTGCTTTTCTTGGAGATTTGCTGGTGACGTTTTTGTCGCTGTTGTCATTACTGGTGTTCTTTTTCTGTTGCTTGTAGTATTGCTTCTTGTTGCATTGCTTCTTGTTCCTTTTGCTCTTTATTTCTCCTGTGTATCCATGTTGATGGTCTTGTTATAGATTGCGTGACAAAAATAGTTTTGGATTTGCTGTGCATTGTGTGTTGTTCTGTTTTCTATTTTTCTCCTTATTTTAACTGCTTTTGTTTTGTCATGTTTTCTTTGCTCTGGGTTTCTGTTTTGTATTGTTTTTCTTCGACTTTTTGGTGATAAATATTCGTTTTTCCTTCATTTGGTTTGGTTGTTCTTGTTGTTCCTGTTGTTATTGACTTTCTTTTGTTTATTTTTTGTCTTCTCTTATGTTTTTGTTGTTTTCAATCTTGCTGTTTTTGTTCATGTTGTCTTGCGTTTTCTCTGTTTCTTCTTCTGATATTCCTTCTTTCTTTCCTCTTATCGTCTTTCTTCTTCGTTTCCTCTTCTTATTGTTGTTCTTCTCACTGTGGATGTCCTTGCTATGCTTGTATTTGTTTTTGTTTGTTTTTATTTTATTCTTTTTTTATGTGTGTTTTTTCCTTAATTTTTGCCCGTTGTCTATCACATTCCAAACAAGACTCACTTTTTCTTGTTCTTCTTGTTCTGTTTTTACTACCGCTGCTGCTGTTGTTGCTGCTGTTGTTGCTGCTGTTGTTGCTGCTGCTGCTGTTGTTGCTGCTGTTGTTGTTGCTGCTGCTGCTGCTGCTGCTGTTGCTCCTCTTTTCAGGTGCAATACGTAGCGTGACGGTTTTGCAGACACACTGAAACAAATTGAATGCAAATTGTACGTGCACAGACTAAAAATAAATGCACCTCTAAACAGAGAAATGAATATATCTCAATGAATTGTTATTGTTATTGTTATTTTTGCTTAAAGCCCAGCTGACTGCGTAGAGCCATATCAAGGGTACAACCATTTTAATACACACACACAATTTTGTCATTTTTGAAAACCGAAGTTGCTCTTCCAAACGCTCACCAGCCAAGGGGTTATCCTACCTTTGATTTCTTCCTCTTTGGAGGAGGATTCTGCCGAGATGCGTTGGCCTAAGTATACGTAGTGGTCGATCATTTCCAGCTCTTTCTTTTCGACCGTTATTTTTCTGTCTAGGTCTTCGATGTAGTTGTTGACCATCATTTTTTTTTTCAAGGTTACTGTTAGGCCTACTTACTTGCCGCATTCATTTAATTCATTCAGCATATTTTGCAGTTGCTTGAAACCCTCCCCAAAGATGATAATGTCGTCAGCAAACCTGAGGTGAATAGGGTTTTCTCCGGCTATTCTAATGCCTTTTTCAGACCAGTCAAGACAAATATCACTGCGTGCACTTAAATAATCTAAGGATATATCCCTGGCGTTGGTATTCCGCCAAAGTTAACACCGAGTGGATTAGACCCCCCTCCCCCCTAATTCCTTTTTCAGACCATTCAAGACAAATATCACTGCGTTCTCTTAAATAATCTAAGGATATATCCCTGGCGTTGGTATTCCGCCAAAGTTAACACCGAGTGGATTAGACCCCCCCTCCCCCCCATGTGTCTTCTTACTTGTATGGCTTTAATGTTTGTTGTTATCTTATTGTGTATGTAATTGTGAACATTTTTTTTATCACCTTTTGCTTTTCTTGCGAAATGTAAAGCGCTGGTGAGCATGTTTTTATATGGAATATGCGCTATACAAATAAACATTATTATTTTATATATAATGCTACCGATTTTGAAGAACAAGGTCTCCCAACAGTGTAAAAATCGCTACTCACAGTTCCGTAGCTTTCGATGGCGTTCTCGCCATCTTCGTCAGCGCTCTAATGCTGTCTGCGTGAATCTCTACTCAGATCTCGCGAACATGGGATGAACCCAGTTCACGAGATCGAATCAGAGAATGGTACACCGGGGGCAGGGTGTAACGGCCCCGGTCCCTGTTGAGCGGGGGGTTGGTGGCTGCGATGTAGATGGCCTCCTTGACTCCTCGCTGGAACCACTTATTTTCTCTGTCCAGGATGTTGACATTGTCCGCACTGAATTGATGTTTTTCGGCGTGTAGGTGAGCTCCTACTGGAGAAGAGT
>JAPXFY010000032.1:41068545-41071045 GCA_030674185.1 Monoplex corrugatus | reverse complement strand
TTCAGCTTATCGTTCCTGTTTCAAACCTCGTTCACATGTGGGTTAATATTGTTCTGTAAGAGGCAGTTCAAATAACACAAGAAACACAACATCAAATCTTCGAAAAAGAAAAAAAAACATTAGAATATAATTTCGGTGTAAAATAAAACAAATCCAAATTTGGTACAATGCCCCAGTGTCAGAAACAATAAATAAGTAAATAAACAAACAAACAAACAAGCAAGCAAGCAAGCAAGCAAATAAATAAATAAACAAATAATAATACATTAATTAATAAACATAATAGATAGGCATATAGATAGAAAGATTAATAGATAGATAAATAGATGGATAAATAGATAGATAGATAGATAGATAGATAGATAGATAGATAGATAGATAGATAGATAGATGGATGGATGGATGGATCGATGGATAGATAGATAGATAGATAGATAGACAGATAGATAGATAGATAGATAGATAGATAAATTGATAAATAGACAGACAGATAGATAGATAGATAGATAGATAGATAGATAGATAGATAGATGGATGGATGGATGGATGGATGGATAGATAGATAGATAGATAGATAGATAGACAAATAAATAGACAGACATATAGATATATAGCTAGATAAATTGATAAATAGACAGACAGACAGACAGATAGATAGATAGATAGATATATAGACAGACAGATAGATAGATAGATAGATATATAGATAGATAGATAGATAGATAGATAGATAGATAGATAGATAGATAGATATATAGACAGACAGATAGATAGATAGATAGATATATAGATAGATAGATAGATAGATAGATAGATAGATAGATAGATAGATAGATAGATAGATAGATAGATATATAGATAGATAGATAGATAAAAGATATATTAACAAATGAGTAAAATGGAAATAATACCAATAGCAGAGAATGGCAATGACGCAAGGTAAAATAGTATGTACAACAGAAAACCACAGAAGAGTAAGAAACCAAATAAAAATTAAAATGGAATAAAATAAAAAGAAAAATTAAAATGCAAATGTTATCATACAAAATCACATTTTAAACTTGACAGAAAAAACAAACAGGCAAAAAATAATAAAGAAATGAGAAAACAATTCGTGTTCATTTAAATATAATGATTTGTCACCTTGAAAAAAAAAACGAAACGAAACGAAAAATGATATTAAAAATATAGAAAACATATTGTGTCCATTTAAATATAAGGATTTGTCACCTTGATCCGGATCTGCGAGCTAAATGTGGCAAAGATCTATACAGCTAAAACGACAAGAAATATTTGCTGAAGAGTTTTGTCTGCAGATGTGGCCGTGGAGAGGCACGTGGGCGATAATAATCAATCTCACTACCACCCCCCCTCTATTCCCTCCCCTCCCTCCCCCACCTCCCTCCTTTCCATCCTCTTTTTCCTTTGTGTGTGTGTGTGTGTGTGTGTGTGTGTGTGTGTGTGTGTGTGTGTGTGTGTGTGTGTGTGTGTGTGTGTATGTGTGTGTGTGTGTGTGTGTGTGTCTGTGTCTGTGTGTGTGTCTGTGTGTGTGTTGGTTGGTTGTGTTGGTTGTCACCATCATCATCATCATCATCATCATCATCATCATCATCATCATCATCATCATCATCATCATCAGGTGCCTTTCCGCATAGCGTTGGCGATCATGGACGTGTTGTGTTATTTGTCCTCTCTCTTTTCTTCTTCCTTTTTCTGTTCGTTTGTGTGTTTTGTGTGGTTGTTTGTTTGTATGTTTCTTACTTTGCTCTCCTTCTCCCTCCCTCCCTCTCTCTCTCTCTCTCTCTCTCTCTCTCTCTCTCTCTCTCTCTCTCTCTCCCTCTCTCTTTCTCTTTGTATTATTTTCTTTTTTACCAAATGTAAACTATCCCACCAGGAGTACAAATTGTGTCTTTATAGCGCAATATCTTATATTTTGACACGTAATGAGATGATTTTTTGTCGTTCTTTACTTTGTTCTTTCCTTTTCTATTTTTTTTTTCTTTTTCTGCCTTTTGATCATTTTTCCAGTGTAATTCAAGTCATTTTAAATTCATTTTTTGAATTCAAGATTTTTATTGAACTGATGAAATGAACACATTTCTTTTCTTTCCATTTTTGTTCCTTTCCTGCCTTTTGATCCTTTTCCCCATTTTTTTCAAAACATTTTGATTTTATTCTTTTTCAATTCAGAATATTTTGAACTGGTGAAATGAACACTTCTCTTTTCTTTCCATGTTTTTCTTCTTTTTTTTTATCTTTCTTTACTGCCTTTTGATAATAATTATTTCCAGTGTAAGTCAGAACATTTCAAATTCATTCAAAACATTCTAAATTCAATTTTAAATTCTAAATATTTAGAAATGATGAAATGAACATTATATGAAAACAATCCAACTGAGAATTTTGAAGTTTAATTAAAGAAAGAGCAGTGTACACATGCAATACAATTTTTTGACAATCAAAGAATTCATATACAGACTTATGTGCAACATATATGTAT
>JAPXFY010000032.1:41041045-41048545 GCA_030674185.1 Monoplex corrugatus | reverse complement strand
GTAGTAGTAGCTGGCCTCCGTCAGTCGGCGTCGACTATGGGATGATACACCCTAGTGTTGTTGAGTCATATTGACGCCTCTGGAGCAGCGTTGGCTGCGGTCAGTAAGGTCGATTCGGGAAAGGCAGTCTCTGCGACATTGGATGTACGAGTATGTATGGATGCTGGCCATGGGATTGCTTTCACAGGAAAAATCGTTTTCCGCCTGGCTTTCTTTTCCTCATCTAAAGTCTCATCATCATCATCATCATCATCATCATCAGGTGCCTTGCCGCATGGCGTTGGCGATCATGGACTTCCATCTGTCTCTTGTTGCCCCAAGCATCTCCTCCACCCTCCTCGTCTTCAGCCACTCCGCAAGTCCGTCTAGCATTTTCTCCCTGGGTCTACCTGGTGCTCTCTTTCCCTTCAGCTTTCCCGTTGTGACCAGGTGCTCCAAATCCCCCTTCCTCATAAAATGGCTTAAGGTCTGGATTTTCTTTTCTGGAGCATACTGTGCCGTCTGTTGCGGTCGGCTGCTGTGTCTTCCCAGCTCTCTGCGTTGATGTCCAGAGCTTTCATATCGCACTTGCAGACGTCTTTGTATCGTAGCTAGGAGCGGCTAACAGCTCTCTTGCCGGAGACTAGTTCACCGTAAAGGATACCCTTTGTGATATGTCCAGCCTCCAGCCTCCATCCGGCGCACATGGCCAAGCCTGCGCAGCCTGCGTTGTCTGAGCAATGTGTGTATGGTAGGGAGACCAGTGCATGCTAGGACCTGGGCATTTGGTATTTTGTCGCTCCACTTGATGCCGAGGACGCGGCGAAGGCAGCGCAATGAAAGCTGTTCAGCTTTCGCTCTTGTTTGGCATATGTGACCTCCCACCACGAAATGAGTCTTAACTCGCAGTCAGTTGAACAGCACTAGGAGCTGAAAAGGTGACTGAGGGTCTATCTGGGGTGTTTTGACTTTCTCTCAAAATTGATTTCTGTAGACTATATTCTATCCCCCACAGAAATTTTTTTCTTGAAAAAAAAAACATTATTAATCATTTTAAAATGGTATTTTAATGCACTGATCGCAGCAGAAAGAATGCAATTTCCTACCAAAAGTACCTATTGTTGTCTCTTATTATAAACCGTAACCTGTGCAGTATTCGCACATGTAATATACAGACAGAAAGCTCTTTGGTGCACCTTTCAGATAATGACAGCAAAAATTAGAAACAAACTGGGTCAAAGCCACCAAATAAAGAAATTTAAGGAAAATGTGTAGGAGAGCACACAAAAACTTTAGAGGCCGTTTTCTCAAAATGACCGTCATACAACTTTATGACTTTAAACATACATAACTTCTACATATTTTTGAGTACAAGCTTTACTCAAGATCCAAAATAATCAGCAGAATGTATACTTTCCAGTGATATGTATATCTCAAAATGCCCAAAATACTAGTTAAGACTGATTTCGTGGTGGGAGGTCACATATGTTGTCCGTGTTTCGCTGTCATACAGTAGTGTGATAATGATGCAGGCGTTGTACACTGCCATCTTGGTCAGGGTTGTCAGTTTTGGTTTCTCCCATGCGCGAGAAGTAAGTCGGCCTGAGGTTGCTGCAGCCTTGCCAATGTGCTTGTTGATCTCGGTATCGAGGGACAGATTGTTGCTGATGATGGACCTGAGGTATGTGAGCTGGTGGACAACATCAAGTTCGTAGTTGTCCATGGTGATAACAGGTGGAACGTCCACTTCTTGACTCATTACGTTCGTCTTTTTCAGGCTGATGGAATGGAATGGAATCTTTATTTAATGTCTGTTCACAATAGTGATTTTACACACACACACACACACACACACACACACACACACACACACACACACACACACACACCACACACAACACACACACACACACACACACACACACAGAGGAAAAAAAAAGAGGTCAGACCAAAGAGTTTTGCAGGCTTGGGAAAATCTATGAGGCACTGGAGTTGTTGCTCAGTGTGTGAGGTAACAGCAGCGACATTGTTGCTCAGTGTGTGAGGTAACAGCAGCGACATTGTTGCTCAGTGTGTGAGGTAACAGCAGCGCCTTGTTGCTCAGTGTGTGAGATAACAGCAGCGACATTGTTGCTCAGTGTGTGAGGTAACAGCAGCGACATTGTTGCTCAGTGTGTGAGGTAACAGCAGCGACATTGTTGCTCAGTGTGTGAGGTAACAGCAGCGACATTGTTGCTCAGAGTGTGTGGTATCAGCAGCGACATTGTTGCTCAGTGTGTGAGGTAACAGCAGCATCATTGGCAAAAAGCAGGTCCCTGATAATAGCCTCACGCACATTTGTCTTTGCTTTCAGTCTTGCGAGTTGAAGAGTCGCCTGTCGGATCTGGTGGGTAGGAACAGTCCTACTGTTGGCAGTCTGTACAGTCAAATTAAATCTTGTGTTTGAGTGATTAGAAAAACATCGAGTCTCCGTATCAGTTATAGAGGTGTTAGACAAGGTGATAGTCTTTCACCTGTTCTGTTTTCTCTTTATTTAAATGATCTTGAGCAATATTAGACAATTATTGTTTACCGTTTAATATTGACTTTGGTGCCCCTAATGTAAATCTGATACACTACACATAGTTATCATTATTGCTTTATGTTGATGATATACATTTATTGTCAGATTTAAAGAGAGATTTGTAAAACTTTTTTTTTTTAGGATCATTGCACCCAGGGATGTTATCTTTGCGCTCACCTTTTTTTTTCGTCCCATTTTTTGCGGCACCTTAATGGCCAAAGAAGCTAGCACACTTTTTTACAATGCGATGATGATGATGTCGATGAGGATGATAATCATGATACTATGGAGTTCCATCTAGGAATGAGACTGCGTGACAGGGCTGTACTCTAATCTTACTATCATAATATATCCTGGTGTCAACCAGGCCTGAGAGATACAGACACCTGCGGTGCTGGTCAGAAGATTTGAGCAATACTCAATGACGCATCCATGAAGTGGATGAGACTCGACTATGTGGTCCCAGTCTTTCATTTGAGCCCATAGCACACCCAACTCTGGGTAGGAGCCGGTTAGAGCCGAAAAATCCCACAACGATTTTTGAATGTACTGATGGGGATTCGAACCCACAACCTTTCAGTCGGAAGTCCGTTGCACTAACCCCTACACCACGGCGACTGGTGAGATTTACAAAAATCTTGTTACTCTGCATGGCTACTGTACCGTTGGAAACATGAAGTTAATAAAATTGTAACCAAGGTGATGGTTTTCAATGGATGGGACAGTCCCCATGACGCCTTTTATTATGGTCCATAATGGGTTGAAATATTTAGGAAATAGATTTTTGTCGAACTGGTTAAATTTCATATGGGTAAAAAAATTGCACATAATCAGGCTCAGAAAGCTGTTTTCTTTATTGCAGGCAGACAGAAATCAATATTTGCCAGTCAGTATTGTTTGTAATTTATACATCACAGCTGTTGCTCCTTTATTACTGTATGGGTGTGAATTGTGGGATGTGAGAACATGCACTTGCTTGAGAAATTCCATCTTACATTTCTGAAACAATTGTTAGAACTACTGAGAAGCGTTACGACTGAAATAGTGTGTGATGTATATTTTACGTTCAAATATTAGATAGCATAATAGCATATCATAGATAACATAATAGCATATCAGGCATCAAACGAATCAATCAAATTTTAATATTGTCTCTTTGGCATGTTTATCACAGTTTGTACGGTACTAATACTAACCAAAAAGGAAGTGAAAACCGAATCGAAAACGCCATCGGGCCGTATGAAGACCTCCTGGCTTCAGTGAAAAGATGCAGACTGAGGTGGTACGGGCACGTCGCACGATCATCTGGACTGGCCAAGACCGTCTTGCAGGAAACAGTTCAGGGAGGGAGACGAAGAGGCAGACAGAGAAAAAGATGGGAAGACAGACACAATATCAGAGAGTGGACTGGCCTTGAATGGAATATCATTCTGCGGAAAGCTGAGGACCGTGAGGAGTGGAGGAAGTTGGTTGCAAAATCTTCAGTGGTGCCCCAACGGTCAACCAGACTACGGGACTGATGATGATGATGAATACTGATCGAATTCAAGTCATCGTTCAAATAGCGTGAGCGTTCTCGTTTACCCTTGTCGCAGGTGTATGATGAAACGGAGTTATATCCAGTTTCAGTGCTGGTTAATTCTAAAATGATGCATTTTTGGAGTAGCCTGTTGTCATATGTCATCACAGAGAAATACTATGTTAAATCATATAAACTTATACAAATTTCTCCGTGATTCATATGTAAGAAAAAAACAAAAACTGTTCAGGCTGAATAGTTTATATTCAGAAAATATTGATTAACATGGGTTTTGATTTTGCTTGGGAATCTCAGAGATTTGGACACAAATACACATTTTGTAAAATAAAAATGCCACTCTTTCACTTCAGGATGATTATCAGGAAGTCTGGAAGAGAGCTTTGAAACCAGGAGTAAATGCATATCATATCTAAATTTAGAAAACCGAATTTGGAATGAAGAAATATATAAACACAGTTGTCAGATATTTGTTCCGATGTAGCTGTCATAAATTTGAGACTGAATTAGGCAGACACAAAAGGATAAACAGACAAAGCAGAAGAAGAAAGTTTTTTTTTTTTATGACAATCCGTTAGGCAATGAGTTTCACTTCATTTTCGAATATTGTAAATTCCTTGACAACGGGTCAGGTAGAAGGTAGAAAGAAACTCTAGGGAGAGCTAGACAACAGAAGGTCTTCAGAGAAGTAACCCCCTTTAGACAAGTGTTTCGGCCCTGAATTCCTTACACTCTCGGGGGGCCGGGCCACATCCAGGTCATGACTCCTGGATGCCCTTCTGCTGTTGTCTATTTTTTTTTCCCACGCCGGGGATCGAACCTGGGCGATTCTGCGCTTCAGAACTGCGGTACGCGGTTTTACCAATGTGCTAACGGGGCACACATCATCTGTAGGGAATTTAATCCTTATGAAGTTCACTTTTTTGGTTCCTCCTTGCCCAGATCCAGCTTGAGCTCCTTTCTGCTGCCTCTGCCATCGCTTTAAGGGCTCTAGTCCTCTTCTTCCCAGAAATGGCGAGTTGTTTCATGAGATCATAAGCGGAGGTGCCCACAAACCCTCTTGCCCCGACCTCTATGGCGAAGATTTTGACCCGCAGACCTGCTTTCTTCAGGGTGCTGGCAAGACCGGCGTATTTTTCGGTCTTGTAGATATGTGCTTCTTCCATTCTGCTTTCGTATGGCACAGTGAGTTCTATCAGAATCACTTGTTTCGAGGAGTCAGAGTGGAGAGCGATGTCTGGTCTCATGCCTGTCTTGCTGATGACATCTGGGTAATTTCTCCACTCTGGGAGGTCTGCTGTACACTCCCAGTCGACTGCTCCATCCAGAAGACCCTTTGGCAATGTGCTGGTTGTCATAGCCCTTTCGGGCCAGACCTGTTTCCCTCCTGCTTTGTAGAACGTTGTCATAGCAATTGGTGCGTTTGGGGTCATGGTTTTTTTCGCTAACCACATCTGTGATCACTTTCAGAACTTGGTTGTGCCTCCATGTATACCTTCCTTGGGCTAGCGCTACTTTGCAAGAGCTTAGGACATGTTCCACTGTTTGTTTCTTCTGACAGAGCGGACATGCTGGGTCGTCTGCTTTCCCCCATTTCACTAAGTTTGCATTCGAGGGAGCAGGTCATATACAGATCTGAGGAGGAAGCTTATCCTTAGAGGAGCCATGTGCCACATATCGTTCCAGCTGAGACTTCTTTGGAGTGCACTGTCCCATGTTGTCCATTGCCCCTGTTGACCTTGCTGGACTGCCTTCTGCACTCTTTTGACATCTTCTTCTTCCTTCAACTCCTGTATGATCATGTCTCTTTTTTCCTTCCCTTTGGCTTTGGACCACCACTGCATTTTTGTTGCTCCCAGTCCCTGTCTGTTGGTTTGCGTGTGTCCAATTATTTCTTTGATGCTGAGGTTTCTCTTGGCATTGTTTACAGCCTCTTGGACTTTCCACTTTCTGCCAGTTCTCAGCTTTGGATGAACTGCTCTCACGATATTGTCCTCCGATTCCTCCAGCATGCTCAACAGTCTTGCTTTTCCAACTTTGTATTCCTCCACTATGGATTTCAGAGGTAGCTTCAGCATTGCTTGACGACAGTAGAATGGAACATCAGTGAGACCAGGTGGGACACCGAGCCATTTTCTTGTGTATTTGTTGATTTTGGCTTCCATTGCTTCGACTGTGCTGGTGCAAATGTCATAGATTAGCAGTGGCCACAGCAGCTTTGGTATCAGCATGAACTGTAGACACCAGACTTTGTATTTGCCTGGCAGTCCGCAGTTGTCAGAAGTTTATTCCACAAAAAATACATATCAGTCAAATCATTGTTCTCGTTGTGAAACTTCATTTCTGGACGGAAAATAATAAACAAAAATTAGGAAAATATATTTTCTTAAAATGTGTTATTTTTTTAACACTTAGAGTATTTTACCATGAGACAGTTTCAGATAATTGTGTTGTTGTTGTTGTTGTTGAACTACATTCTTTCTCCTTCATGTTATATGACAATCTGTTGGATTTTTCATTGCTGTCATTCTCACTGCCCCAATAGGTGTCAAAGGACTTATTAGATAATACTCTGTATGTTCAGATGTGAACTCTCTCTCTCTCTCTCTTTCTTTCTCTTTCTCTCTCTCTCCCTCTCTCTCTCTCTCTCTCTCTCTCTCTCTCTCTCTCTCTCTCTCTCTCTCTCTCTCTCTCAATCCCTCCTTGTCTGAAACTGGCCGTTATCCTTTGTTTTTGAAAACTCAAATGAAGTGTATTAAATACTGGTTGAAATTAACGCAGCTCCCAATGTCAAGATTGTGCAAGCAGGCATATGAGATGTTACTGAATCAATAAGATTCGGGTAAACAAAACTGGGCATATTTCGTTAAGAAAATGTTAACCACACATGGATTTGGTATTGTGTGGATGTGCCAGGGAGTTGGTTATGAACAAGGATTTATTTCAGAATTTAGGGATAGACTAGTTGATTCGTACAAACAAAACTGGCACGCTGAAATGGAAGAATCTGAGAAATATGACTTGTTCCTTTCCTTTAAAAGTATATTTCAAAACCGAAAAATATATAAAGGCCGTAACAAATAAATGGCACAGAAGCAATCTTGCTCGTTTTAGACTAAGAGCCCTAGGGCTAAATGCAACAACAATATGGTTTTACTCAAATTCATCGGCGAACTCTATTTGTCCCATGTGTGATGCAGAGGCAGAAGATGAAATGCATTTCTTGTTTGTTTGCAAGTCGTATGAAAGTATACGACAAAAATGCATAATCTTTGATGAGGACATTTCAAGTCAAAGGGTCATTACCAGAATACTCATGACTGAAGATGAAAAATATCGAAAATCCCTCGCTAAATTTATCGCCCTTGCTTGGGAAAGTCGGAGAAAGAAAACAACACAGCAATAAATTAATGTAAGTTTA
>JAPXFY010000032.1:41033545-41036045 GCA_030674185.1 Monoplex corrugatus | reverse complement strand
GTGTTGTGTGTTTGTGTATGTGTTGTGTGTGTGTGTGGGTGTGGTGTGGTGTGTGTTGGGGTTTTTGTTGTGGTGTGTGTGTGTGGTTTTTGTGTTGTTGTGTGTTTTGTTTGTTGTGTTGGTGTGGTGTGTGTGCTGTGGTGTTTTGTTGTGTGTGTGTTTTTGTTGGTTTGTGTGTGTGTTTGTGTTGTGTGTGGGGTTTTGTGTTGTTGTTGTGTGTGTGTTGTGTGTTGGTTCGTTCGTTTGTTAGTTTGTTATTTCTTGTAACGTCGATTTACTCATGTGCTTTTAGTGTGTGTGTGGTGTGGGTGTTGTGTGTGTGGGTGTGATATGTGTGTTGTGGTGTTTCCGGTGCCCGTGTGTGGTGTGTGTGTGTGTGTGTGGTGTGTGTGTGTGTGTGTCTGTGTCGTGTCTTTTTGTGCCTCTCTCTCCTCTCTTCTCTCCTCTCTCTCTCTCTCCTCTTCTGTTGTTCCTTTTGTGTATTTGTGTGTGTGGGGGGTGGGTCTTTTTTGGGCATGTCTGTGTCTGTGCCTTTGGGGTGTGCGGTGTTTTGTTCCCCTTTTGGTGTGCGTTGTGTGGCGCGCGCGGTGCGTGCGTGCGAGCGTGTTGTGGTGTGTGAGTGTGGTGTGTGTTGGTTGTGTTGTGTATGTGTGTGTCCCCGTGTGTCTGTGTGATGTCTAAAATGTACATTAAGTGCTGGGCGGTGATTGGGAAGGTAGACAATTTTTAATCCCGGTTTCAAAAGCTTAGTGGGGTTTTAAGCAAATGGGGAAGTACGAACCGGCGTTTGAGGTAACGATTTTTTGTCGTGTGAGTGTTGTTTTCCCCCGTCAATATCGGTTGAGGCGAAATTTGAGAATGTTTGGACGTCGGAACTCTGTGGGCTGTTTTCTGTCTGTTTGTCCCGTCTTATTTTTAAGTTTGTTCATGTCTGTCTGTTTTCTTTTCTCGTCTCTCTTTTCCTGTTCTCTGTCTCTGTCTTCTCAGTCCCTCGGAACAAACTGACGACCAAATAAATGAAACAGACAACATGCAGGCAGATATAAACGAGCAATCGAACAAATACTCAAAGAAATGTGTCTAAAAAGAGATCTTGAAAAGAGGAAAACAACGAAATGAACGAAAAAAAAAAAAAAAGATGCAAACAATTGCAGCAATAAAAAAACCCAAAAAACGCATAAACACACACACACACACACACACACACACACACAACACCACACACACACACACACACCCACCACACACACACACACACACACACACACACACACACAACCAAACAAACAAAAACACCAAAAATACACACACTCTGTCTGTCTGTCTCTCTCTCTCTCTCTCTCTCCCTCCTCTTCTCTCTCTCCCCACCTTTCTTCTTTGTTCTCTCTCTCTTTTTTTTCTTTTTTTCTTTCAATCAGTCAAGAAACAATGAACACACTGCGCACAACACCAAAACCCCACACACAACACCACACACACAACAAAAGGAAAAAAAAAATTTTTACAAAACAGCAAAGAAAAACAAAGGGCACAGATATCCACAAAACAAGAAAGAACTCCAAGACACACACAAACACTGGCCCAAACAGAAGGGAGACAGGGAACTTTCTGAGTATCAGTCTGAACGCTCCCAGGGAGTTATGTCTCAAGCAAAACATCATTAGAGTTGGATTTTGCTACAGCAGCTAAAACTGATTGTTGTAATGAAGGGAGAGAACAGGACGAGACAAGGCTAGAGACAAGAGAGAGAGAGAGACGGGAGAGGGGCGAGAAGACAGGGAAACAGACAAAGAAGAAAAAACTAGAGAAAGTAGGGGGAGGGAGAGAGGAGAGAGAGAAGGGGAGAGAGGGGAGAGAGAGAGAGAAGAAGAGAATGACAATGACAATTTCAAAGACAATGAAAAATTATGCTTTATTTCCCAACAAAATGTTATTGGCTAGAACCATTTTCAAAATTCCGTTGCTATCCTATACAGAAAAAGAGAAAAGGAGGAGAGAGAGGGGAAGAGGGGAGAGAGAAAAGAGAGGAGGAGGGAGACGAAAGTGACAGAGAGAGAGGATGGGGAATGATGGAGAGGGGAGGAAGAGAAAAAAAGGGGGGGGAAAGAGAGAAAGACGAGACAAGAGAGAAGCTAAGACGACTACAGATCAAACAGAGAGAGGGGAGAAAGACAGACAGAGAGAGAGAGAGGGAGAGAGAGAAAGAAAGCTATAGAGAGACAGACATACAGATACAGACAGATGGGGAGAGAGAGAAAAGAGAGGGAGAGAGAGAGAGAGAAAGAAAGCTAAGAGAGACACATACAGAGCGGGGGGAGGGGAAAAAAAAGAGAGAGAAAGAGAGAGAGAGAGAGGAGAGAGTGAGAAAGAAAGAGAAAGAGAGAAAAAGAGAGAAGGGGAGAAAAAAGAAGAAAGAGAAGAGAGAAAGAAAGCTAGAGAAGACAGACATCAGAGAAAACATACGAGACAGAGAGAGAGAGAGGGAAAAAAAAGAGAGAGA
>JAPXFY010000032.1:41028759-41033445 GCA_030674185.1 Monoplex corrugatus | reverse complement strand
CCAAGGTGATGGTTTTCAATGGATGGGACAGTCCCCATGACGCCTTTTATTATGGTCCATAATGGGTTGAAATATTTAGGAAATAGATTTTTGTCGAACTGGTTAAATTTCATATGGTAAAAAAAATTGCACATAATCAGGCTCAGAATGCTGTTTTCTTTATTGCAGGCAGACAGAAATCAATATTTGCCAGTCAGTATTGTTTGTAATTTATACATCACAGCTGTTGCTCCTTTATTACTGTATGGGTGTGAATTGTGGGGATGTGAGAACATGCACTTGCTTGAGAAATTCCATCTTACATTTCTGAAACAATTGTTAGAACTACTGAGAAGCGTTACGACTGAAATAGTGTGTGATGTATATTTTACGTTCAAATATTAGATAGCATAAATAGCATATCATAGATAACATAATAGCATATCAGGCATCAAACGAATCAATCAAATTTTAATATTGTCTCTTTGGCATGTTTATCACAGTTTGTACGGTACTAATACTAACCAAAAAGGAAGTGAAAACCCGAATCGAAAACGCCATCGGGCCGTATGAAGACCTCCTGGCTTCAGTGAAAAGATGCAGACTGAGGTGGTACGGGCATGTCACACGATCATCTGGACTGGCCAAGACCGTCTTGCAGGAAACAGTTCAGGGAGGGAGACGAAGAGTCAGACAGAGAAAAAGATGGGAAGACAGACACAATATCAGAGAGTGGACTGGCCTTGAATGGAATATCATTCTGCGGAAAGCTGAGGACCGTGAGGAGTGGAGGAAGTTGGTTGCAAAATCTTCAGTGGTGCCCCAACGGTCAACCAGACTACGGGACTGATGATGATGATGAATACTGATCGAATTCAAGTCATCGTTCAAATAGCGTGAGCGTTCTCGTTTACCCTTGTCGCAGGTGTATGATGAAACGGAGTTATATCCAGTTTCAGTGCTGGTTAATTCTAAAATGATGCATTTTTGGAGTAGCCTGTTGTCATATGTCATCACAGAGAAATACTATGTTAAATCATATAAACTTATACAAATTTCTCCGTGATTCATATGTAAGAAAAAACAAAAACTGTTCAGGCTGAATAGTTTATATTCAGAAAATATTGATTAACATGGGTTTTGATTTTGCTTGGGAATCTCAGAGATTTGGACACAAATACACATTTTGTAAAATAAAAATGCCACTCTTTCACTTCAGGATGATTATCAGGAAGTCTGGAAGAGAGCTTTGAAACCAGGAGTAAATGCATATCGTATCTAAATTTAGAAAACCGAATTTGGAATGAAGAAATATATAAACACAGTTGTCAGATATTTGTTCCGATGTAGCTGTCATAAATTTGAGACTGAATTAGGCAGACACAAAAGGATAAACAGACAAAGCAGAAGAAGAAAGTTTTTTTTTTTATGACAATCCGTTAGGCAATGAGTTTCACTTCATTTTCGAATATTGTAAATTCCTTGACAACGGGTCAGGTAGAAGGTAGAAAGAAACTCTAGGGAGAGCTAGACAACAGAAGGTCTTCAGAGAAGTAACCCCCTTTAGACAAGTGTTTCGGCCCTGAATTCCTTACACTCTCGGGGGGCCGGGCCACATCCAGGTCATGACTCCTGGATGCCCTTCTGCTGTTGTCTATTTTTTTTTTCCCACCCCGGGGGATCGAACCTGGGCGATTCTGCGCTTCAGAACTGCGGTACGCGGTTTTACCAATGTGCTAACTGGGCACACATCATCTGTAGGGAATTTAATCCTTATGAAGTTCACTTTTTTGGTTCCTCCTTGCCCAGATCCAGCTTGAGCTCCTTTCTGCTGCCTCTGCCATCGCTTTAAGGCTCTAGTCCTCTTCTTCCCAGAAATGGCGAGTTGTTTCATGAGATCATAAGCGGAGGTGCCCACAAACCCTCTTGCCCCGACCTCTATGGCGAAGATTTTGACCCGCAGACCTGCTTTCTTCAGGGTGCTGGCAAGACCGGCGTATTTTTCGGTCTTGTAGATATGTGCTTCTTCCATTCTGCTTTCGTATGGCACAGTGAGTTCTATCAGAATCACTTGTTTCGAGGAGTCAGAGTGGAGAGCGATGTCTGGTCTCATGCCTGTCTTGCTGATGACATCTGGGTAATTTCTCCACTCTGGGAGGTCTGCTGTACACTCCCAGTCGACTGCTCCATCCAGAAGACCCTTTGGCAATGTGCTGGTTGTCATAGCCCTTTCGGGCCAGACCTGTTTCCCTCCTGCTTTGTAGAACGTTGTCATAGCAATTGGTGCGTTTGGGGTCATGGTTTTTTCGCTAACCACATCTGTGATCACTTTCAGAACTTGGTTGTGCCTCCATGTATACCTTCCTTGGGCTAGCGCTACTTTGCAAGAGCTTAGGACATGTTCCACTGTTTGTTTCTTCTGACAGAGCGGACATGCTGGGTCGTCTGCTTTCCCCCATTTCACTAAGTTTGCATTCGAGGGGAGCAGGTCATATACAGATCTGAGGAGGAAGCTTATCCTTAGAGGAGCCATGTGCCACATATCGTTCCAGCCGAGACTTCTTTGGAGTGCACTGTCCCATGTTGTCCATTGCCCCTGTTGACCTTGCTGGACTGCCTTCTGCACTCTTTTGACATCTTCTTCTTCCTTCAACTCCTGTATGATCATGTCTCTTTTTTCCTTCCCTTTGGCTTTGGACCACCACTGCATTTTTGTTGCTCCCAGTCCCTGTCTGTTGGTTTGCGTGTGTCCAATTATTTCTTTGATGCTGAGGTTTCTCTTGGCATTGTTTACAGCCTCTTGGACTTTCCACTTTCTGCCAGTTCTCAGCTTTGGATGAACTGCTCTCACGATATTGTCCTCCGATTCCTCCAGCATGCTCAACAGTCTTGCTTTTCCAACTTTGTATTCCTCCACTATGGATTTCAGAGGTAGCTTCAGCATTGCTTGACGACAGTAGAATGCAACATCAGTGAGACCAGGTGGGACACCGAGCCATTTTCTTGTGTATTTGTTGATTTTGGCTTCCATTGCTTCGACTGTGCTGGTGCAAATGTCATAGATTAGCAGTGGCCACAGCAGCTTTGGTATCAGCATGAACTGTAGACACCAGACTTTGTATTTGCCTGGCAGTCCGCAGTTGTCAGAAGTTTATTCCACAAAAAATACATATCAGTCAAATCATTGTTCTCGTTGTGAAACTTCATTTCTGGACGGAAAATAATAAACAAAAATTAGGAAAATATATTTTCTTAAAATGTGTTATTTTTTTAACACTTAGAGTATTTTACCATGAGACAGTTTCAGATAATTGTGTTGTTGTTGTTGTTGTTGAACTACATTCTTTCTCCTTCATGTTATATGACAATCTGTTGGATTTTTCATTGCTGTCATTCTCACTGCCCCAATAGGTGTCAAAGGACTTATTAGATAATACTCTGTATGTTCAGATGTGAACTCTCTCTCTCTCTCTCTCTCTTTCTTTCTCTTTCTCTCTCTCTCCCTCTCTCTCTCTCTCTCTCTCCCCCTCTCTCTCTCTCTCTCTCTCTCTCTCTCTCAATCCCTCCTTGTCTGAAACTGGCCGTTATCCTTTGTTTTTGAAAACTCAAATGAAGTGTATTAAATACTGGTTGAAATTAACGCAGCTCCCAATGTCAAGATTGTGCAAGCAGGCATATGAGATGTTACTGAATCAATAAGATTCGGGTAAACAAAACTGGGCATATTTCGTTAAGAAAATGTTAACCACACATGGATTTGGTATTGTGTGGATGTGCCAGGGAGTTGGTTATGAACAAGGATTTATTTCAGAATTTAGGGATAGACTAGTTGATTCGTACAAACAAAACTGGCACGCTGAAATGGAAGAATCTGAGAAATATGACTTGTTCCTTTCCTTTAAAAGTATATTTCAAAACCGAAAAATATATAAAGGCCGTAACAAATAAATGGCACAGAAGCAATCTTGCTCGTTTTAGACTAAGAGCCCTAGGGCTAAATGCAACAACAATATGGTTTTACTCAAATTCATCGGCGAACTCTATTTGTCCCATGTGTGATGCAGAGGCAGAAGATGAAATGCATTTCTTGTTTGTTTGCAAGTCGTATGAAAGTATACGACAAAAATGCATAATCTTTGATGAGGACATTTCAAGTCAAAGGGTCATTACCAGAATACTCATGACTGAAGATGAAAAATATCGAAAATCCCTCGCTAAATTTATCGCCCTTGCTTGGGAAAGTCGGAGAAAGAAAACAACACAGCAATAAATTAATGTAAGTTTATCTCCAGTGAAGATATCACTTTATTACTGTTCTTATGTTTATTTGCCGGATTTGGGTCTTCCTCTTACTTAATTGACTAATTATGTCGGGTTGTCAACTGTTTCTTCAACTTTTTGTTCAACTTTTTGTTCAACTTTTTCCTTCAATTTTTTTCTTCATCATTAGGAAAAAAAATTAAATGGATGTAATGTCAGCCATGACTATATTTATAAACCTTTATTTCGCGAAAACGTCGCCGTAAAATTTAATGACTTTGTTTTATGCTCCTTGCCACAAGGACAAAAATGTCAATGGCAATAAACCTTTTTCAGTTTCAGTTTCAGTTTCAGTTTCAGCTTCTCTCTCACTCTCTCTCTCTCTCTCTCTCTCTCTCTCTCTCTCTCTCTCTCTCTCTCTCTCTCTCTCTCTCTAGCCTTGTCTGT
>JAPXFY010000032.1:41003759-41018759 GCA_030674185.1 Monoplex corrugatus | reverse complement strand
AGTAGTAGTAGTAGTAGTAGTAGTAGTAGTAGTAGGAGGAGGAGGAGGAGGAGGAGGAGGAGGAGGAGGAGGACGAGGAGTAACGCGGTGCTTATTTATGATTAACTAACCAAACTTATTGATTAATCAAGTGAATGGTGTAATGAGTTAATGACTGGTTCAACTCACCCCTCACCCACCCCCCCCACCCCGCATGGGGATGCCGTGAACTCTTTCAGTGTAAATAGCATCCCCACCTTCTGGAAATTCTGTGCTAGAAATTTCCTCTTTTTCTGTCACTCTCTTCGTTTCTTCCTTCCTCCTTTGCTTTCTGTCTTTTCTTCCTATCATTTTCTGCCTTGCTGGGTCATTCACCTGTATGGATTCAATACAATCTTACTACGTTCTTTTAGGATTGATAATTGGGTATATGTGTACATTTTTGGCTCTAGGGAAATGAGATATGCGGAAGCAATTTTCTGTAATTTAGGCCTGTTTGTATATAAGTTTTAATGTCCTTTGGAACCAGAAAAGAAAAAAAAAAACACGAAAGAAGAATACGAACGCGTATTTGATACAAGACAAGACAGGCGCAAATTTTCGGCCAACTGGCCTTTGTCAAGCGTAAGATTACAAACAAACAAACAAACACCAGATACAAAAAATTTGAGAAAAAGACTGAAATTTCCCTCCTGCTGCTGCTGCAGCATTTCATCTGTATAATTCAATCCTACGTTTGACAAAGGCCAGTTGGCCGACAATTTGCGTCTCTCTTGTCTTGTTGTATCAAATATGCGTTCGTATTCTTCTTTCGTGTTTTTTTTTTCTGGTGCCTGTTTGCTTGAACGCGGGCAGTCACACTTGTTTCGGATTTAATGTCCATAGTTATTTTTAGATTTGTATTCAGGTATGTTTTCTTTTTAATCCTCTGTGTGATTAATTGGACGGAGTGGTCAACGCCAGGGGCACAACCATTGTATTATGTGCGTGAATACATTGGTATGTGCACTTAAGTTTCTTTCCTTTCCTTTCCTGTTGAAGTATTGTGTATGTTTTGAACAGGTTATAGCCCTGATATGGCTCTACACAGTCGGATTGGCTTTAAACAAAAATAACGATAACAGACTGGTTACAACTAATACGTTTCTGAAAAGGCAGATTAAGGAGGAAGAGTAAGAGAAGATGAAGAAGAAGAAAAAGAAGAAGAAGAAGAGAAGAAGAAGAAGAAGAAGAAGAAGAAGAAGAAGAAGAAGAAAGAAGAAGAAGAAGAAGAAGAAGAAGAAGAAGAAGAAGAAGAAGAAAGAAGAAGAAGAAGAAGAAGAAGAAGAAGAAGAAGAAGAAGAAGAAGAAGAAGAAGAAGAAGAAGAAGAAAGAAGAAGAAGAAGAAGAAGAAAGAAGAAGAAGAAGAAGAAAAAAGAGAAAAGACAATCAAAGAAAAAAAAATGAAAGAGCGACAGCAGCAAAATTAGAAGGAAGAAAGAAAAAAGAGAAAAGAAAGAAGGATGAAAAGAGGAAGATGAGAAGAGGAAGAGAAGGAGAAGGAGAAGAAGAAGAAGAAGAAGAAGAAGAAGAAGAGAAGAAAGAAGAAGAAGAGAAGAAGAAGAAGAAGAAGAAGAAGAAGAAGAAGAAGAAGAAGAAGAAGAAGAAGAAGAAAAGAAGAAGAGATAGTAGTAGTAGTAATGGTAGTAGTAGTAGTAGTAGTAGTAGTAGTACTAGTACTAGTAGTAGTAGTGGTAGTAGTAGTAGTAGTAGTAGTTGTTGTTGTTGTTGTTGTTGTTGTTGTTGTTGTAGAAATAGTAGAAGAAGAAGGAAAAGGAGGAGGACCAACAACAACAACAACAAAAAAGAAAGAAAAACGAAGAAGAGAAGAAGAGAAGAAGAAGAAAAAATACGAAACAATATCAGCAACAAGAGGAAAAAGAAAAGATAAGAAAACGAAGATCAGAAAGAGAAAGAGAAGATGAAGGAAAAAAAGGAATGAAGGAAGAAGGAATGAAGGAAGGAAAGAAGGAAAGGAAGAAGGAAGGAAGGAAGGAATAAGGAAGGAAAGAAGGAAGGAAGGAAGGAAGAAGGAAGGAAAGGAAGGAAGAAGGAAGGAAGGAAGAAGAAGGAAGGAAGAAGGAAGGAAGAAGGAAGGAAGAGGAAGGAAGGAGAAGGAAGGAAAGAAGGAAAGGAAGAAGAAAGAAGGAAGGACAGAAAGGAAGGAAGAAGGAAGAAAGGAAGAAAGGAAGGAAAGAAGGAAAGAAAGAAGGAAGAAAGGAAGAAAGGAAGGAAAGAAGGAAAGAAAGAAGGAAGGAAGGAAGAAAGGAAGAAAGGAAGGAAAGAAGGAAAGAAGGAAGGAAGGAAGAAAGGAAGAAAGGAAGGAAAGAAAGAAGGAAGGAAGGAAGAAAGGAAGAAGGAAGGAAGGAAAAAGGAAGGAAGGAAGATGAAAGAATGAAGAAAAAGGAGAAAATAATGAAGAAGAATACAATCAGACAGTCGTGTTTTTACATGAATGGACACTAAGAGCTACAGCAGCTTAATCTCTTGTAATTCACGAAAGCCGATGGCAAGCTGGACGCTCTGATCATTAGCTGTGGCAGATATGGTGGTGGTAGTGGTGGTGGTGGTGGTGGTGATGATGATTCTGGTGGCGATGCTGTGGCGACAGTGGTGGTAGTGGTGTGGTGGTGGTGTGGTGGTGGTATTCGTGTTGGTGATGGTGATGGTGATATTGAGGAAGGTGGTGATATTGTGTTTGTGATGGTATGGTGATGGTGGTAGTATCACGGTGGTGGCGGAGTGGTGACATTGGTGGTGGTGGGGATGATGGTAGTGGTGATACTGGTGAAGGTAATGATATTCGTGTTGGTGACAGTAGTGGTGGTGATGGTGGTGATGGTGGTGATGGTGGCAGTATTCATGTTGGTGGTGGTGGTGATACTGGTGGTGATGGTGATGAGGTGATGGATTCGTGTTGCTGATGGTGGTGATGATAATGGTATTGGTGGTAGTGGTGGTGATGGTGGCAGTATTCATGTTGGTGGTGGTGGTGATACTGGTGGTGATGTGATGTTCGTGTTGTGATGGTAGTGGTGATGTGATGATGGTGATGGTATTCGTGTTGCTGATGGTGGTGATGATAATGGTATTGGTGGTAGTGGTGGTGGTGTGGTGGTGATGCTGGTGGTGGTGGTGATACTAGTGAGTGGTGTGATGTCGTGTTGGTGATGGTAGTGGTGATGGTGATGAGGGTGATGGTATTCGTGTTGCTGATGATGGTGATGATAATGGTATGGTGGTTGTGGTGGTGGTGTGGTGGTGGTGGTGGTGGGTGTGGGTGATAAGTGAGGTGATGATGTTCGTGTTGCTGATAGTTGTTCTGGTGGTGGTGGTGGTGGTGGTGGTGATCACGGTGGTGGTATTCGTGTGGTGACGGTGGTGATGACATTGGTGAAGATGATGATGCACGAGTTGGTGATAGTAGTAGTGGTGATGATGATGATAGTCGTGATATTCGTGTTCGTGATGGTGGTGGTGATACTGGTGGTGATGGCGATGATGGTGTTGGTGATAGTAGCTGTGATGGTGGGGTGATACTGGTGGTGATGGCGATGATGGTGTTGGTGATAGTAACAGTGATGGTGTGTGGTGATACTGGTGGTGATGGCGATGATGGTGTTGTGTGATATGTTGTGATGGTGGTGGTGATACTGGTGGTGATGGTGATGATCGTGTGGTGATAGTAGTTGTGATGGTGGTGGTGATACTGGTGGTGATGGTGATGATGGTGTTGGTGATAGTAGTTGTGATGGTGGTGGTGATACTGGTGGTGATGGTGATGACGATGTTGGTGATAGAAGCTGTGATGTGTGGTGATATGTGGTGATGGTGATGATCGATGTTGGTGATAGTAGTTGTGATGGTGGTGGTGATACTGGTGGTGATGGTGATGATGGTGTTGGTGATAGTAGTTGTGATGGTGGTGGTGATACTGGTGGTGATGGTGATGAGATGTTGGTGATAGTAAGCTGTGATGGTGATGGTGGTGGTGATACTGGTGGTGATGGTGATGATCGTGTTGGTGATAGTAGCTGTGATGGTGGTGGTGATACTGTGGTGATGGTGATGATCGTGTTGGTGATAGTAGTTGTGATGGTGGTGGTGATACTGGTGGTGATGGTGATGATCGTGTTGGTGATAGTAGCTGTGATGGTGGTGGTGATACTGTGGTGATGGTGATGATCGTGTTGGTGATAGTAGTTGTGATGGTGGTGGTGATACTGGTGGTGATGGTGATGATCGTGTTGGTGATAGTAGTTGTGATGGTGGTGGTGATACTGGTGGGTGGTGGTGATGATCGTGTTGGTGATAGTAGTTGTGATGGTGGTGGTGATACTGGTGGTGATGGTGATGATTCGTGTTGGTGATAGTAGTTGTGATGGTGGTGGTGATACTGGTGGTGATGGATGATCGTGTTGGTGATAGTAGTGTGATGGTGGTGGTGATACTGGTGGTGATGGTGATGATCGTGTTGGTGATAGTAGTGTGATGGTGGTGGTGATACTGGTGGTGATGGTGATGATCGTGTTGGTGATAGTAGTGTGATGGTGGTGGTGATACTGGTGGTGATGGTGATGATCGTGTTGGTGATAGTAGTGTGATGGTGGTGGTGATACTGGTGGTGATGGCGATGATCGTGTTGGTGATGAGTAGCTGTGATGGTGGTGGTGATACTGGTGGTGATGGTGATGATCGTGTTGGTGAAGTAGCTGTGTGGTGGTGATGATACTTGGGGTGATGGTGATGATCGTGTTGGTGAAGTAGCTGTGATGGTGGTGGTGATACTGGTGGTGAGGTGATGATCGTGTTGGTGAGAGTAGTGTGATGGTGGTGGTGATATGGTGATCTGTGGTGATGGCGGATGATACTGTGGTAGATAGTGATGATGGTTGGTGGTGATACTGTGTGGTGATGGTGATGATCGTGGTGGTGATAGCTGATGATGGTGTGGTGATAGTAGTGTGATGGTGGTGTGATGATGATGATGGTTGGTAATAGTAGTGCTGATGGTGGTGGTGATATTGGTGTTGATATGGTGGATCGGTGATACTGTGATGGTGATGTTTCGTGTTGGTGGGTGCGTGATGGTGGTGGTGATACAGTGTGGGTGACGTATGATGAGGGTGATGATGTTCGTGAGGTGTGATGATGATGTGGTGGAATGGTGGATAGGTGTGATGGTAATGATAGTTGTGTGGTGATGGTGTGCTGGTGTGTGGTGATATGGTGGGTGATACTGATGGTGAGTGGTGGTGATATTTGTGTGTTGGTGTAATAGTGTGATGCTGATAGTAGTGGTGTGATGGTGGTGTGTTGGTGGGTGGATAATGAAGGTGGTGGTAATCGTGTGTTGAAGTGTGACTTGTTGGTTGGATGGTATGGTGTGTGGTGATGAGGTGAGTGAGATAATGGTATGTGGTGGTATTGGTGTATGGTGATTGGTGGTGATGGGATATGGTATGGTGATGGTGGTAGTCGTGGTGGAGGCGATGGTGATACTGGTAAAGGTGGTAGGTAATGTTCGTGTTGGTGATAGTAGTGGTGATGTTGGTGGTGGTGATGATAATGGTGGTGGTAATCGTGTTGGTGATGATAATGGTGGTGGTAATCGTGTTGGTGATGGTGGTGGTGATGATAGTGGTGGTGGTGGTAGTCGTGGTGGTGGCGTGAACATTGTAGTCGCTGTGGTATGGTAGTATTGAATGATGAGAGAGAGAGAGAGAAAGAGAGAGAAAGAGAGAAGAGAGAGAGAAGAGAAAGAGAGAAAGAGAAAGAGAGAAAGAGAGAGAGAGAGAGAGAGAAGAGAGAGAGAAAAAGAGAGAGAAAGAGAGAGAAAGAGAGAGAGAGAGAGAGAAGAGAGAGAAAGAGAGAGAAGAGAGAGAAGAGAGAGAAAAGAGAGAGAAGAAGAGAGGAGAGAAGAGAGAAAGGAGAGAGAAGAGAAGAGAGAAAGAGAGAGAGAAAAAGAGAGAGAGAGAGAAAGAGAGAGAGAAAGAGAGAAAGAAAGAGAAAGAGAGAGAGAGAAAGAGAGAGAGAGAGAGAAAGAGAGCAAGAGAAAGAGAGAGAGAGAAAGATAGAGAGAGGAAGAGAGAGAGAAAAAGAGAGAGGGAGAAAGAGAGAGAGAAAAAGAGAGAGAGAGAAATAGAGAGAGAAAGAGAGAGGGAAAGAGAGAAAGAGAGAGAAAAAGAGAGAGAGAGAGACAGACAGACAGAGAGGGAGAGACAGAGACAAACAGACAGACAGACAGACATACGCACAGACAGACAGACAGACAGACAGAGAACATGTTTTTTTTGTTTTGTTTTTTTGTTTTTTCTTAGATGGAAATCATGTGGATTCCTGGCTTTGAAGGACGTTGTGATGGTGAGGAGGGTTACAGAGATAAAGGAGGGGGAAGGCGATGGGGGTACAGTGATAGAAATGACGACTGGGCGGCAGGTGCTTGTCATGGTGAAGTGTGTTTATGAAGAAGATGGAGATTCTCTATCAGACATTGATTTCTTTCCTTTTTCTTTCTTTTCTTTTCTTTCTTCTTTTTTTCTCTTTTTGTTTTCTTTTTGTTTACCAACATGATTTGAAGAAGAAGAAATAATCCCACCGGTAGACAGGCCTTCAGACTTATCACTGATAATAACGATGACTTCTCCTAAGGGGCTCAGACTAATTTTCATTTTCGCCTTCTGGCCTTGGTGGAGATGGGATGGAGATGGAGATGGAGATGGTGATGGTTGTGGTGGCAGTGGTGGTGGTGGCAGTGCTGGTGGTGATGGTGGTGATGGTGGTAGTGGTGGTTGGGGGAAGGGGATTGGTGATGGTAATGAGTGTGGGAGATCGGAGTTCAGAACTAGTTCAAAAGGGATTCGTCGCATTCTTAGAAACCCATATTCGCTCCACCCAAATCTGCCAGCACTTTTCTGGCAGATATTCTCGGATCCTGCTCAAAGCACTATACGCAAGCATGGTTTTGAAAAGCGGAAGGGGGGAGGGGGAGGCTAGAGAGAAATCTATGAAATACCTCACTGACATCATCAATATGAAGGAAACATTAAGATGGTCTGCAATGCTGGAAAAGAATCTATGAAACACTAAGCTGACATCAGCACAATGAAGGAAACATTAAGATGGGCTGCAATGCTAGAGAAAAAATCTATGAAACACCTAGCTGACATCAGCAGAATGAAGGAAACGTTAAGATGGGCTGACACTATGCTGACATCAGCAGAATGAAGGAAACATTAAGATGGGCTGTAATGCTGAAGAGGAATATATGAAACACTAAGCTGACATCAGCAGAATGAAGGAAACATTAAGATGGGCTGACACTAAGCTGACATCAGTAGAATAAAGGAAACATTAAGATGGGCTGTAATGCTGAAGAGGAATCTATGAAACACTAAGCTGACATCAGCAGAATGAAGGAAACATTAAGATGGGCTGCAATGCCGTAGAGGAATCTATGAAACACTAAACTGACATCACCAGAATGAAGGAAACATTAAGAAAGGCAGCAGACAGTCCAGTTTTTATTGTTGCGGGCTGGGACTGAACTCAAAGACATCAGATCTTCAGGCGATGATTCTATTGGAAGAATTTGTCAGCCTGATTATAGCTGTGATGGTGATAGGGGAGGGGTGAGGGGGGAGTTGGTAATGGTGGTGGTAGCGATTGTGATCGTGGTGATGGTGGAGATGATGGCAGTGGTGATGGTGATGGTTGTAGTGTAAGTGTTGTTGTTGTTGATGGTTTCGGGGTTGATTGTGGTGGTGTTGGTAGTGGTAGTGATAATCCCATACAAGTGTGACTGTCCGCGTTCAGGCAAACTGGAACCAGAAAAAAACAAACAAAAAAACCCCACGAAAATAGAATCAGAACGCGTATTTGATATAATCAGACAAGACAGGCGCAAATGTTTGGTCAACTGGTCTTTGTCAATCGTAAATGTATGATCATACACGAACAGATACTAACACAAAAATTAGGAAGAAAAGACTGAGCCCGTTTCTCCCACTGGACGAAACAGCAGGGAAATTTCAGTCTTTTTCTCCTAATTTTTGTGTTCAGCGTTTGTTCGTTTTTGATCTTACATTTACGCTTGACAAAGGCCAGTTGGCCAAACATTTGCGCCTGTCTTGTCTAGTGGTAGTGGTGTTAAAAGTGGTGTTTGTGGTGGTGATGGTGGTGGTGGTGGTGGTAGTGATGGTGGTGATGGTGGTGGTGGTGGTGATAGTGATGGTGGTGATGGTGGTGGTGGTGGTGGTGGTGGTGATGGTGGTGGTGGTGGTGGTGGTGGTGGTGGTGGTGGTGGTGGTGGTGGTGGTGAGATGTGCCACAATAACACAGACGGTGACAGGAAGGAAGAGAGGTTGTTGGAAAATGTCTAAGAAGCTTTCGATTTCAATTTGATGAATGTTTGTACCAAAAGAAGACAAAATATTCAATTATACAACCAGACACTATCTTATTTTTCAAGACATCAGAGAAACCAAACCTACCTGATAACCCTCAGGCTAATCACAGTCAGTCAGTATTGATAACTTCTCCCCATGGGATCAGACCAATTTTCTTGTTGCCTGCCTGACTTCCGGCTTTGAAGGAAATGACGACAATGGACGTTTTTGTCATCGTCATCAGATGAGGAGGGGAGGGGAGGAGGGGAGGAAGAGGGACAATGCTTGGAAAGGTTGTGAATGGTTTGCATTTAGCTGCCTTGCTGATCCATTCACCTGTGTGTGTGTGTGTGTGTGTGTGTGTGTGTGTGTGTGTGTGTGTGTGTGTGTGTGTGTGTGTGTGTGTGTGTGTGTGTGTGTGTGTTGTGTGTGTGTGTGTGTGTGTGTGTGTTCGTTGAAGTCAGAGATATGCTTTCTGTTAAGCTAGATAATTGGGTACATGAATTAAATGACGTTTTGGCTCTAGGGAAAATCTGATGTGCAGAAACAATTTTAGCCTGCTTTTTATATGTCCATAGTTGTGTTGACATTTGTATTCAGTTTTTTTTAATTCCCTTTTTGATCAGTTGGATGGAATAGTCAATGCCAGAGGCATATCCTTAGATTATGTGCACAAATGCGTTGATATGTGTACTTGATTTTCTTTCCTCATTTGTTTTTACGTTAAAGTATTATGTATGCTTTGAAACGGTTTTAGCCCTGATATGGCTCTACACAGTCGACTGGGCCTTAAACAAAAACAACAATAATATTATTGTTAACGATGATAATGATGATGATGACGATGATGATGATAAAAATAATTATAACAATAACAACAACAATAATAATGATATAATAGCAATAATGATGATAATAATAACAATAATGATACTGATAATAGTGACAATAATGATAATGATAATGATAATGACAATAATAATAATAATAATAATAAAATAATAATAATAATAATAATAATAATAATAATAAAAATAATGATAATAATAATAATAATACTAATGATAATAATGTCAACCAAAGGACATAACTCTTGAGAGTCACGTAGAAATTATCTCCCATGTTGTGGAACTTCTCAAATCTAACATAGTTTGCGCTACCCATTCAGCTAGCATTGAAGCATATACAAAGCACAATAACCGTAAGCTCAGAACAACAATAATAATAGTAATAATAATAATAACAATAATAATAAGAAGAAGAAGGATAATGATAATAATAATAATAATAATAATAGTAATAATAATAATAATAATAATAATAATAATAATAATAATAATAATAATAATAATGATAAAAAATGATAATAAAATGAGGCTGGAGGCTATGGGTGATTTGTGCAGTGTGTATTTGGCGGTGAAGCCGATGGTGTTACAGAGAAGTCATCGTAATCATCATCATGTGCCTTGCCGCATAGCGTTGGTAATTATGGCCCTCCATATGTACCTATCCCTTGTCGTTGCAAGTACATCTGCCACCCTTTCTGTCCTCAGCCACTCTGCAAGTCCGTCCAACATTTTCTCCCTGGGTCTACCTGGTGTTCGCTTTCCCTCCAGCTTTCCTGTTGTGACTAGGTGCTCTAATTTTTCTTTCCTCATAAAATGTCTCATAAACATTACTTGTCCTTTTTTTAATCTTTTTTATTAATCATCTTCTTGTGTCTGCCTCCTTCAAGATGGTCTTTCTTGGGGGATTTTTGTTTATTTCTTTGTTTTTCTGTCCGTGGAACTATCACCATTCTTCTTTGTCCGTACAAAAACCGATGGAAGGCAACGGGAAACAACCATGTTATACTCCCAAGATTGTCATGGCCAGCCAAAATACAGAGAAGCAGCTACAGTAATCGTCACCAAAGAATTGTTGTAGTATTATATTCTGCACTTCTCATTCCACAGGTCAACAAGAACCACATGATGTTACTGTTTCCCATACCGCTAAGAAAATGAGATGTTGCACAGTGTACTGGGAAGATATTTAGCTTGGACGAACTCGTAACTTGACACCCCCCCCCCCCCCCCCATTTTAACGTAACTATGTCTTCCAGCCGTCAGAGCACACCACGTGACCCCATCAGACCAGTCGTACTGCTAGACACAGAGGTGTCATATCTAAATAACCAATCATATTGCTTGGCGCAAACCAGACTGGCTGCCCGTGACGTTGAGGACATTGCATTTTTGTGGATGTACCGAGTGCCATTTTCTGCTTTTGTGTTGAAAAGGATAGGGGAAGAGGGGGGTGGGGTTAGAAGGGGGAACAGAGGGCGTTTTGAAGGCTACAGACAAGGTGTATGGCTTCGTTTTTTTGTCTCTGTCTCTGTCTCTGTCTCTGTTTCTGACTGTCTGTCTGTTAGTCTCTCTTTCGTTTTCTCTCTCTCTCTCTCTCTCTGCGTCTATTTTTTTTTTCATATCTTTCTCGCTTTTTCTTTCTGTGTGTCTCTTTTCCTCGCTCTCTCTCTCTCTTTCTCCCCTCTCTCCCCCTTCCTCCTCCTCCTTTCTTTTTCCGCCTGTTTCTTTCTTCATCTTTTTCTCTTTTTCTCTCTGTCTGTTGGTCTCTGTCTGTGTCTATCTCTCTCTCTCTCTCTCTCTGTCTCCTTCCCTCCTTCTCTCTCCATCTCCATCTCCATCTCTCTCTTTCTCTCTCTGTCTCTCTTTTCATCTCTTTTTCTCAACGTTTCTCTCTTTGTCTTTGTCTCTGTCTCTGTCTGTCTGTCTGTCTGTCTGTCTATCTGTCTGTCTGTCTGTCTCTTCTCTCTCTCTATACCTCTGTGTGTGTGTGTCTCTCTTTCTCTCTCTCTTCTCTTTCTCTTTTCCTCTCTGTCTGTCTGTCTCTTTCTCTCCCTCTTCCTGTCTCTCTCTCTCACTTTCTCTCTCTCTCTCTATCTCTCTCTCTCTCTCTCCCTCTCTCTCTCTCTCTCTCTCTCTCCCCATCTCTTTCTCTTTCTTTCCCTCTGCAAACACCACACGATGTTACAGATTCCCATAACGCTGAGAAAATGAAATGTTGCACAGTGTACTGGGAAGACATTAAGCTTCGGTGTACTCGTAACTTGACACCCCCATTGTAACGTAACTATGTCTTCCAGCCGTCACAGCACACCGCGTGACCCCATCAGACCAGTCGTAGTGCTGGACACAGAGGTGTCATATCTAAATAACCAATCATATTGCTTGGCACACACCAGACTGGCTGCCGGTGACGTTGAGGACATTGCGTTTTTGTGGATGTACTGAATGCCATTTTCTGCTTTTGTGTTGAGAAGGATAGGGGAAGAGGGGGGTGGGGGTTAGAAGGGGGACAGGGGGCGTTTTGAATCCATAAGGTGTATGATTCGTTCTTTGTCTCTGTCTCTGTGTCTGTCTGTCTGTCTGTCTGTCGGTCTGTTGGTCTGTCTGTCTGTCAGTATCTCTCTCGTTCTCTCTCTCTGCCTCTTTTTTCCGTCTCTTTCTCTCATTTTCTTTCTGTCTGTCTCTTTCCCTTGCTCTATTCTTTCTGTCTGTCTCTTTCCCTTGCTCTCTCTCTCTCTCTCTCTCTCTCTCTCTCTCTCTCTCTCCCCTCTCTCCCCCTCTTCCTCCTTTCTTTTTCCGCCTGTTTCTTTCTTCATCTTTTTCTCTCTTTTTCTCTCTGTCTGTTGGTCTCTGTCTGTCTGTGTCTATCTCTCTCTCTCTCCTTCTCTGTCTCCTTCCCTCCTTCTCTCTCCATTTCCATTTCTCTCTGTCTCTCTTTTCATGTCTTTTTCTCAACGTTTCTCTCTTTGTCTCTGTTTCTGTCTATGTCTGCCTGGATGGCTTTATCTGTCTTTGTCTGTCTGTCTGTCTGTCTCTTCTCTCTATATATACCTCTGTGTGTGTGTGTGTTCTCTCTGTCTCTCTCTTCTCTTTCTCTATACCTCTCTGTCTGTCTCTTTCTCTCCCTCTTCCTGTCTCTCTCTCTCTCACTTTCTCACTCTCTCATTCTCTTTCTCTCTCTCACTTTCTCTCTCTCTCCATCTCTTTCTCTTTCTTTCCACACTGCTCGACACAGAGGTGTCATATCTAAATAACCAATCATATTGCTTGGCGCAAACCAGACCGGCTGCCGGTGACGTCGAGGTCATTGCATTTTTGTGGATGTACCCAGTGTCATTTTCTGCTTTTGTGCTGAAAAGGATAGATGACCGGATGGGGAAGAGGCGGGAGGGGGGAAGTTGGGATGGGTTGATGGCGGGGGGTAGGGGTAGAAGTGGGACAGAGGGCGTTTTGAAAGCTACAGACAAGGTGTATGGGTTCTCTTCTCTTTCCCTCTCTCTCTCTCTCTCTCTCTCTCTCTCTCTCTCTCTCTCTCTCTCTCTCTCTCCTCTCTCTCTCTTCCCCCTCCCTGTTTCTTTCCTCATCTCTTTCTCTCCTTTTCTCACTGTCTGTTTGTCTTTCTGTATGTCTGTCCATATCTCTTTCTCCCCCCTCTCTCCCTACATCCCTCCTTCCCTCTCTCTCTCTCTCCCTTTCTCTCTCTCCACCTCTTTGTCATTCTTTGCCTCTCTCTCTTCATCTCTTTTTCTCTCTGTCTCTGTTTCTATCTCTGTCTCGGTCTGTCTGTCTGTTTGTCTGTCCATTTGTCTGTCTGTTTGTCTCTTTCTCTCTCTCTGTATCTCTCTTCTGTACCTCTCTTCTGTATCTCTCTCTCTCTCTTTCTTTCTGATTCTTCCTCTCTTTATGTCTTTCTTTCCATTTCTCTCTGTCATTCTCTGTCTGTCTGTCTGTCTGTCTGTCTGCCTGTCTGTCTGTCTGTCTCTATAGCATGTCTAGGGACTGCTCACTCTTGCTGACCCAGTATCCCCCATGAGGATGCCGGGTGCTCTTTCAGTACAAATAGTAACATCACCTTCTGGAAACTCTGTGCTAGACATTTCCTCTTTTCTGTCACTCTGTTTGTTACGTCTTGTTCCTTTGTTTTTTGTAATTTCTTCCTATCTTTTTCTGCCTTGCTAGTCCATTCACCCGTAGGTGTTTGACAAAGCCTTACATATTTTCTCTTAGGGTTGATCACTGAGTACACGCATTAAGTGCATTTTTGGATCCAGAGAAGTGAGATATGCGGAAGCAATTGTTGGTAATTTAGGCCTGTTCTAATATAAGCTTTAGTGTCTTTACTTGTGCTTCAATTTGTATTCAGGTATTTTTTTAATTCCCATTGTGATAAATCGAACGGAGTGGTCAACACCAGGAGCATCTCCATAGATTATGTACCCGAATGTATTGATATGTGTACTTAATTCTCGTTTCCTATATTTTTTTTATGTAAGATTATTGTGTATGTTTTGAAACGGTTATAGCCCTGATATGACTCTACGCAGTCGGTAGGGCTTTAACCTTTTCGCGACATGACACGAGAATCGTCGCTACGCCTGCCTATGCCGTCAGAACAAGTAACGAGCCCGCTCGCTACGGCCTAAAGGTCGCTGTGGACACGTAGCGAGAATGTTCGCGACGCCTGTTCTAAAATTAAATGCGTCAGTACGTCACTGGAAATTCCCTCAAAACGTGTCGAAACTGAGGTTGACACTGCCAGTGACAACAGTGGCGATGAAAATGATGCAACACCTGGGTGAAAAATTCTTCGGAAATTTCTGCAAGTACCTGTTTTCTCAGCTGCGGAAACATGTGGTTTGCAGCCCTTTGTCTTTCACGACATCACCGACCCTACACCATTATGTTCCATTATGTTACCATTATGTTCTAAAATGTTGAAATATTGTCTTTTATGTCTTTTTTTCTACAGTTTTTGGCCATCATATGCTAAAAATAACACTTTGTATGAATCTCCTGTGGCGGTTTGGGATTTTTGATTTTGACATTTACGTTGACATTTTCAAAAGCACAAAATACTAACTAAATGAATCTTTACAGAAATTGTTTTTACTTCACCAGGGAGATAAAAGAATGATCTGCAAAAGTTGTTCTAATATCAATAAGCTAGCTTTTACAGCCTATTCAAGAAAATTAAATAAAATGACCAAAATAGGGTGTCCTCAGGGTATTTCTGCTTCCTGCCCCAGTGTGCACAGGACATAGTAGCTGTAGTGAGACAGTGTTGTGAAAAGGTGAACAAAAATAACAATAACAATAACAATGCTGAACCTGGGCTACTTGATTAGTCCCCCTTAGACGTGGCTGTGACAGGGACAGGTGTCACTGAGAGGCAAAGTAAGAGATGTTCAGAATCAAGTGTGTGTGTGTGTGTGTGTGGGGGGGGGTGTTATGACGAGAAGGGCACGAAAGAGGCATGTGTGGTGATGGTGCTAAGGAGCGCTAAATGTATTTTCTACTGTGTGGTTGTGTGAGAGAGAATGGAGCAGAAACAGAGACAAGCGACAAAGAAAGAGAGAGAGAGAGAACAGAGAGAGAGAGAGAGAGAAATAGACAGACAGACAGACAGGACAGAGAGATAGAGAGAGCGATAGAGAGAGAAGAGAGAAGAGAAGGAGATAATAAGAGAAGAGGAGAGGAGAAGAGAGAGAGAGAGACAGACAGACAGAGACAGAGAGAGAGAGAGAGAC
>JAPXFY010000032.1:40986259-40991259 GCA_030674185.1 Monoplex corrugatus | reverse complement strand
GGGTAAGACTGTGAATTTATCACTGTGAAACCGTAATCATTTCACTTATAATCTCTTTGTTGTATGATGGTCCTATACTTGCAGTCCAGACGGGTGTCCGAGATCATCCTCTGTAACGAGAGTCCTCTTCCTCCTCATCAAGTGCCCAGCCGCGTGGCGTTGGCAATCATGGCCCTCCATACACATCTATCACTTGTCGCCACAAGCACATCTTCCACCCTCTCTGTCCTCAATCACCCTACAAGTCCGTCCAATATTAACTTTTTTTAAACTTGTTTTTACCCTATTTTCAAATACATAGCATTTACAAACATCTTGTAATGTATACAATGCATAATCAACAGATCTAACAAAATGTAGAAAAACAAGCATTCCTTGCAAATATATACGTATGTACATATATATATATACATATATGTCAGGTCGGATAGATGTATCCGCTACTGGTAACCTGGAACCCAGTACTACCTGTCACAGGGTCGAATTGCTGGCGACTAAACCAGCAACCCCACCAGTCCTCTCAGGAGGATGGTGAGAAGGGTGGCTAGAAACCCTGATGGAAATAAATTAGATCCATCAAAGGGCGCCAGCTCTGGAGAGCTACCCGTGGCCATCTAGCTAAGGGAGTAAACCCTGACAGTAAATCCGGTGTGGGGCCCCTAAGGCGGTTGGATGGCAAACTTTGTCACTTTCCGGCAGCTCCTGCGGCCGCGTTGGCACCAAAACGTAACAGCCCTGCTGTTCCTTTGGATCTGTCAGCGAGGTGGAGAGGGGGGACAAGTTGCATGGGCAACAGCCTGTCTTCCATATTACACTGCCCAGGCTTACATCCGTCCATTCATCCACAAACACTCTGCACCTACGATCTGGAGAGGACACTCCAGCCTCGCTACTAACACTAGTGTCGGCACAACACGGGAAGCAACAGATACCGGTGATAAGTCATTGCTCAACTGGCGAAGAGCTGACGCCAGGGGTTGCTTTTGACGGTGGGAGAGACCTTCGTGTCTTACTGGACAGCTACCGCCCGCCTAAGCTGGGCAGCCCCCAGCCAGTTAGGTGCTGTCCCGCCACGACCTGCCTTCTTCATTGGGTGCATGAAGATTAGGAGAAAATCTGACAAGCAGGTCGTTAATTACCGCACCAAACAAAAAGAAAAATTCAAATTCAAGAAACGGATCAGGAAAAGGATCAGCATTGAAACTGGGTTGTTGGAATGTCCGAACAATGATGCCTGGGCTCTCCCAAGATCTGCAAGACATCAGCGACGCCAGAAAAACCGCCATCATAAACAGCGAACTAAAGAGGCTAAATGTGGACATTGCCACTCTGCAGGAAACACGGCTGGCTGACTCAGGAACACTAAAGGAAAGGGACTACACCTTCTTCTGGCAAGAAAAGAGTTCTGATGCCCCAAGAGAGCACGGAGTAGGCTTTGCAGTAAGGAACAGCCTGCTGAACATGATTGAACCAGGCAGCGGCGGTTCAGAACGACTCTTGACTCTCCGTCTCAACACCACCGGAGGCTATGTCACTCTCATCAGCGTTTATGCCCCAACTCTGTCCGCCTCTCCAGACACCAAGGATGAGTTCTACGAAAATCTTGCATCAACCATAAGGAACATCCCCAGGACAGAACAACTTGTTCTCCTGGGCGACTTCAACGCCAGAGTGGGTGCAGACAATGACTCATGGCCCTTCTGCCTCGGTTCCTTTGGAGTGGGGAAAATGAATGAGAATGGACAGCGACTGCTTGAGTTTTGCGCCTGCCATGAACTGTGCATCGCCAACTCCTTCTTCAAGACGAAGCCTCAGCACAAAGTCTCCTGGAGGCATCCCCGCTCAAAACATTGGCACCAACTGGATTTGATCCTAGTAAGACGTGCCGCTATCAAAAACGTTCTCCACACTCGCTCTTATCCCAGCGCAGACTGCGACACAGACCACTCTCTGGTATGTTGCAAGATCAGGCTACAACCAAAGAAGTTCCACTGCTCAAAGAAACAAGGGAACCCTCGCATTGACGTCAGCAAGATGTCTCAGCCAGATCTTGTAGAACAGTTCGCAGAGGCCTTTCAGAGAGAATACGATGCATTGCAGCCCAGAGACTCTGCCACTGAGAGATGGGAAACGCTACGAGACACCATGCACCGCATTGCTATGGCCACCTTTGGGAAGAAAACTGTGAAGTCCCACGACTGGTTTGAGGCCAAATCATCAGAGATGACTCCCACTGTTGAGGCCAAGCGTGCCGCACTTACCAAGTATAAGCGGTCACCCAGTGAGAAGAACCTGCAAATCCTCAGGGCTGCCAGAAGTAAGGTTCAGCTTAACGCCAGGCGCTGTGCAAACGAGTACTGGACAGAGCTCAGCAAAGAGATACAGAGTGCTGCTGAAAGAGGCAACATCCGAGGAATGTATGATGGCATCAAGAAGGCACTGGGACCAACACAGAGCAAGATCGCCCCCCTCAAATCCTCCACTGGGGAAGTAATCAGCAATCCTAGCCAACAGATGGAAAGATGGGCGGAACACTACTCCGACCTCTACTCCACACAAAACATGGTGTCCCCCTTAGCCCTCAATGCCATCAAGTGCATGCCGGTAATGGAAGAACTTGATGCAGAGCCAACTGCGGACGAACTCAGCAAGGCCATTGATAGCCTGGCATCAGGGAAGGCACCTGGCAACGACGGAATTCCCCCAGACCTCATCAAGCACTGCAAGACTTCTCTTCTGCACCCTTTGCACGCAGTTCTCTGTCAGTGTTGGAATGAGGGAGCTGTACCACAGGACATGAGGGACGTCAAGATCGTCACCCTGTACAAAAACAAGGGCGAAAGGAGCGACTGCAACAACTACAGAGGTATCTCGCTCCTCAGCATTGTTGGCAAAGTCTTTGCTCGGGTCCTCCTAATCCGCCAGCAGAAACTGGCTGAACGTGTCTACCCGGAATCACAGTGTGGTTTTCGAGCAGAGAAATCCACGGTAGACATAGTCTTCTCCCTTCGCCAAATCCAGGAGAAGTGCAGAGAGCAGCGGATGCCCCTGTATGTGGCATTCATTGACCTCACCAAGGCCTTTGACCTAGTCAGCAGAGATGGCCTTTTCAGGGCTCTCCGAAAAATCGGCTGCCCCCCCAAACACAGCTTAATTGAGTCCTTCCACTCAAACATGAAAGGGATGGTGCAGTTCAACGGAAACCTCTCCAAGCCCTTCGACGTACGCAGCGGTGTGAAACAAGGCTGTGTCCTGGCCCCAACTCTCTTTGGAATCTTCTTCGCTCTCCTCCTGAGGCATGCGTTCAGAACAGCGCAAGAAGGGATCCACCTGCGGACCAGATCAGATGGGAGGCTCTTCAATCTCGCCCGCCTCAGAGCAAGGAGAAAGGTCCGTGAAGCCCTCATCAGAGACATGCTATTTGCCGACGATGCCGCAGTTGTGACCCATACTCAGCGGGACTTGCAGTCACTAATGGACCGCTTCTCCCAGGCCTGCAAAGATTTTGGTCTGACCATCAGTCTTAAGAAGACAAACGTCCTGGGCCAAGACACACCATCTCCACCAGCCATCACCATTGATGACTACGAGCTTGAAGCCATCCATCAATTCACATATCTTGGGTCCACCATCACAGATAACCTCTCCCTTGACACAGAGGTCGTCAAGAGGATCGGAAAGGCAGCCACAACACTAGCCCGCCTCACACAAAGGGTGTGGACAAATCCCAAGCTGACCACAAAGACAAAGATGGCTGTATACAACGCCTGTGTCCTCAGCACCTTGCTGTATGGCAGCGAGGCGTGGACCACGCATGCTCATCAGGAGAAAAGGCTCAATACCTTCCACCTGAGAAGCCTACGGCGCATACTTGGCATTTCCTGGGAAGATAAGGTGACCAACACCGATGTCCTAACCTGCGCTGGCCTCCCAACCATGCATACCATGCTGAGACAGCGTCGGCTGCGCTGGTTGGGCCACGTTCGCCGCATGGAAGATGGTCGCATCCCAAAAGACATCCTTTATGGTGAGCTTGCCACAGGGCAGAGAAACATTGGCCGCCCACAGCTGAGATACAAAGACGTTTGCAAGCGTGACATGAAGGCGCTTGAGATCAACACTGAGTCCTGGGAGGACCTCGCAGACGACCGCAACAGCTGGAGAACTACTCTCAAGAAACAGCTGCGGATTGGTGAGGACAAACTGTCAGCTGCTGCAGCAGAAAAGCGAGTTCGCAGAAAAGGGATGACAGCCAACAGACCAGCATCAGCATACACATGCGACCGCTGCGACAGAGACTGCCTCTCTCGCATTGGTCTGTACAGTCACAGGCGACGCTGCTTGGACCAAGCAGACAGCCCATCTAGACATTAGAATGGATGTACATTGTCCATGGTCAGTCATGACCGAAGGAGGCCTACTATACTATACTACTATACTACTACTACTACTATATATATATATATATATATATATATATATATATATATATATATACATACACATGCACATGCATAATTATACACACATACATATATATATCTATTTATCTATCTGTCCATATATCTATCAATCTATGTATCTATCTATGTATCTATCTATCTATCTATGTATCTATCTATCTATGTATCCATCTATCTATGTATCTATCTATGTATCTATCTATGTATCTATCTATGTATCTATCTATGTATCTATCTATGTATCTATCTATCTATGTATGTATCTATGTATGTACATGTATATGTATGTGTGAATATGTGTGTATATGTATGTGTGCAAGTAGGTAATTTATATATATATCTACACATAGGCGTCCTTCAGTCTCGGAAGACTATGGAGTTGCGCTCTGGGTGTTTATTCTGGTGCAGCGCCGGGTGTGGCTGGCCAGTCCGACGCGGGAATGACAGTCCCTGTGGCAGAGGGCACAGATGAAGTCTGACGCTGGTCTGTCTGCCTGGGCTGCAGCCTTTCTTCTCGTTCTCTTTTCCTCGTGCCGC
>JAPXFY010000032.1:40973759-40976259 GCA_030674185.1 Monoplex corrugatus | reverse complement strand
GACGGATCCCAAATGAGATCGTGTCCATCAGTGGTGAATTTACATGTTCATAATGTTAATAATCCACAGATTAAATTTCTCACTTATAATGTGAATGGATTATTACCGAAACTGGATGATGAGGATTTCATTAATTTCATTTCGCAGCATGATTTCATTTGTCTCACTGAGACCTTTATAGCGAATGATTTTGATTCATCTTTGTTTCAAGAGTTTGTTGTATTTACACTAAAAGCAAAGAAACTATCTCATCAAGGAAGGTATTCCGGTGGAATAATAGTTATGGTAAGAAAGACTTTAAAATCGTTTGTTAAACGAATTGAGGTTGGAAACGAAAATGCTATTATTGTTGAAATCAACAAAGATTTGTTTTCAACAAATAAACCTATAATGTTTGTATGTACATATATTCCCCCTCATGATTCCACATACTGGAATAATCAGCATGATGGGTTTGGTATGGAAGTGTTGGAACAATGTTTGTTAGATTTACAAGTTTCGCACGACGACTTTTATGTTTTGCTGACTGGTGATTTAAATGCAAGAACAGCTGATGGTAACTACTGTTCATTTGGATATGACAGTGGCAGTGTTTTAACTGACCTTTCGGTATACAGTGATTTTTTGAGACAGTCTCATGATTGCCGCACAAATGTTTTTGGAAACCAACTGCTCGAGCTATGCAGTATGTTTGACTGTATCATTTTAAATGGTCTGTGTGAACTGGACTTTGATGGTAGTTATACATACATTGGGGTTTCAGGGTCGAGTGTAGTTGACTATTTCATCGTATCATGTGATCTGTTTTCATCAATTAAAATTGCTGCATTAGATGTTGACAGTCTCACAGAATCAGATCATTTACCGGTTATAATGAAAGTGGAGCGAAAGCTTGAAACAGGAATAAAAGCGGAGGGAAAAGTATCAAAAAATAACATCACACAAAAGTTCATATGGCAAGAAAATAAGAAAGACGATTATACAAACAAATTACAAAGTGAGCACATTCAGAGAAGACTTACATTGGCTTCGGATACTCTAGACACTAATGTAGATAAGGCTTTAACCATATTTGTTGAATGTCTCAAAGAAGCTGGTGCTTGTATGTACCGTAAGAAATGTACAGAGAAGAGAAAAAGATCTGATTGGTTTGATGGTGAATGTGAGAAAGCAAAAGCAGAAAGCAGAAAAACTCTCAAACACTACAGAAAAACAAAAGATGAGGATGATAGAGTTGTGTATTGTGAAGCACGGAAGAAGTATAAAAAATTATTAAAGAATAAAAAACAGCAGTATAATAAACAAAAAGCAGAATGCTTAGCCAGAAATATTTCAAATTCATCGCAGTTTTGGACTGAGTTAAGAAATATAGGGTATGGTACCAAAAACAAACTCACTAACAATGTAAGTATTGATGAATGGTTCAGTCATTTTAAAAACGTATTTCAAGATAACAGATCAACAAATGATGAGCGCTGCATTGTCGAAGTAGATTTAAATGAATCAACAGAACACCCATTAAATTCTAAGATAACTATAGAAGAAGTCAGAGAATCCATCAGAAAATTGAGGATAGGTAAAGCCAGTGGAATGGACGGTGTTACAGCCGAGATGTTAAAAAATGGTAACACAAATATCCATAATTTTCTTTTGAAGCTGTTTAACACTTTATTCGACCGAGGAATTTATCCTCAAGACTGGTCAAAAGCTATTATCATACCAATATTTAAGAAAGGAGATCCTGATAAAGTGGACAATTACAGGGGTGTGTCGTTATTAAGCATTGTTTCAAAATGTTACACATCAATACTCAATACTAGATTGTATGCTTGGTTAGAAAACAATAATTTAATATCAGAAAGTCAGGCAGGTTTTAGGAAAAAATATTCTACAGTGGATCAAATTTTCAGTCTGTACGCTATGGTTCAGAAAACTATGTGCAAGAAAGGTAGAAAACTATATGTTGCTTTTGTAGACTTTAAGAAAGCCTTTGATTCGGTTCAGCATGACAAACTCTTAAAGTGTATTCAAAATCAAGGAGTAAAAGGGAAGTTTTTGGCTTCGCTAAAAGCAATGTATGAATCATTATGCTCATGTATTCGGGCAAACCGGGAATTATCTGAAATATTCGATAACCCCATAGGCGTGAGACAAGGATGTGTCTTAAGCCCTACTTTATTTTCGGTATTAATAAATCAATTAGCCAATTATATGGATGAAAAGGGGCGACATGGCATCCAGTTGATGCCAGGTTCAATGGAAATATTCATTCTTCTTTTTGCAGATGATGTAGCCCTTCTGTCAACAACACCAAATGGTTTGCAAAACCAGTTAAGAGTCTTGCAGACATACTGTGCCAGCATGAAACTGGAAGTTAATCTTGAAAAAACTAAGGTTATGGTTTTCAGAAGAGGGGGCTTCTTAGGACGACATGAACAATGGTTTTACAAAGGGACAAAATTGGAAGTAGTTAGTAAATATTGTTATCTGGGGTTCAGTT
>JAPXFY010000032.1:40958759-40966259 GCA_030674185.1 Monoplex corrugatus | reverse complement strand
AAAGTATTTTGTCGACTGTGTATGAGTAATATGTATTGAGGAAAACGATGCTAAAGACAATCGTTTTCTGAACTCTATATTGTACTAATAATTTAAAGAAAATACAGAAGCTACGTGGCCGGATCTTTTCCCCCTTTTTTCACTTCTTCTCGTATGCCCCATTTTCTGTACATCTTCATTGCGTTGAACCCACACCACTCAGTCCAGCTCTTTATAACCCCACCCCCCTCCAAGTTCATGTATTCGAAATCTCAATGCCAAGAAGCCAGTGAGTGCCAACGATGTCACACGCCGTTGGGATACACATCGGAGACGACTTCACTGCTACTCGGTCATCATGGTAGCGTTCAACAGTGCAAGGTTTGATCCAGTTACTTGGAACACTGCCCACGCCTAATGATCACCCTGCTAATGACAGTAATCGTTCAGATTTGGAGCCAGCGTGCGAAAGAGACCTTCAGTAAGGACACCACCACTGCCTTCCGCAGAACTACTGACATCACAAACCCCAAAGTAGATTCACCTCAAGCAGGAAGTGGTTGAAGACAATGAAACTGATATCACCTCGATGACTTATTTTTAACCTTGTGTATATATTTGTTTTATTCATATTCAAATTCATATTTACATATACAATGAAACAGACTAAAAATCTTGATAATACTGATGTTCAATATTTACAGTAAAATCAACTAAAATTCTGGGTACAATGAATGTAACAGCCTGCATTATAAATACATAATATCACAAAAAAAGTGCTAATCTGACAGTTATGCCTAGCGCCTGTGCATGCTCACCATTAAACACAAATAGCAATGCATTCGCACACAGACCACTGCTTAACAGTTTCATCCAAAAAGCGATGTGTGTGTGTGTGAAGGACCATTTGAAGCACCAGCAAGCAGAATAAGTATGAAAAATGAGGAACCTAAACAGAATCAAAAGGCAATGACTTGATTTTCAAGATGCTATAGAGTTTCAGTCTAGGATTGAGACTGCCTAACAAAGCTGTCCTCTACGCTTACTTTCACAATACATTCTGATGTCAACCAGGTTCTAAGGGCAGACACTTGCAATATTGACCAGAGAATCTGAGCAGTGCTGTTTTGTCCCAGTCTTCCCAATAAAATCCATATCACACACAACTTTTATTCCCTGGTCCAGCTTGCTGACTGAAAATTGAGACCAGAACTAGGTCATTATGATATAAACTCATAGGCTACAAGCACAAAATGGTGAGTTATAGTGGGTGATACTGAGACATTCAAAATTAGGCAAAAACAGGTGTTGGGCATTGTTTAACCCTTTGACTCCCTTACCCTCTCCACCAACTGCAAAATCTTAACCCTTTGATTCCCTTACACTATCTACCAGATTCCTGCAGGAAGGTGATGGAATCAAAGGGACGGGTTTTTGGTTTGCTAGCATGGTTGACAATACAGAATGTTGGTGGACACGATACTGGAGTCAAAGGGTTAATTCACTCTTCAGCACTCTTGTAGCAATTGGAGACACATTTCTTTACTGTTGACAATTAACCCTGTCATTCCAGCAAACAACTGCAGCAGTTTGTAAAACTGGTACTGTCATTCCTGTCAACCACTTGAGCAGTTAAGAGATAAGACTTCATTTCTTTTGACCAACTGCTACAGGTGTTGTAGAGCTGTTTAAACTAACTGACCCTGACACTTCGTTAACTGGGGCGGCCCCCATCTGCCTGCCCGGGTAACGGGATATAACAGTGTTTTGATAAGTGGCAGGGTGTTTTGATAAGAAATGCTTAATAGTATCCAAAGTGTTGGATAGTCAGTGACACTGGGAAGCTGGTATCGTTTAACACATTCCGTACCGCGTCACGAGATCTCTCTCCATGGACCGCGTCACGAGGATTTCGTGCCCTGAACTGGTTACAGTTTCGAGTATATGAATAGAAAATGACCACATTGCTGACGTAAATCCTTTTCTGGCAAAGGGAGTATACTCTTGTCATTTCCTTTCTGCGTTTACACGACGTTTTAGGGGACACAAATTGCAACAAAAAAAACCAGGCGTAATTTGAGTGTTTCTGAAGTCTCTCTCCTAACATTACTTGGTCAGTAGTTAGTACAGTGACGTATTTTCTTGGTAGGAAAAGGGTTTTAAGCAGAGTTGAAATTACTCTATACACTTGGGACAAGATTGAAGGAGAAGGATCAGACAGTGACCAGTTGAGTGATGATGAATTTTACCAGATGACTTTTGTCTTACGGACTTAACATGACAGTAGAGGGATCAGATTGCAAATGTGCTGGCATCCATTAAAAAGTGTCTAAAACCACAATGATGTGTGAGAAGTGCAGTGCGTATTCATGTTGCAACAATTCCAATGGCTGTTTCAAAGCTTGCCACACGCATGTGACGTGTGTGAAATGTGACACATTCTTTTTTGTGACATTTCTCACAGACATGTGTGTGCTACACTTCGTAAACATAGTGTAGTAATGTATAGAGATTTGTAGTGACTGCGTGTTGTGACTGTTCTGAAATGTAATATCTACAAAAGGACAGTGGTGCCTCATTGTAAAGAGTACATTATGACCCATGAACACAACAGAGAACTTACATGTTTGAGACATCAGGACGGTGACAATCTTCAAGGTGTAAGCAGTCATTCTGACTTGGATTTAACAGTGGACACAAAGTTGTAAGTTTGAAACATCTGTGTTGTACTGTTTGTTTGTTATTTGTGTCATGGCATAATTGACTATCAACTAACAATTAGAAAAAATAATAAGTGTCACCAATATTGTCACTTCTGTATTACCAAATTGACAGCAGGACAACCAAACACTATCAGAGATGTTGCCACACTACTGCTGCACCTAGTGATGTAGAGTTTACTATACCTGTTCGACATGTACACTGCTTCAATCCCTGTCAGTGACAAAACACCTACCTCACACTTCTTAGCAAATTCCTCCAGAAACCCAGGAAATGATAATGATAATAATAATAACAATAATTACTATATCTATATAGCGCAAAATCTTGACAGAAATCAAATCTAAGCGCTGAACATACACATACGCACGCATGCACACACACACGCACACACACACATACACACACACAAACACACACACACACACACACACACACACACATACACACACACACACACAGACACACACACACACACACACACACACACACACATGGCTATAAATGGGGAAAAAGAAGAAAAGCAATGGAAAATTATAGAGAACATATTGTATGCAAGTATATATTACAATGTGATTCCACACTGACTGGAGACAGGCTGCAGTGGGGTTGAATGAGGTCAGGATTTTATGCAGAGGAGAAAAGGTGAGTTTTGAGAGCGGACTTGAAGGAGACAAAAGTAGGTTGCTGACGGACTGAGAGAGGAAGTTTGTTCCGGAAGAGTGGACCAGAAACAGAGAAGGCTTGTGCTGTTCATAAGAAATATAGGAATGAAGGGAGAAGGTTGACACACATAGGCAGGACTGAAAGACTTAACTATTGAAGGAATAAATAACAGGAAAAACATAGTGCGTAAAAATGTCTGTAATACTCCAGTCAGATATGACTTGGTGAAATTAAGGAAAGCACATACACAAAAATTCGAGAAAATGATAATAGACAAAAATGTAAATCCCCTTGAAGAAAATCTGATGGGAACATTTGATTTCGTTGTAATTCAAATGAAACGTTGATTTCTTATTCTAATTCACCTCTTTCTCCCTCCTCCAAAAATGAGACACCCATAAGATTGTTGAAGAATAAGTGTCACCAATATTGTCACCTCTGTATCACCAAATAAACAGCAGGACATCCAAACACTATCAGAGACGTTGCCATGTCACTGCTGCACCTAGTGATGTAGAGTGTAAGAAGAGAGTTTAGAGCTGGACCAGTGTGTACGTATTGCATCACTTCTATCACATTGTTTATCTTTCTTCTTTAAGGGGGCAGTATCACCTACCGCGGGGGTCATTTTTATGTTTGTTTGTTTCTCAGCAATGAGACATCTGATTTTGTTGAAATTTTGTCAAAGTATGCAGAAATGATGTGGCTTTCCTAGAACAAGTACTATTTTGATCATATGTACCAGTGATTTATCTCAAAAGAAAAAACATTTTCACAACCAGCTCGGTAGCGCATCATCTGACCCAAGGAAAATGTTTCAAGTATTAAATTATGTTTTAAATAATACTGATAAGTTGACCACTTTTCCTGATCTACCTTCTGAAGAAGCTGCAAACGCATTCTCTCAGTTTTTTGACAAGATTCAGAAAATCATGCAGACTTTCCCACAAATTCATCACAATCTAACTGCTGTATCCTCTGCTTGTGGTCCTGATGCAATGTCTGATTTTGAGCCCATCTCACTTGAAACCATCCAGAAACTGTTGTATAAGTCCAAACCAACCACTGCAGCTGTAGATCCAATTCCGACAACACTCCTTCTAGAATTTTCGGACATTCTGCTTCCTGTAATTCAGGAAATCATAAATCTCAGCCTTCAGTCGGGAACCGAACCCAAACCTCTTAAGCAAGCTATTGTCAAACCACTACTCAAAAAGCCTGGTTTAGACCCTGAGATCCTAAATAATTACCGTCCAGTTTCGAACTTGCCATTTCTTTCAAAACTTATAGGAGAGCCGTTGTGGATCAGTTGACAGCACATCTTGTCTCACACAATCTCGAAGTGAAGTTCCAGTCAGCGTACAAATGTGGACATAGTACTGAAACTGCACTTCTCCGCATATTAAATGACCTCCTTTCTTTTCTTGACCATGGTGACAATGCCATTCTTGTTCTGCTAGACTTGAGCGCTGCTTTTGATACCATGGATCACACCCTTCTCTTGCAGCGTCTTCACACTGAAATCGGCCTGAACAAAACTGTCTTGTTATGGTTCACTTCATATCTTTATCTCAAAAAGTTCTTGTCCGGTCTTCATATTCGAAAGAAACACCTCTTCTTACAGGCGTTCCGCAAGGATCGGTCCTCGGACCTCTTCTCTTCTCTCTATACACAAGACCCCTGGCTTCTCTGATTGAACAGTTCAATGTTGACTTTCATTTCTTTGCGGATGATTCCCAACTCTATTCCCGCCTTCCCTCCGACAATACTCTCGCTCTTGAATCAAAGAAAAATGTTGAATTGTGCTGTCTGGAAATAAAACATTGGATGTCTGCAAACCGGTTGAAGTTGAATGAAGAGAAAACTGAAGTTCTGCTGGTCGGAACTGCTCCTAAAAGAGAAATTGTCCCTTTTTCTTCACTTTCGGTCTGTAGTGCAGACATCCCTTTCTCGAAGAAAGTAAAAACACTAGGAGTGTTTCTGGATGCTAATCTCTCGATGCGTGATCAGATCAATTCAATCATCAGACTTGCTACTGCCATATCCGATCTCTTGGTAAAGCCCGCCAGTACTTGACTATTCAAGCTGCTAAGACTGTTGCTGTCACACCTAGTACTCTCAAAATTAGACTACTGTAATAGTCCACTTGCTGGTCTCCCTCAGGTGAAAATACAGCGTCTGCAGGCTGTACAAAACGCAGCTGCCAGAGTAATCTCTAGATGCAGGAAGACTGAACACATAACTCCCATCTTACGGAATCTGCACTGGCTCCCAGTTCAACAACGCATCAATCACAAACTACTAACTATCACCTACCGTGCACTCAACTCTAGTAGTCCTTCTTATCTTAAAGATCTTCTTTCTGAATATAAACCTGTTCGCAGTCTGAGATCTGCTTCCAAGTCTCTTCTTCATGTTCCCGGGACAAGGGATGTTAAAACCAAAAGATATGGTCAGCGAGAATTTAAATACCTTGCCCCTACCAAGTGGAACATACTTCCCATGAGCATCAGGGATAAAAAAAGACATTCATCCTTTAAATCTAGTCTCAAGACACACTTTTTCTAATGTTGTATGGGATTGCTTATTTGAATGTGAATACCTTGAATGCCTTTATGAATAATGGTGCAAAGGCTGTGTGGAATTGTTTTTGTGCCCCCCCCCCTCCCCCCCACCGTGCGCCGCGAGCATGCTTTTATAGCATGGAGATTTTTGTTGCGCGATATAAATTTTCATTCATTCATTCATATTTTAATTCTGCACCGTTTCCGTACCTGTAAGACAACAGTCTGCCTGCTTTGAGTGGCATGACCACAGACAGACAGCGATCCACACTCATGATCATGATGAGACCTCCAGACACAAAGCTGGCCCAAATCGCGATGTAAATGATCTTAGAGTCCATCATGGTGGCCCAGTTGATGGCTTTCTCTTTGTCCCAGTTCTCAATGTAGCAGCTCAGTTTAGCCAACAGATTGATAACCAGGTTGATGAGGTCTGCCACAGCCAGCCAGAAGAGGAGCAGGTTGATCCTGTCTGACAGACCTTGCTGTAACAATACAGTTGTAAGTGTGCGAATGTGATGACAGTGGTGCTGACACTTTACGTTTACAGGCATTATTACAGAAAAAAAAAACTGATATAAGAAAATACCAAAGAACTAAGAGGGAAGCAGGGATAATTCTTATAACATCAATCAAAGAACATAACTCTTGATAGTCACGTAGGAATTATCTCCCATGTTGTAGAACTTCTCAAATCCAACACAGTTTGCACTACCCATTCAGCTAGCATAGAAGTAGATACAAAGCACAAAAACCGTAAGCTCACAACACTCCTCAAAAAAGGAGCACCCAAGCCTACCTTTATACTCTGCAACTACCCTTCAACACAACCATGAGAGAGGAGAGAGGAGAGAAACACATACAAAATATTGGTCTTGTGTTCAAGATTGACGTAGTCTTTTACTCTTGAACTGATCAAACACACACACATAGGCAAGACAGAACATATACACGGTTGCTTCCAAGGCATATAGGTGCTTTGTATCTGCTTCTATGCTAGCTGAATGGGTACTGCAAACTGTGTTAGATTTGAGAAGTTCTACAACATGGGAGATAATTCCTACGTGACTCTCAAGAGTTATGTTCTTTGATTAATGATACAAGAAAAGCATTCAGCCTCCTCTGTTGGAATAGAGAGCTTTTACACCAATGAATAAGATCAGACAACAATTCTTTAGCAGTCAACGTATAAACTTAGTTACATTTTTGAATATTTCTTTATTACGATAATCTTTTAAAAAACTAAAAACTAATTGAGTAATTGATTACATGCAGGGCAATTTCAAAATCGCCTCTTTTACGAACAATTTCATGGACGAATGCAACAAAAAATGCAATAATTACACCACCATCACCACGACCACCATCGTTACCACCACAATCAAATAGCATCCATCGATCTCGAGACATCATGGAACTGAGCGCTGACATGGGTTAGAGGTACACAGTCCTGAATTTGCATTGTACCCTCTTGCTGCCTCACTACTTTTCGCTCCACTTTCCATCTCGTGTTTTCAACAAGTATTGTCACTGATGCGTTCCTCCTAGTGGCTGACACTGATGCCCACGG
>JAPXFY010000032.1:40936259-40953759 GCA_030674185.1 Monoplex corrugatus | reverse complement strand
TGTGACCAGGTGCTCCAAATCCCCCGTCCTCATAAAATGGCATATAAATGTTGCCTGTCTTTTTTTCTAATCTCCCTTATGAATGATCTACTTGTGTCTGCCTCCATCAAGACTGTCTCGTTTGTTTTCTTTGCTGTCCATGGAACTCTCAATATTCTTCTTAGAAACCACATCTCGGTTGCCTCAATCTTGTTCTGGCTTTGCTTGTTGACTGCCCACGCCTCACATCCGTGCAACAGTATTGATTCTATATAACATTCAAATCCCATCAGAACTGTTAAAATCAGTGTGGGATTTTTTTGGTCCTGACTGAGAAGTCAGTGACCATGCAGACGAGTCACATTTACTTAAGGAATGCGTGACTGAGGGTGCTGTTCAAATCTCCTGACCAGCACTGCAGGTGCCTGTATCTTTCAGACCTGGTTGATGTCAGGATACATCATGAAAGTAAATGTAGAGTAAGACTGTCAGACAGTCTCAGTTCTGAATTGAACTCCATAGCGTCACGGTCATCACCCTCATCGTTATCGCCATCATTGTGAAAATAATTACATGTTCTACATCTGTCAACGTGGTGTTGGCGATCATGGCCCTCCACACCAATCTATTCCCTGTCACTGCAAGTACATTTCCCACCTTGTCTGTCTTCACCCACTCTGCAAGTCCGTTCACTATTTTCTCCCAGACTCTTCCTGGTGCTCCTTTTCCCTCCAGCTTTCCTGTTGGGACTAGAAGCTCTAATTTCTCTTGCCTCATAAAATGTCCTACAGCTATAGATGTTATTTGTCTTCTCCTAATCTTCTTCATTGTATGTTCTTTTTATGTTTCCTTCTTTCAAGACAGTCTTTTTTGTTTTCGCTGCTGTCCACGGAACTCTTAATATTCTTCTTAGAAAACACATTTCAGTTGCCTCAATCTTGTTCTAACTTTGCGTGTTGACTGACCGCGCTTCACATCTGTACAACAGTATCCGTTCTATATAACAGCAAAGAACTTTCTTCCTGATGTTAATTGATTGGCATTTGTTGGTAAGAACGCTTTTCATTTTGTGGATTGCTGTTTTAGCTTGGCCGATTCTGCTGGCTGTTTCTTAAGTGCATCCGCCTTCTGGTGAGATGCCTGTTCCCACATATTTAAACTTATCAACTCGTCTCAACGTTTGGCCATATGCTGCCATTTTGCATGAGGGGATTTCCCGATTTTGGGCTGATTATTATGACTTCTATCTTCTTGCTATTAACTGCAGCCCTATATTTCTGCTATTTTTATTCTATTCACAACATTTTGTAGGCCTTTTTCATCTTCTGCAATTACAACGGTGTCATCTGCGTAACAAATATTGTTCAACAATTTTCCTCCAACCCGTGACGTAGGAATTGGAAAAAAAAAAAGTTTTCGTTATGATCTGTTTCCCGACAGGACAAACAATTAAAATGTTACATCACTCTTGTGGGTGTGATCAAGGGGGATAATTACATGCACATTATCCAACAAGAGAATAGGCAATATACTTGGTGTATGCGTTGATAAAAGTCCACTTAAGTTACGCTACAGGCCGGTGAAACTCCTTTTTCCTACACGTGACAAATGTCATTTCATTTGGTAAACGTGAGGAATACAGACAGACAGACAGACAGACAGACAGACAGACAGACAGACAGAATAACTCAATCATCCAGCCCCAAACACAGAACAATACGCCAGCATTACTAAAAGAAATATTTACATTCTTTTTTCACTTACACCAAACTAATCAGTAATCAATTAAACAAGTTATTTAATTAGGAGGTACTTAATTAGCAGTGTGCATATGATTAACACATACACACACATACGCACACACACACATATATGTATATATATATATATAATTATTTGCATGAGTGTGTGTAGATAAATAGATAGATGAAGAGACAGACAGACAGACAGAGAGACAGACATACAGACAGATAGATAGATAGATACAAGTAGATAGGTAGATATAGATGTATGTACATACATCTATGTCTTATATATCTACCAGCCTATCTGTCACTCTTCCTACGTGATAACCTATATCCTATCCACCAATTATTATCTACTCAATTTATTTTTCAAGGTGTGTTCAGCACAAGCTAGCTGGCTTGCTCTTTTGACTGAGCCGTGGACTCACTATCTCATTTCTTGTGTTCAATCCTACTCCATGACAAAATCATTAGAATGTTTACTGCCCATGTTAAAATACAGGCACATATACCCACATGATTCTCATTGTGCACTGAAAATCTTGCAACCCTAGCACAGAGACAGGGTCAGGATGCCTAATCTGGGGCATTTTAAGTTCTATTTTGCGTGTGGAAAATTTTCAACAAACAGTGGATGTGTTTTCACACATTCATAGATAATAACCTTTCATGTTTCCATTGATATATGTTGTAAATATCATAGTAATATTTTTCTCTGTTTGACACTCTTAAAAATGGTCTTCGATAAAGAAAAATGAAACATTTTGAGAGTGAAAATGAGAAACATTTCCTGCCCTCAGTATGGTGTGTTATATTGGTAATAAACATATGCTCAGCGTTAGGTATTATGGAAATACATTCACTGTCTAGAAATACACAAACATTTAATATTATCACAGACTGTCAATGCAAAATGACAAACAGATGGACAGACAGGTGAGTGACAGAGACATAGTAAAGGAACAACGAAGCTTGTTTCGTAGAAAGAAGTACACTCACGTACACACACGCACACAGACACAGACACATACACACACACACACACACACACACACACACACACACACGCACGCACGCACACACACACACACACACACACACACACACACACACTCATCCAAAGCAGTGAGGTTTTCCTTGTCTAGGAATATGTGGGTACCATCAGTTTCATGTTGATACTTGACACGACAGTGTCTCATCGTCATCTTCAATGTTTTGTTTGTAGATTTTTTTGGTTTATTTATGCTTGTCTTTTTTCACATATCTTCAAAGACTGATTTCCATTGTTTTTGGGAATAATCATCATCATCATCATCATCATCATCATCATCATCATCATCATCATCATCATCATCATCATCATCATCATCATCATCATCATCATCATCATCATCGTCATCGTCATCATCATCATCATCATCATCAGGTATCTTGCCGCATGGCATTGGCGATTATGGACTTCCATCTGTCTCTATCATTTGTTGCTTCAAGCATCTCTTCCACCCTCCTTGTCTCCAGCCACTCTGCAAGTCTGTCTAGTATCTTCTCCCTGGGTCTACCTGGTGCTCTCCTTCCCTCCAGCTTTCCCGTTGTGACCAGGTGTTTCAAATCCCCCTTCCTCATAAAATGGCCTATAAACGTTGCCTGTCTTTTCCAAATCTTCCTTATGAATGATCTTCTTGTGTCTGCCTCCATCAAGACTGTCTCGTTTGTTTTCTTTGCTGTCCTTGGAACTCTCAACATTCTTCTTATAAACCACATCTCGGCTGCCTCAATTTTGTTCTGGCTTTGCTTGTTAACTGTTCACGCCACACAACCGTACAACAATATTGATTCTATATCGGTTTTCGGGAATAACAACAACAAAATTCTCCACCTGAACACTCTTTATTACTACGAGAGTAATGATCAACTTCTATTTCTTCATCTCAGCCTTTTGATAGCACAAGCTCTACAGCCTGTATTGTGCTGAAACCTGTCATCTTGCCATTATTTCAGTGATAATACAGCACTCGAAGGCAGGGGCTGGTTGTTCCTTCTTGAAATAAAAGAATGAAAATGGCCATCACTAGTTACTATTCATGTTATATGAGCTGGAGGGGTGGAATGCGTGTTTGGAACACACTGTTTCGGATCCTTTGTACAGATCCCATTCAGTTATTCCTCGAAAGACCATTGCGGTCATCATGATCAGGTGTTTTGCCGCATGGCGTCGGCGATTATGGACTTCCATCTGTCTCTATCTCTTGTTGCCTCAAGCATCTCTTCCACCCTCCTTGTCCCCAGCCTCTCTGCAAGTCCGTTTAGTATCTTCTCCCTGGGTCTACCTGGTGCTCTCTTTCCCTCCAGTTTTCCCGTTGTGACCAGGTGTTTCAATTCCCCTTTCCTCATAAAATGGACAATGAATGTTGCCTGCCTTTTCCTAATCTTCCTTATGAATGATCTACTTGTGTCTGCCTCTATCTATTCTTAGAAACCACATCTCGGCTGCCTCAATCTTGCTCTGGCTTTGCTTGCTTGTTGTTAGGTCTAAATTGTGCTAAACAGCCGGGATGATTAGCTTAGGAGCAGGGGCATAGAGACACTGTCAAGAAGTTTTAACCACTTAATGCGAGCTTTATCAGTTTAGTCATTCAGAAGAATGATCATTTTGTGAAAATTATATTGGATGCATATAGGTACCAGCATGCTGCAGGTCAGATGATGTATCTCCTGATGACATGTGATTAGATTAGTTTTCATATATGTCTTGATCACATAAATCAAGCGATATACCTGCAGTACAGTGCTGTGTGCAATATAAGCCAGTTGGCGCGTGGTAATTGGAAGAATCAGATCAGACTGATGCGTTACCTGGTCATGTCAATATCTTTGTATGCATGCAAAACATGAACCATAACAGCAGACATTGAAAGAAGGATACAGGCAATGGAGATGAGATGCTTCCGCAAACTCCTTGGTATCTCGTACAAAGATCATATAACCAATAAGGAAGTGAAAACCCGATTCGAAAACGTCATCGGGCCGTATGAAGACTTCCTGACCTCAGTGAAAAGACGCAAACTGAGGTGGTACGGGCACATCACACGATCATCTGGACTGGCCAAGACCGTCTTGCAGGGAACAGTTCAGGGAGGGAGACGAAGAGGCAGACAGAGAAAAAGATGGGAAGACAATATCAGAGAGTGGACTGGCCTTGAATGGAATATCATTCTGCGGAAAGCTGAGGACAGTGAAGAGTGGAGGAAATTGGTTGCAAAATCTTCAGTGGTGCCCCAACGGTCAACCAGACTACGGGACTGATGATGATGATGATGATGATGATGATGATGATGATGATGATGATGAATTGGAAGAATGGAAATGAGTGTTGTTGAACGTGAGCTCTATTGTGACAAGCGGGCTGCAAAACATCAGCCCCTGTGTCATGACAGAAATGGCGTGTGACATTGCCCCTTAATACGTTGTATCAGAGACCGGTCACCATGGTGTAGTGTTTAACGCAACGGACTACTGACTGGAAGGTTGTGGGTTCGAATCCCCATCAGTACCTTCAAAAATCATTGTGGGATTTTTGGGCTCTAATCGGCTCCTACCCAGAGTTGGGCGTGCTATGGGCTCATTGGGAAGACTGGGACCACACAGTCGAGTCTCATCCACTTCACGGATGCGTCATTGAGGGTGTTGCTCAAATCTTCTGATCAGCACCGCAGGTGTCTGTATCTCTCGGGCCTGCTTGACTCCAGGATATATTATGATAGTAAGCGTAGAGTACAATCCTGTCACGCAGTCTCAATCCTAGATGGAACTCCATAGCATCATGATTATCATCCTCATCAACATCATCATCATCGCATTGCAAAAACTGTGCCAGCTTCTGTGTGGCCATTAAGGTGCCTCAGAAAATGGGGGGAAAAAAAAAAAAAAAAAATGTGAGCGCAAAGGTAACCTCCCTGGGTGCGATGATCCTAAAAAATAAAGAAAATATATCAGCCTTCAATAACGTTGAGAATTTGCCAATGGACTAGAGGGATACAATAATGGCGCCTGTTTTAATTATAAAATATGACAGAAAAGAACCTAGCTCACCAATGTTCCTCACAAGCATTAGTTACAAATCATATGAACAAAACGTTTTAAGTGACTTCACCAATCATCTTGAGAGCAACAAAATTCTGATGAGCACCAATGTATCTGAGTCTGATATGCATACAAATGGCATCACATTCCACTTGGGTAAACGGAAGACAAGTTTTCCATCTGCCAGATAAAAATGTGCACAAACCCATTGGCATCTAAACTACCTTAATGAATGATCCAAAACAAGTGCGACTGCCCGCGTCCAAGCAAACAGGAACCAGAAGAACAAGTAAACCAAAAAGAATGCGTATTCAACACAACAAGACAAGACAAGCGCAAATTTTTGGCCAACCGGCCTTTGTCAAGCGCGAATGCACGATCACAAACAGACACCAAACAACGGATAATAATAAAAAGACTAAAACTTCCCTGCTGCCTCGTCCAGTGGATAAAAAAGGGAATAAATGGAAATCGTTTTGTTATTATCCGTTGCGCTTGTCTTGTCTTGTTGTGCTGGACAAGGTTCTTTTTGGTTTCCTTGTTCTTCTGGTTCCTTAGTGTGTGTATGCATGCAGGCCATGAACTATCACATTAAAAATCCTGTGAGCCATGTCAGAGACTGGTGGCTTATGGAAACATAACGCCCACCATCCACTCTTATTATGAAAATGGAGTATGCAGACAATGCAGCAACGTGTCCTCACAGTGTGGACAAAACTATATGCATACTTTCATCCTAGAAAATTAGAACAGTATGGAGAAAATATGGTACAAAAAAAATTATTTGATGTTGGGGTACACGAAAACAAAATTCCCAGTGAAAAAAATACATACTTGGTTGCATAAAATGCTTTAACAGCAGTCATTTAATATCTAGCAAAGCTGTTACATAGCCATTTGGGAATAGCATACTGTGTGAACTGTTTGACGCTCAGTGGCATACATGCGTGAAGAAAGGACATTATAGCAGACTCAGAATCTAGGAATGTAGTCTGGATATGGAGAGGTAATTCAGCCTAACTGTTTTTGAAAACAGTGGAATTTCATTGGCAGGTCATTCCCTCAGTGGATCTCTGCCTCTCACATAAATAAGATTGACGTAGTGTGTGGCATATTGGTCTCACCTAGAGGCAATGCAGTGTATGCCTTCTTGATATTTATGAAAATTTCACTGAGTGCGGTTACTGTCTTTCCTTCATTCTTTATCTGACAGGAGTGTTGGTGTTGAAGCAATGGCCAGTCTTACGCAAAACGGTGACAGTAGCTCCGACAGTTCAGCCAAACACGACTACAGTGCCACTACCCAGCCACCCCAGCAAGTCATTAATATCTTGTGTTAGTGGGTAAACTTTGATTTACAGTAAGCAGAATATCAGGCTGCAAATCTATCCAAACAATATTTCGCACTTGTGCAAGTGGGTAAGCTTGACATTGTGATAAACAGAATATCAGGGTGATAATTTAGGCAAAAAAGCTGCCAGGTAATGCACAAGATTTGTTTATGGATTCTAAATGAGATATATGCAAAATATGTATATTAAAAAGTGGAAAGCATATGGTTATGAGGATTCATTGATTTGAAACGTGGTCTTGTGTGTATAAAAAACGGTCACGTTATTGATGACACATAATGTAACTGCCTGTGAAAAATTCAGAGAGGTGGCCATTTGATACATGTTACGTATATCAAAGTGATATATTCAAGTTTCAACTGTGGTAACTGGAAAGCAGGGGAGACAAATGACTTGATTTCCTCTATGTTCTTCTTAATAGCATACACGTATAGCTCTATTTGAAATGTTTAGGTCTTCAGTTTTGCGTTTCACAGTGATACATTCACAATGTTGACCAAAACGCTGGACCGTGAAGGGTATAAATAAGGTTTCTCAGAGATAACTTTACAGTCTTGACCAATATGCTGGAGTGTCAATGGTATGCTTAAGGTTTCTCAGTGATAAATGCACAGTGTTGACCAAAACGCTGGAGGTTCAAGGGTATAACTAATGTTTCTCAGTGATAAATTATCCACAGGCATGACCAAAACGCTGGACCTTCAAGCGTATAATAAAGATTTCTCAGTAATGAATTATTCACAGTCATGACCAAAACGCTGGACCATCAAGTGTATAATACAGATTTCTCAGTAATGAATTATCCACAGTCATGACCAAAACGCTGGTCCGTCAAGTGTATAATAACGATTTCTCAGTAATGAATTATTCACAGTCATGACCAAAACGCTGGAGGTTCAAGTGTATAATAAAGATTTCTCAGTGATAAATTGTCCACAGTCATGACCAAATTACTGGACCTTCAAGTGTATAATACAGATTTCTCAGTGATAAATTATCCACAGTCATGACCAAAACGCTGGAGGTTCAAGTGTATAATAAAGATTTCTCAATAATAAATTATCCACAGTCATGACCAAATTACTGGACCTTCAAGTGTATAATAAAGGTTTCTCAGTAATAAATTATCCACAGTCATGACCAAATTACTGGACCTTGAAGGGTATAATAAAGATTTCTCAGTAATAAATTATCCACAGTCATGACCAAATTACTGGACCTTGAAGGGTATAATAAAGGTTTCTCAGTAATAAATTATCCACAGTCATGACCAAATTACTGGACCTTCAAGTGTATAATAAAGGTTTCTCAGTAATAAATTATCCACAGTCATGACCAAATTACTGGACCTTGAAGGGTATAATAAAGATTTCTCAGTAATGAATTATCCACAGTTATGACCAAAACGCTGGACCGTCAAGTGTATAATAAAAATTTCTCAGTGATAAATTATTTAGTCATGACCAAAACGCTGGACCTTCAAGTGTATAATAAAGATTTCTCAGTGATAAATTATTCACAGTCATGACCAAAACGCTGGACCTTCAAGTGTATAATAAAGATTTCTCAATAATGAATTATTCAGAGTCATGACCAAAACGCCGGACCGTAAAGGGTATAATAAAGGTTACTCAGCAGTACATTATTGTCGAGCTTTTTATTTATTTTTTATTCTAAAAACACATAAAAAGTACAGGCTAAAACTAAGCCAGTCATGGAAACTACTACTTCAGAAACAGGGTTAAAATGAGGTCTTACATGAAGCCTGCCGAAATGTATTTTTCGTTATATTGTTATAATGATGTCTTTAACAAAGAGCTTCCCGTTTGCCTTAAAGACACTATTGCTTGAATCCTATGTGTGTATTCACAAGTCAGCTTGAAATGTTAAAACTTTCCTGAAAAGCCACAGCTGCAGCTACACTTATTAATTAGAAGAAAACCAAAAAATGAACCTACAGTAGAAGCACATCTTCCATGACAATGGTGTTAAGTGTCTTCATGCTACAAAATTAATAACAATGATAAATGAAAACACACTTCACAGCAGAGCAAGATGTCTCTTCGTCTCATGTTACTGCCCTCTCTCTGTCTGTCTGTCTGTCTGTCTGTCTGTCTGTCTGTCTGTCTCTCTCTCTCTCTCTTTCTCTCTCTCATTGATTGCAAACAAGTAAGTTGATGGAACGTACAATCCACTGCATCAGAACAAGGACAGTCCTACTGATGGGCACACGTGGGTGCTGTTCCAGTCCATCATGGTTCCTAAGCTTGCCTGGGGAAGGTCCATGGACAAGAGGAAAGGACGGCTGAGGTCAGGGCAAAACAGTGACTGAAGTTGACGGGACACTACAGACCGAAATGGTGCGAGTAGTCAAGGATCTCCAGGAGGTAGTTGCGGCGATGCCATCCAAGGTACTGAAAGAGGACTGGCATAATATAGCTGGCACAAAAAGCAGGGGTGAAATAGCCGATGTACTTGTATGGCAGCTCTACCCATAGATGCTGCTTGGAAGTAGGGCCAAGGGGGTCCAGCCGAAGCGAGGTAGCCATGATGAAGATGACGCCTTTCTTCAGCGACTCCAGAAGCGCAACCAGCACCACAATGCCCAGCAGTTGATGTCCAAAGCCAGCTGCCACAGTAGCCCATCCTGCGTAAGCTGACATAGCAGCAGCAAGGGCCATTTGGGATTAGTCACCTGGCCTGTGAACCACAGCACTTGGTAGATACCACAGAATACGGCCAGAACTTGCGTGGTGTCTCTGCGTGCTGTGGACCACATGTTAAGCTCAGGGTATACCAAGCACTAGCCAAGGCAAAGAATGTTGAGGACTGGGAAGCACCAGGGGTGAGCAATCAGAAGGCAATCCACCATGTCCACAAAGGGCATGCAGAGGGTCATGATGATAAATGCACACACAATCCCAGCCAGGATATCCAAAACGCTGTTCATGCCCAGGTACAGGCGGCCAAAAATTGACCAACACACATCAGATCACAGCCACCACTACGCCCCCAAAACAGGTTGTACTCATAATATCCTTAAGTGTAGTACTATAACCCAAATGGAATTACCACACCATATCATATGTGATGTGTATACAGATGCATGGATGTACACACGAGTTGAATTGGTAAACGGATTTGGTCTAGTGTGTCAGCTAGTGACCTCGTGCTTGTCACCTCTCACTTTCAGCCTGCACCGCTAGCTAACACTGCTGCTTGCAGCTATGCGAAAAGAATAGCAGAATGCGTAAGTTTCTTCCTGTCAGTACGTAGCCTCTCCATCAGTAAGCCATACGTTATGCCTCCTCATGGCGACATGCGGTAACTGAGCACCTCACAGACTCAGGTAAATCTCGAGGGACTCGGAGGAGGTCTGGCCCCCAGATGTGCGGCAAGCAGGCCCACTGGCGGCTGGATATGCCCTGGTGCCCACGAACCAGATCCCCAAGCTATGGGGTAAATAGCTCCACTGTCTTGAGGACATCTCGGGAGAGAATAAAGCTAAGGGAGTTAACCCTGAAAAATAATCACCCTACTGCCTTGTGGGTTGTTGTGGGAACGACACAGGCTAATGGACAGACCGTAAACAAACCGATGGAAGGCAACCGGAAACCACCATCGTATTCTCCCCAGGATATTCATGGATGGACAGACAAAAGAAAAATGAAAATAACGAAGTAAATATATGGAGTACCTTCGTCCGGTAGGGACCGTCATGTAGCACAGGTGACACCAGACCATCAGCCAGCTACTACGATCAACCTCAGAAATATCAAAATCGCAACATGGAACATCAGAACATTGTTACAAAAAGGTAAATCACACAATATAAAAATGGAGATGGAAATGCTTAACATTAGTATTTTAGGACTAGGGAAAGTGAGATGGAAGGGGCAGGCATAATAACATCAAGAGAGTAATCAGTAATATACTCTGGTGGAAACTCACATGAAAGAGGAGTAGGCATTGTAATGAACAGGGACAAATCAAAAGCAGTCAAAGGATACTGGGCTGTGTCCGACAGAGTTTTGTTGATTAAAGTGGGAGGCAGACCATTTGATATCAACATCATTCAGGTGTATGTACCGACATCAGCAAGTACTCAGGAAGACACCGACAACTTCTACGAAGTATTAGAGATGGCAAAGGCCTAATGTAAATCACAAGAAATTACAGTAATAATGGGAGATTTTAATGTTTAAGTGGGACAGGATAGGATGGAGGATATAATTGGACCTCATGGCCTTGGTACACAAAATGAATGGGGAGAGAAACTTGTGGAGTGGGCACAGATAAATGAGTTCATAGTAGAAAAACACATGGTTTGACAGCCTAACAGAAGAAAATGGACTTGGATGAGTCCAGGATATAATATCAAACATCAGATTGACTACATCCTGATTAATAAAAGAATCAGAAATTCTTTACTGTCAGCAAAAACACTACCAGGTGCAGACAGCAACAGTGACCACAATCCTGTAGTGGGAAGATTTAGGCTGAAATTAAAGAAAAGGAAACAGACCAAAAGCAACAACAAACTAAATCTTGGACTTTTGACGACAGATGAAGTGATACGTAAAAAAAATTAACGTACATGTTCAAAACAAATTCAGTGCTCTGGAAGACGTTAGTGACAACGAGGAACAATGGACAAAGTTGAGAAATTCGATAAATGAAGCTTGTGAAGAAATCCCTGAAGTAGATAGAAAAGCAAAAAAGAACTGGATGGCAAAAGAAATGTTAGGCTTGATGGAGGAACGGAGGAAGGCAAAGAGAAACGAGGAGATATACAGGAAGATACATTAAGAAATCAGGAATAGGTGCAATGAAGCTAAGCCTGGCTGAAAACAAAATGCGAAGAAATAGAATACCGACACAAAATGGATCCTCAGGGTATGTACAGACGAACTGAAGAAACTGTCCAAGGAAAAAGACATGCACATCAACTGGTTGCTTAACATTGAAAGATGGCACGCTTCTCATGGAAAAAGGCAAAATATTAGAAAGATGGGGAGAGTACATTAAAGACCCGTTTGAGGATGACATAAACGAAGAACACATTATAAGAAAGAACTTTGAAGGACAACCCATAATGAAAGATAAAGTTAAAGCAGCACTGACACAGATGAAACCAGGAAAAGCCCCAGGACCAGACAACATTACTACAGAGATGATTGAAGCCCTGGAGGAATTTGGTATAGAAAAAAAACAGTCCTCCTACACGAAATTTACGACACTGGAAAAATCCCCAAAGATATATCAAAATAAGTTTTCACCGCACTTCCAAAGAAGACAGGGGCTATAGAATACCAACTCCTTCACACAATCAGTTTAATGAGTCATGTAACACAAATCCTGTTAACAATAATCTTGATCAGGACAAGGAATAGAATCCAAAGAGAAATAGCAGATGAACAGTGTGGGTTTGTGGAAGGAAAACAACTATTAATGCCATACACATCCTAAGAAATATCATAGAGAGGTCAATCGAGATAAACAAGGATTTGTATTTATGCTTTGTTGACTATACCAAGGCTTTCGATCAGGTATTGCATGAAGAATTGATCAACCAACTAGAAAGACTCGATACTGATGGAAAAGATCTACGAATAATCAGAAATATGTATTGGGAACAAACAGCTGCAATGGGAATAGAAAACGATATAAGCTCTTTCCAAAACATCAAAAGAGGAGTCAGACAAGGGTTTGTTTTGTCACCAGATCTGTTTTCATTTTACAGCGAAAACGTCATGAGAAACCTAGAAGAAGACCCTGGATTAAAGGTTGTGGAAAATGATAAACAACATTTGATACTCAGATGACACCATGCTGGTTGCAGAAAATGAAAGGGACCTACAAAACATTGTGAACATACTAGAAATAGAAAGCAAAAGTAAGGAGCTGGAACTAAACAGCAGGAAGACTGAAGTCATGGTGATCAGTAAAAAACATGAAATCCCCTCATGCAAAATAGCAGCAAACGGCACAACCTTGAGACAGGTTGATAAGCTTAAATACCTGGGAACGATCATTTCACCAGACGGCGGCTGCACATCAGAAATAGCCAAGCCAAATCAGCATTCAAGAAGATGACAAGCATTCTTGCCAACAAATGCCTATCAATTAACATCAGGAAGAGAGTTCTTGAATGTTATATGGAACCAACCAATAGTGCTGTACGGATGCGAGGCGTGGACAGTCAACAAGCAAAGCCAGAACAAGATTGAGGCAGACGAGACGTGGTTTCTAAGAAGAATGTTGAGAGTTCCATGGACAGCAAAGAAAACAAATGAGATAGTTTTGATGGAGGCAGACACAAGAAGATTATCCATAAGGAAGATTAGGAAAACACAGGCAACATTTATAGGCCATTTTATGAGGAGGGGGGTATTGGAGCACCTGGTCACGACGGTAAAGCTGGAGGGGAAGAGAGCACCAGGTAGACCCAGGGAGAAGATATGAGACGGACTTGCAGAGTGGCTGAGGACAAAGAGGGTGGAAGAGATGCTTGAGGCAACAAGAGATAGAGACAGATGGAAGTCCAAGATCGCCAACACCTTGCGGTAAGGCACCTGATGATGATGAAATTCACACTCTTGATCAAAACGCTGGACCGTCAAGGGTATAATTAAGGTTTCTCAATGATCAATTCACTCTTGACCAAAATGCTGGATCATCAAGGATATAATTAAGGTTTCTCAGTGATCAATTCACTCTCTTGACCAAAACGCTGGATCATCAAGGATATAATTAAGGTTTCTCAGTGATCAATTCACACTCTTGACCAAAATGCTGGACCGTCGAGGGTATAATATTGGTTTCTCAGTAATAGATTCACAGTCTTGACCAAAACGCTGGACCCTTAAGGGTAAAATTAAGGTTTCTCAGTGATCAATTCACAGTCTTGACCAAAACGTTGAACCATCAGTGAGGAATGGATCTCGTCACAGTCTAGGACACCGCAAAAGCTGCAGTCATCTCACAGATCCAAGTTCTCTCCACTCCGACTGTCTCCCTACTCTCCTCCCATTCATCACTGACATCATCAACAGTTCTCTTCAAACTGGAACTGTCCCAGATTCTTTCAAGTCTGCTATTGTTCACCCTCTCCTCAAGAAATACAATTTAGACCCAAATGAACTGAAAAATTACCGGCCTATCTCTAATCTCTCTTTCTCGTCAAAACTCCTTGAAAAAGTTGTCCTCAACCAGCTGAACTCTCACCTGTCTGCCAACAATCTCCTCAATCCTTTCCAGTCAGCCTATCACCAGTGCCATAGCACTGAAACTGCCCTGCTACACATTCTCAACAATCTCCTCCTTGCAACTGATACTGGCAAAGTCTCTCTCCTCACACTCCTTGATCTGTCTGCAGCCTTTGATACCATTGATCATGGTATTCTCCTTTCTAGACTTCATCATACTTTTGGCATCTCTGACATTGCTCTCTCCTGGTTCACTTCATATCTATCAAACAGAAAACAAACTGTTCTCATAAATGGCACTTACTCTCAACCTGTATACCTGACCTGTGGTGTTCCACAAGGATCTGTCCTTGGCCCTGTTCTTTTCACTCTTTACACCTCCCCCCTGTCCACCATCATCAACTCCCACTCTATAAAACACCACTTCTATGCTGATGACACCCAACTTCAAGACAGTGACTCACTTGATAATATACAGCGCCTGTTGACTCGCACCACTGAGTGTTACTCGGACATTAAGGACTGGATGACATACAATAAACTTCAGCTTAACGACGACAAGACAGAAGCTATCCTCATTGGCACCCGTCAGAAACTTTCTCAGCTGCCTCCTCTTTCTCTCCCATTATGGGACACATCAGTCCCAATTTCTGATTCAGCTAAATCAGTCCCAATTTCTGATTCAGCTAAAAACCTTGGTGTCTGCATTGACTCTACCCTCTCCATGAACAACTTTGTTTCTCAAACTGCCAGATCTTGCTACTATCACCTCCATCGTATAAGTCTGATCAGAAAGTATCTCTCTGTCGAAACAACTGCAAAACTCGTTCTCTCCTTCATAATGTCTCGCATTGACTATTGCAATTCACTCCTGTCTGGTCTTCCTGCCTCCACAATTCACATCCTACAGTGCATTCAAAACAGTGCTGCACGCCTTGTACTCAAAAAGAAAAAAAGTTGATCACATATCTCCTCTCCTGGCACAACTTCACTGGCTCCCTGTATCAAAGCGCATACAGTACAAACTAGACACCATGTGCTACAAAAGCCTCAATAACGCAGCCCCCGATTACCTATCGAGCCTACTTGAGATCTATGTTCCCTCACGTACCCTCCGCTCTGCCTCCGATCCTCTGACTTTTCGCTTTTCACGCACTAAGCTCAATACCTATGGTCCACGAACCTTCTCTGTTTCTGGTCCACTTTCCTGGAACAAACTTCCTCTCTCAGTCCGTCAACAACCAACTTTTGTTTCCTTCAAATCCGCTCTCAAAACTCACCTTTTCTCCTCTGCATAAAATCCTGATCTCACTCAATCCCCTCTGCAGCCTGTCTCCACTCAGAGGGGAATCACACTGTTCTATATAATTGTATATAATATGCTCTCTATAATTTTCCATTGCTTTTATTCTTTCTCCCCATTTTGTGCTATATAAATATTGTCATTATTATTATTATTATTATTATAGATCCGGAATAAGTGTGACTGCCTGCATTCAAGCAAACAGGAAACAGAAAAAAAGAAAACTAGGAAAATAGAATCAGAACCCGTACTTAATACAACCAGACAAGACAGGTGCAAATGTTTGGCCAACTGGCTTTTGTCAAGCGTAGACGTAAGATTACAAAACAAACAAACACCAAATACAAAAACAAATAGGAGACATGACTCTCAAGAGTTATGTCCTTTGGTTGATATTATAAAAATTCTCCCTGCTTCACTCTTATTTCGTTGGTATTACCTATATGCCTTAGAAGCAACCCTGTATATGTTCTGTCTTGTCTATGTGTGTGTGTTTGGTCAGTTCAAGATTAAAAAACTATGTCAATCTTGAACATAAGACCAATATATTGTATTACTTCTCTCCTCTCTCATAGTTGTGTGTAGGGTAGTTGCAGAGTATAAAGGTAGGCTTGGGCGCTCCTTTTTTGAGGAGTGTTCTGAGCTTACGGTTTTTGTGCTTTGTTTCTGCTTCTGTGCTAGCTGAATGGGTAGCGCAAACTATGTTAGATTTGAGAGGTTCAACAACATGGGAGATAATTTCTACGTGACTCTCAAGAGTTATGTCCTTTGGTTGATATTAGAAAAACTGTTGTTAAAATAACAATAACGATCTCACATTACAATCCGAAATAAAACGACCACGCAACGCTTTGTCGTAACGTTTTCCACCAGACAACTTATCTCACGTTACGATCAGGACATCACTGACACACAACGCTCTAATGCAACGTTTGCCTCCTCCCTGGTGACTGGCCATTGACTGCACCACCAATCATAATCGTCCCCTGGAGATTTTAATCATTATTGTGGGTGGACAAAGAGCGATCGCGTTTGTAATTTGTGGAAGTGATGTTATGACCATGAAAGGCATCCATTTGTGATGACAGACGAGTTTCAGCCACATGAATCGACGTGTTGGACACTACAGTGCCTGTTGTGTAGGGTTTGATTTGTGTACAATTTGTGTTACAGGATTAAGTGATATTCTATCCTCTGTCATTTACTATGGAGAGAGAAAGGGAGGGGGAGGAGGGAGTGAAGGGGAGGGAGAGAGGGAGAGAGAGAGACAGACAGATAGACAGACAGATAGAGAGACAGACAGACAGAGAAAGACAGAGAGAGGGAGGAGGGACTGACAGACAAATAGACAGGCACACAGACAGAGAGACAGACAGACAGAGAGAGAGGGTAGAGACAGAACGACAGACAGCACATAGACAGAGAGAGTGAGAGAGAGAGAGAGAGGGAGAGAGAGCCAGACAGACAGACAGTCAGACAGACAGACATTCAGACAGAGACAGAGACAGAGACAGAGACAGAGAGACAGGGAGACAGTGAGAGACAGCGAGAAAGGTACACAGATAGACAGACAAACAGACAGAGAGACAGACAGACATATAGACAGACAGAAAGACAGAGAGAAGAGACAGACAGACAGATAGACACACATAGAGACAGACAGACAGAGAGAAACAGAGAAGAGACAGACAGAGAGAATGGTGGTGGTGTTCTTCTGTTGTCGTCGACAATGACCACGGCTTCATGCAGTTGCTTTGAGTCAGTGTGTCCGGAGGTGACTGATCAATCCGATCCAGGCACAGAAGTAACGTCCACAGGTTGGACATCTATGGT
>JAPXFY010000032.1:40923759-40928759 GCA_030674185.1 Monoplex corrugatus | reverse complement strand
GACAGGGAGAGAGAGGAGAGACAAACAGACAAACAGACAGACAAAGTGACAGAGAAAGGGTGAGAGAGAGAGAGAGAGAGAGAAAGATAGAAAAAGACAGACAGACAGATAGACAGACAGACAGATACAGACAGACAGAGAACGAGCGAGCGAGAGAGAAACAGACAGAAACAGAGAAAGACACAGACAGACAGAGAGAGAGAGAGAGACAGACAGACAGACAGAGAGACAGAGAACAGAGACAGAGAGCAAGGCCGGAACAGAACAAGCCAAGTTGACAGACACAACAATCAAGAATGAAGAATCACTTGAGAGGACTCGCTGTTTGATGACAGCCAAGCAGACAGGCAGGTAAACACATTTTACACGTTTTGCCATCAGATATGCATATCACATTAAGATCAGAACATCACTGACATGCAACGCTCACGGCATCAGTTAGATTGGATTAGTTCATTTGTCACATGGAGTAAATTGGATTAGTTCATTCGTCACCTGGAGTAGATTGTATTAGTTCATTTGCATTTGACATATGTAGTAGATTGGGTCAGTTTATTTGTCCCATGAAGTAGACTGGATCAGTTTATTTGTAACATGGAGTGGATTGGATTAGTTCATTTGTCCCATGAAGTAGACTGGATTAGTTCATTTATCACAAGGAGTAGATTGGATTAGTTCATTTGTCAAATGGAGTAGACTGGATTAGTTCATTTGTCACAAGAAGCAAAATGGATGAGTTCATTTGTCACATGGAATAAATTGGATTAGTTCATTTGTCACATGAATTAGATTGGATTAGTTCATTTGTCACGTGGAATAGATTGGATTAGTTCATTTGTCACGTGGAATAGATTGGATTAGTTCATTTGTCACGTGGAATAGATTGGATTAGTTCATTTGTCACGTGGAGTAGATTGGAATAGTTCATTTGTCACGTGAAGTAGATTGGATTAGTTGATTTGTAAAATGGAATGGGTTGGATTAGTTCATTTGTCACATGGAATAGATTGGATTAGTTCACGTGTCACATGGAATATATTGGATTAGTTCATTTGTCACCTGGAGTAGATTGGATTGGTTCATTTGTCACCTGGATTAGATTGGATTAGTTCATTTGTCACGTGGAGTAGGTGGGATTAGTTTCTTTGTCACCTGGAGTGGATTGGATTAGTTCAACTGTCACATGGAATGGATTGGATTAGTTCTTTTGTCACATGGAATAGATTGGATTAGTTCATCTGTCACATGGAATAGATTGGATTAGTTCATCTGTCACATGGAATAGATGGGATTAATTCATCTGTCACATGGTGTAATTGGATTATTTCATTTGTCACGTGAGTAGGTGGGATTAGTTTATTTGTCACATGGAATAGATTGGATTATTTCATCTGTCACATGGAATAACTTGGATTAGTTCATCTGTCACATGGAATAGATTTGATTAGTTCATTTGTCACATGAAGTAGATTGGAATAGTTCATTTGTCACATGAAGTAGATTTGATTAGTTCATTTGTCACATGAAGTAGATTGGAATAGTTCATTTGTCACATGGAGTAGATTGGATTAGTTCATTTGCCACATGGAGTAGATTGGATTAGTTCATTTGTCACATGGAGTAGATTGGATTAGTTCATTTGTCACATGAAGTAGATTTGATTAGTTCATTTGTCACATGGAATAGATTGGATTAGTTCATTTGTCACATGGAATAGATTGGATTAGTTCATTTGTCACATGGAGTAGATTGGATTAGTTCATTTGTCACATGGAGTAGATTGGATTAGTTCATTTGTCACATGGAGTAGATTGGATTAGTTCATTTATCACATCGTGTAGATTGGATTAGTTCATTTGCCACATCGTGTAGATTGGATTAGTTCATTTGTCAAATGGAGTGTAATGGATTAGTTCATTTGTCACATGGAGTAGATTGGATTAATTCATTTGTCACGTGGAATGAATTGGATTATTTCATTTGTCAAGTGGAATAGATTGATTAGTTCATTTGTAACATGGAGTAGATTGGATTAGTTCATTTGTCACATGGGGTAGATTGGCTTAGGATTAGGGGGAGGACAGGAGGGGAGTGGTACGAAGGTGTGAATGCATATTAGGGGAAGTCACTGTTGGACAAAATGTAGTCTTTGAGTTAGACTTGAAGGAAGACAAGAGTACGTGGCCGTCGTAGAGACAGGGGAAAATAACCCCCATGGGGATACCAGGGGTCTCTTTCAGTATAAATAGTATCCCCATCTTCCGGAAATTATGTGCTAGAAATTACCTCTTTTCTGTCACTCTCTTTTTGTTCTGCCATTTCTTCCTATCCTTTTTCTGTCTTGCTGGTCCATTCACCTGTATGTGTTCGATGAAGTCTTACATACTTTCTTCTTAGAATTGATAATTGAGTACATGTATTAAGTGTATTTTTGGCTCTAGGGGGGTGAGATATGCGATGCAGTTTTAGGTGATTTGTGCACGTCGTTGATATGTATCGGTATTCTTATGTATACTTAAATTTGTATTCAGGCGTGTTTTTTTTTAAAATCCATTGTGCGATAAATTGGATGGAGTGGTCAACGCCGGGGGCATGTTCTTAGATTATGTGCGGGAATGCATTGATATGTGTACTTAGTTTTCTTTTCTATTGTTTTCCTCTTGAAGTTTTGTACGTTTTGAAACAGTTGTAGCCTTTATATGGCTCTACGCAGTCGGCTGGGCTTTAAACAACAATAACAATAACAATAACTGGAAGATAAACTACTACGTAATGCAGCCTGTTTGTTGTCCATCATATTGTTTCCATCATTCTAGTGGTGTCAGCATAAATGCTTCATACACAGGTCCCATGCTCTTTCCTTCCACTTTAAAACTTTGCTAGCGCATTGGGTTTTGCGCAGGCTTAAGGAGTCTGCCAGACATCATTGATTAGCAGATTTTTGGTGGAGCTTGTATGGACTTGAGTGTGATGATGAATCCTTCTTGGATGAATTCCAAACCATCGTCTGTAAGGGTTTCTGTAATAGACAAGCATCACACGACCAATGCATTATTTATACCTAGAGCTCTGTTGTAACAAACATGGTTTTAACAGACAAGCATCACACGAACCAATGAAATATTTATGTTATAAAGGCCTATGTTGTAACGTTGTTGTTTTTTTGTTTTTATTTTGTCAGATAAGAATAACACGTTCATGGAGCTATGTTGTAACAGACAAGTGTTGTAATTGTAAAAGACAAGAATCACGTAACCAATGCATTATTTATAGATAGGACTCTGTTGTAACATTTTGTATCAGACAGGAATCACGTGAGCATTGCATTACTAATACATTACGTTCTGCAACATAACATGCGATACCTTTGATCCGATGCCATTTTCTGAACTCCCAGCAAACATTGCACACAGGACAATTTCTTTTTTTTATGAAAATTGAAGTCACCATCAAAGAAATGTTTTCTTCTTCTTCTTCTTCTTCTTCTTCTTCTTCTTCTTCTTCTTCTTCTTCTTCTTCTTCTTCTTCTTCTTCTTCTTCTTCTTCTTCTTCTTCTTCTTCTTCTTCTTCTTCTTCTTCATCTTCTTCTTCTTCTTTTCATTATTATTATTATTATTATTATCATTATTATTATTATTATTGTCATCGTTATCAATATTGTTATTGTTATCATTATATCATCATTATTGTAGTCTCACTTACGATAAATGTTTTTTGTTTATCTTATGTTTTCGATACTTTTTTTTATTCGTATTTATGTGTCCAGCAATGACTTCTCCTTCCCGGTTTGCATGTTTTTTGATGGGTTTTTTTTTTTGTGACTTGGACTTTGGTCTTTGGGAGTTAATGCAATGGTCAATGACAAGAGTGTGGGCTTTGATTTGATTTTATATCACGATGTGCTGTAAATGACATGATAATGTTGATGTGTGTGTGTGTGTGTGTGTGTGTGTGTGTGTGTGTGTGTGTGTGTGTGTGTGTGTGTGTGTGTGTGTGTTGTGTTGTGTGTGGTGTGTGTGTGTGTGTGTGTGTGTGTGTTGTTGTGTTGTGTGTTGTGTATGTGTGTGTGTGTGTGTGTGTGTGTGTGTGTGTGTGTGTGTGTGTTGTGTGTGAGTCTGTGAGTCTCTCTCTCTCTCTCTGTCTCTCTGTCTGTCTGTCTCTCTGTCTCTGTCTATCTCTGTCTCTGTCTCTCTCTGTCTCTGTCTGTCTGTCTGTCTGTCTCTCTCTCTCCCTCCCTCTCCCTCTCTCTTTCTCTCTCTCTGTCTTTGAGAAAGTGAAACAGAAACTGGAACCAGTCTGTCACTGTTCTAAAAATAACAAACAAATAAAAAAAGCAACAACAACAAAAAAAACTGTATGTAAATAGTAATCTAGTTCTATTTGGTATTTATCGGTTTCAAAATATCATAAAATTAGACCTGAAGTTCTATGCATTTCTGAGATTTTCAAGCACATTGCTTTGCAAAATTATGTAAATTAGTAGAGAAACAACATGGCGTCAAATCTGCTAAAATATCCCCAACAAAGCGGCTTGAATACATTTGTGGTTCATAAGACATTTGATCAGTTATCATGTTGGACAAAAAAGAGAAAAAATATTAGGCAGATGGGGAGAGTACATTAAAGACCTTTCTGAAGATGACAGAAACAAAGAACACATTATACTAAAGAACTTTGACAGACAAACCATAATGAAAGATGAAGTTAAAGCAGCACTGAAAAATATGAAACCAGGAAAAGCCCCAGGACCAGACAACATTACTACAGAGATGGTTGAAGCCTTGGAGGAATTTAATATTGAAAAAATAACAGTCCTCCTAAATGAAATTTACGGCACTGGAAAAATCCCAAAAGATGTGTCAAAATCAACCTTCATTGCATTTCCAAAGAAGACAGGGGCTATAGAATGCGAACTCCATCACACAATCAGTTACATGAGTCATGTAACAGAAATCCTGTTAAGAATAATCATGATGAGGACAAGAAATAAAATCAAAAGA
>JAPXFY010000032.1:40913759-40918759 GCA_030674185.1 Monoplex corrugatus | reverse complement strand
CAGCTTAGTGTTTGATAGGTCCCTTCTCCCCTTTCCCCGTTTCAAGACCTTGCCAGCGCATATGGTTTTGTGCTGGCTCAGGAAATCTGTCCAAAACTGCTAGTGTATTTAGGTGGAGCGCGTATGAAGCTGTTCAAGCGCGGTGAATCCCTCTCAAAATAAGTTCAATTACAACTCCTCTATCTCCTCTCTCCTGCTTTCTCTGTCTGTCTGTCTGTCTGTCTGTCTGTCTGTCTGTCTGTCTGTCTCTCTCTCTCTCTTTCTCTGTCTCTGATTCTGTCTCTGTCTCTGTCTCTTTGCCTCTGTCTCTGTCTCTCTCTCTCGCTCTCTGTTTCTCTCTCTCTCTCTCTCTCTCGCTCTCTCTCTCTCTGTGTTTCTCTCTATCTCTCTCTCTCTCTCACTCTCTCTCTTTCTGTTTCTATCTCTCTCTCTCTCTCTCGCTATTTCTCTCTCTGTGTATTTATCTATCTCTTTGTATCTCTCTCTCTCTCTCCCTCTCTCTCCCCTCTTTCTCTCTCTCCCTCTCTCTCTCTTTCTCCCTCTCCTTCTCTCTCTCTCTCCCTCTCTCTCTCTCGTTCTCTGTCTCTCTCTCTTTCTCTCTCTCCCTCTCTCTCTTTCTCCCTCTCCATCTCTCTCTCTCTCTCTGAATGTATGTGTGTGCGTGTTTGTGTACGTGCATGCATGGCAGAGTGGTGAGCGCAACGGTGTACTGGTTATGAAGTTCTGGATTTAAATCCCCATCATAACATTTAATGTAAATGGAGAATAAACTTATATGGTCTGACCCTCTTGCTCGAAACGAGTTTCTTTTCTTTTACTGTTTATTTATTCTAATGCAGTGTTAGTGCCTGCATGCTCAGCCACAGTATTTCAGTCTTAGCTGAAGGAGAGAGGTATTTGAACGATCGATAATTTGGAAAGATTTTATTTCTTTCTTAAACTGTTAGTTTAAAAGTGTGCTAAAGAGGACAAAATTTGATTTTGTGTATGTGCGTTGGCCTACCCCCCCCCCTCCCCTCTAAACCTTTCCACCGTCTTCAATCTTCCCATCGTTATTTCTGTTATACCCACTTTTTAAATGATGTAATTGCTGTTTATTTTTGGGTGAAATGTGACGTTGTAAGTTGTTTTTGGTGTGTTCATGGATAGTGTAAATTCACTGTCAGTTTGTGTCTATTTGTACTTCGTTTTATATTCTTCTTCTCCTTCTTTCCCTCTTTCTTCGTTTTCTTCTTTCTGTCTTTCTTCTTTTTCCTCTTTTTCCTCTTCTTCTTTTCTCTTCTTCTTCTTCTCTCTTCTTCTTCTTCTTCTTCTTCTTCTTTCTTCTTCTTCTTCTTCTTCTTCTTCTTCTCTCTTCTTCTTCTTCTTCTTCTTTCTTCTTCTTCTTCTTCTTCTTCTTTTCTCTTCTTCTTCTTCTTCGCATTCTTCTTCTTCTTCGCATTCTTCTTCTTCTTCTTCTTCTTCGCATTCTTCTTCTTCTTCACATTCTTCGCATTCTTCTTCTTCGCAATTCTTCTTCGCAATTCTTCTTCGCAATTCTTCTTCGCAATTCTTCTTCGCAATTCTTCTTCGCAATTCTTCTTCTTCGCAATTCTTCTTCGCAATTCTTCTTCTTCGCAATTCTTCTTCTTCGCAATTCTTCTTCTTCTTCTTCTTCGCAATTCTTCTTCTTCGCAATTCTTCTTCTTCGCAATTCTTCGCAATTCTTCTTCTTCGCAATTCTTCTTCGCAATTCTTCTTCTTCTTCTTCTTCTTCTTCTTCTTCGCAATTCTTCGCAATTCTTTCTTCGCAATTCTTCTTCTTCGCAATTCTTCTTCTTCGCAATTCTTCTTCTTCTTCTTCGCAATTCTTCTTCTTCGCAATTCTTCTTCGCAATTTTTCTTCTTCGCAATTCTTCTTCTTCTTCTTCTCTCTCTCTCTCTCTCTCTCGCTCGCTCCTCTATCGCTCTTTCTCCACCTCTCTCTAATCTCTACCCCCTCTCTCTCCCTCTCTCTTTCTTTCTATCTCTCCCCCTTTAAGTTCCTCTCTCTCTCTCTCTGCCTCTCTCTCTGTCTCTCTTCTCTTCTCTGTCTCTGTCTCTGTCTGTCTGTCTGTCTCTTTCTCTCTCCTCTCTCTCTTAGCCTCGATCTCTCATCTCTTTCACTCTCTCTTTCTCTCTCTCCCTCTCTCTCAGAGAAGACCCATTCTTCTGCTTCTCCCGATTTCAGATCTTGCCAGCGTAAATATTTTTGCACGGCCTCAAGATCTCTGTCACATGATTGCTGACACAGTCAGGTGGAGCGCATGTGGCACTGTCAGAAGACAATGAAACATTCTGGAACAAATTTCGTACACCGATACCAGTCACCAGGGTTCAGCGGTCACTACAACAGACTGAAGACTGGACAAATCGTGGGTTCCAATCCTATCAGTACTATCAAAGTTATTGTGAAGTGTGTCTTGTGTTCCCTATGCGTTCATCACTTACGTGAATTGTCTTGTGTTCCCTATGTCTTCATCTCTTATATGAAGTGTGTCTTGTGTTCCCTGTCTTCATCTCTTATGTGAATTGTGTCTTGTGTTCTCCATGAATTCATTTCTTATGTGAAGTGTGTCTTGTGTTCCCTATGCCTTCATCTCTTACGTGAATTGTCTTGTGTTCCCTATGTCTTCATCTCTTATATGAAGTGTGTCTTGTGTTCCCTATGTCTTCATCTCTTGTGTGAAGTGTGTCTTGTGTTCCCTATGTCTTCATCTCTTATATGAAGTGTGTCTTGTGTTCCCTATGTCTTCATCTCTTATATGAAGTGTGTCTTGTGTTCCCTATGTCTTCATCTCTTTATGAAGTGTGTCTTGTGTTCCCTATGCCTTCATCTCTTATATGAAGTGTGTCTTGTGTTCCCTATGTCTTCATCTCTTCTGTGAAGTGTGTCTTGTGTTCCCCATGTCTTCATCTCTTATATGAATTGTCTTGTGTTCCCCATGTCTTCATCTCTTTTATGAAGTGTGTCTTGTGTTCCCTATGTCTTCATCTCTTCTGTGAAGTGTGTCTTGTGTTCCCCATGTCTTCATCTCTTATGTGAAGTGTGTCTTGTGTTCCCCATGTCTTCATCTCTTATGTGAAGTGTGTCTTGTGTTCCCTATGTCTTCATCTCTTCTGTGAAGTGTGTCTTGTGTTCCCCATGCCTTCATCTCTTATGTGAAGTGTGTCTTGTGTTCCCCATGTCTTCATCTCTTATATGAAGTGTGTCTTGTGTTCCCCATGTCTTCATCTCTTTATGTGAATTGTCTTGTGTTCCCATGTTCTTCATCTCTTTGTGAAGTGTGTCTGTGTCCTATGTCTCACTCTTGTAATGTTCTTGTTCCATGTCTTCATCTCTTATGTGAAGAGTGTCTTGTGTTCCCTATGTCTTCATCTCTTATGTGAAGTGTGTCTTGTGTTCCCTATGTCTTCATCTCTTATGTGAAGGTGTCTTGTGTTCCCTATGTCTTCATCTCTTTGTGAAGTGTGTCTTGTGTTCCCTATGTCTTCATCTCTTATGTGAAGTGTGTCTTGTGTTCCCATGTCTTCATCTCTTGTGTGAAGTTGTCTTGTGTTCCCTATGCCTTCATCTCTTATGTGAAGTGTTCTTGTGTTCCCTATGTCTTCATCTCTTATATGAAGTGTGTCTTGTGTTCCCTATGTCTTCATCTCTTCTGTGAAGTTGTCTTGTGTTCCCCATGCCTTCATCTCTTCATGTGAAGTGTGTCTTTGTTCCCATGTCTTCATCTCTTATTGAAGTGTGTCTTGTGTGCCCTATGTCTTCATTCTTGTGTGAAGTGTGTTCTGTGTTCCCTATGTCCTTCATCTGTTATGTGAAGTGTGTCTTGTGTTCCCATGTCTTCATCTCTTTATGGAGTGTGTCTTGTGTTCCCCATGTCTTCATCTCATATATGAATGTGTGTCTTGTGTTCCTTGTCCTTCATCTCTTTGTGAAGTGTGTCTTGTGTTCCCTATGCCTTCATCTCTTGTGTGAAGTGTGTCTTGTGTTCTCTATGTCTTCATCTCTTTGTGAAGTGTGTCTTGTGTTCCCTATGTCTTCATCTCTTGTGTGAAGTGTGTCTTGTGTTCCTATGCTTCATCTCTTATGTGAAGTGTCTTGTGTTCCTATCTTCATCTCTTGTGTGAAGGTGTCTTGTGTTCCCTATGTCTTCATCTCTTTGTGAAGTGTGTCTTGTGTTCCCTATGCCTTCATCTCTTGTATGAAGTGTGTCTTGTGTTCCCATTCCTTCATCTCTTTTATGAAGTGTGTCTTGTGTTCCCCATGTCTTCATCTCTTATATGAAGTGTGTCTTGTGTTCCCCATGTCTTTCATCTCTTTTATGAAGTGTGTCTTGTGTTCCCTATGTCTTCATCTCTTATATGAAGTGTGTCTTGTGTTCCCCATGTCTTCATATCTTATGCGAAGTGTGTCTTGTGTTCCCTATGTCTTCATATCTTATGCGAAGTGTGTCTTCTGTTCCCTATGCGTTCATGTCTTATGTGAAGTGTGTCTTGTGTTCCCCATGCGTTCATCTTGTGTGAAGTGTGTCTTGTGTTCCCTATGTCTTCATATATTATGTGAAGTGTGTCTTGTGTTCCCTATGCGTTCATATCTTATGTGAAGTGTGTCTTGTGTTCCCTATGTCTTCATATCTTATGTGTAGTGTGTCTTGTGTTCCCCATGCGTTCATATCTTATGTGAAGTGTGTCTTGTATTCCCTATGCGTTCATCTTGTGTTCCCCATTCCTTCATATCTTATGCGAAGTGTGTCTTTTGTTCCCTATGCATTTGCTTCAGATGTGAAGTGTTCTTGTGTTCCCCATTCATGTCCCATGTTAAGTGTGTTATTGTGTTCCCTGTGCCTTAATCTTGTGTTCCCCATTCCTTCATCTCTTATGTGAAGTGTTTCGTGTGTTTCCCATACTTTTATTTTGTATTCCCTTTGATTTATCTTGTGTTCCCCACGCCTTCATCTTGTGCCCCCCTTGCCTTCATC
>JAPXFY010000032.1:40898759-40901259 GCA_030674185.1 Monoplex corrugatus | reverse complement strand
ATCTCATCCCCAAATTTCAGAATCATATTGCATAATGAGCTGCATATGTGTATCAAGAGAGAGAGACAGAGACAGAGAGAGAGGCAGACAGACAGGCAAAATAAAAGCAAAAACAAAGAGAAAGAGACAGACAGACACAAAGACAAAGACAGAGAAAAGTACAAGTATGTGCACACATTTTGTACGTATGTGTTCGCGTGTGTATTTATAGGAGTGTGCACGCGCGCGCGTATTGTATTGTGTGTGCGTGTATGCCAGGCAAGTTTGTTTTTTACAGAAACTCAAACTTAAAATCGAAACTCTATTTTCTTTCCGCGCATTCTCTTGAAAGTTTTAACAACTTTGGAATTGTAGAGACGATCATTACACAGTTGACAAAATATGTCATATGAACATCATTACGAGGGCTGTTCCGCAATTTTGGGTTTTTTTATTTTCGTTTAATTTTTGTTTTTGTTTTCTTTGTACTGCATTTTCTGTGATTTTCTGTTCAGGTTGTTTTATTTTATTTATTTTTCTTGTATAGCATTTTCTGTGATTTCTTGTTTTATTTTATTCATTTTCTTTGTGTGGCATTTATTTCTCTTGACAATCTGAATACTCATAAAACGCTGAAGGAAAAGTTTGGGAATGAGGAAGTAAAGAAGTCAGCCTGTCTCTAACGTGCTCGCTAGTCAAGTGGGTAAGATAACAGACTTCCATTTAGAAGGTCGGGGTTCGGTCCTACCTGGATACGTCTAGCCTGGTGGATAAATGGTTGACTACTTTCTTTCTTTGATAAATGGTTGACTACTTTCTTTCTTTGATAAATGGTTGACTACTTTCTTTCTTTGATAAATGGTTGACTTTTTCTTTTTTTGAGAAATTGTTGACGTTTTTCTTTCTTTGATAAATGATTGACTACTTTCTTTCTTTGATAAATGGTTGACTTTTCTCTCTTTGATAAATGGTTGACTACTTTCTTTCTTTGATAAATGATTGACCACTTTCTTTCTTTGATAAATGGTTGACTTTTCTCTCTTTGATAAATGGTTGACTACTTTCTTTCTTTGATAAATAGTTGATTTTTTTCTTCTTTTGATAAATGGTTGACTATTTTCTTTTTTTGGTAAATTGTTGATTTTTTCCTTCCTTTGATAAATGGTTGATTTTTTTCTTCCTTTGATACATGGTTGATTTGTTTTTTCTTTGATAAATGGTTGATTTTTTCTTTCTTTGATAAATAGTTAACTACTTTCTTTCTTTGGTAAATAGTTGACTACTCTCTTTCTTTGATGAATGGTTGACTTTTTTCTTTCTTTGATAAATGGTTGACTTTTTTCTTTCTTTGATAAATGGTTGACTTTTTCTTTCTTTGATAAATGGTTGACTTTTTCTTTCTTTGATAAATGGTTGACTACTTTCTTTCTTTGATAAATGGTTGACTTTTTCTTTCTTTGATAAATGGTTGACTACTTTCTTTCTTTGATAAATGATTGACCACTTTCTTTCTTTGATAAATGGTTGACTTTTCTCTCTTTGATAAATGGTTGACTACTTTCTTTCTTTGATAAATAGTTGATTTTTTTCTTCCTTTGATAAATGGTTGACTATTTTTTTTGTGTGGTAAATTGTTGATTTTTTCCTTCCTTTGATAAATGGTTGATTTTTTTCTTCCTTTGATACATGGTTGATTTGTTTTTTCTTTGATAAATGGTTGATTTTTTCTTTCTTTGATAAATAGTTGACTACTTTCTTTCTTTGGTAAATAGTTGACTACTTTCTTTCTTTGATGAATGGTTGACTTTTGTCTTTCTTTGATAAATGGTTGACTTTTTTCTTTCTTTGATAAATGGTTGACTTTTTTCTTTCTTTGATAAATGGTAGACTTTTTCTTTCTTTGATAAATGGTTGACTTTTTTCTTTCTTTGATAAATGGTTGACTTTTTCTTTCTTCGATAAATGGTTGACATTTTCTTTCTTTGATAAATGGTTGACTACTTTCTTTCTTTGATAAATGGTTGACTACTTTCTTTCTTTGATAAATGGTTGACTACTTTCTTTCTTTGATAAATGGTTGACTACTTTCTTTCTTTGATAAATGGTTGATATTTTCTTTCTTTGATAAATGGTTGACTTTTTTCTTTCTTTGATAAATGGTTGATATTTTCTTTCTTTGATAAATGGTTGACTTTTTTCTTTCTTTGATAAATGTTTCACTACTTTCTTTCATTGATAAATGGTTGATTTTTTTTTCTTTGATAAATGGTTGACAGTTTCTTTTCCTCCCAACATTGGTTATCTACCCACTACACCACTGATCCCTAGGGAGAAGAGTGGCAGAATGGTTCAGACGTTTGCCGGCCAATAAGTAAACTCGAGGTTCCAGGGTTCGCTCCCCTTAGAGATCTCGACTTTCCTCCTCAGTTTGACTGGAAAACCGAACTGAACGTCTAGTCCTTCGGAAGGGGATGAAAACTGAGTCGGACCTGTGTGCCTTCTGGCTGCGCATGCTAAAGAT
>JAPXFY010000032.1:40886259-40893759 GCA_030674185.1 Monoplex corrugatus | reverse complement strand
GAGATCGATCATTTTAAGGTTCCCACCACCACCGCCACCACCACCGCCACCACCACCACCCCTCATCCCTCAGGCTTCTGTATTTAACCTTTTGATTCCTGCACACTGTATCCACCAAATGCCAACACTTAACCCTTTGACTCTCTCATCCTATCTACCAGCTTCCTGCATTGTCAACAATGCTAGGCACGAAAAAACTTAATCCTTTGACTGGTGGATAGGGTGAAAGGAATCAAAATGTTAGTTTTTTTTTTTTCATTGACAACATGGTTGAAATAGCCAGCAGAATCGGCCAAGCTAAAACAAGCATTCAATAAGAGGAAAAGCATTCTAGCCAACAAATGCCTATAAACTAACATCAGGAAGAGAGTTCTTGAATGTTATACAGAACCGATAACGTTATACGGTTGTAAGGCGTGGAAAGTCAACAAGGAAAGCCACAGCAAGATTGAGGCCGCCGAGATGTGTTTTCTAAGAAGAATGTCGAGAGTTCCATGGACAGCAAAGAAGGCAGACACAAGAAGATCATTCATAAGAGAGAAAAGACAGGCCACATTTAAAGGCCATTTTATGACGAAAGGGGAAATAGAGCACCTGGTCACAACAGGAAAGATGGAGGGAAAGAGAACACCAGGTAGACCCAGGGAAAAAAATATTGGACGGACTTGCAGAGTGGCTGAGGACAGAGAGGGTGGAAGATGTGCTTGTGGCAACAAGGGATAGATGTATATGGAGGGCCATGATCGCTAACGCCATGTGGCAGGGCACTTGATGATGATGATGAGCATGGTTGATAATGCAGAATGCTGGTGGACAGGGTGCGGGAGTCAGAGGGTTAAATTGCCCTAAAGAGGATACGAATTTTATCTCCTTCTCCACCTTCCCTCCACTCATTCGTCCACCCCCACCCCCCCACCCCCATCTGCAGGTTCCTTTTTTTTCTTTTCTCCCACATTTCCCACATGAAGTACACATTAACGGTTAAAGAGGAGGAAATTCGGCAGTTGAATATATATTTTTTACGATGTGGGTTATGAATGACGTGAAGTGTTTCGTCTGTCTGTCTGTCTGTCTGTCTATCTGTTTGTCTGTCTGTCATCACCATCCTTGTCTTTCTTTCCGTCCGTTTTGCATCCGCTTTGTCTTTCACTCTGTCTGTCTGTCTGCGTACCTCTCTCTCTCTCTCTCTCTCTCTCTCTCTCTCTCTCTCTCTCTCTCTCTCTGTATCTCTATCTCTGTCTCTCTCTCTTTCTCTCTCTCACTCACTCTTTTTTTATTTTTTCTTTCTCTCTGTCTCTCTCTCTCTCTCCTCTCTCTCTCTCTGTATCTCTATCTCTGTCTCTCTCTCTTTCTCTCTCTCACTCACTCTTTTTTATTTTTTCTTTCTCCCTGTCTGTCTCTGTCTCTGTCTCTGTCTCTGTCTCTCTCTGTCTGTCTGTCTGTCTCTCTCTCTCTCTCTCTTTCTCTCTGGCTCTGTCTCTCTCTGTCTCTGTTTCTGTCTTTCTGTTTCTGTCTGTCTTTCTACCTGTCTGTCTGTCTGTCTGTCTGTCTGTCTTCTCTCTCTCTCTCTCTCTCTCTCTCTCTCTCTCTCTCGGCATGTACGCGGGCGTGTGTATATGTGTTAAAACTAAGTAATAATTATATGTGAACTTGCATATTTCTAGTTTCTTTCAAACTATATAAATGTGCTTTACGGTAATAGGTATATGTATTATTATTATCAGAAATATGGTTGTTTGCTTTTGATTCTAGCATAAAGCTTCATCATCATCATCATGCGCCCTGCCACATGGCGTTGGCGACCATGGCTCTCCACACGATTGAATTTATCCCCTATCCAAAGCTTACATGCAAATATAACCCCTATCACCACCTTACTCCAAACCCACGCTTCATTCCATCTTAGAATAAACAAGATGTTTACACCCTGCAACTGGTGAAATTGTACGACACTTAAATCCTATGACAGAATGAATTCTTAGTTATTGTTTTACTGTGTTTTTTTTAAAAGCCCAGCCGGCTGCGTAGAGCCACATCAGGGCTATAATCTGTTTAAAAATATACTGCTTCAACAAGGGAAAAAAGAAAAGAAAATTAAGTATACATATCAACCCATTCACGTTCATACTCTAAGGACATGCCCCTGGCATTGACCACTTCGTCCAATTTATCACACAGGGGGTTTGAAAAGCGTACCTGAATATAGATATAAGCATACCTAAAGACACCAAAAACCAGGCATAAATTACCCAAAATCGCTTCCATATATTTCACCTCCCTAGAGCCAAAATTACGTTTAATACATGTGCCCAATTATCTATCCTAAGAAAAGGTACATAAGACCTTATCGAACACATACAGGTGAATGGACCAGCAAAGCAGAAAAAGACAGGAAGAAATGACAAAAAGCAAAAGAACAAGGCAGAAACAAAGAGAGAGACAGAAAAGAGGAAATTTCTAGCACAGAATTTCCAGAAGGTGAGGATACTATTTATACTGAAAGATCCCCTGTATCCCCACGAGGGGTGGGGGTGGGTGGGTGGGGGTTTGTGTGCCAGTGCCTAAACCACATCCTTGTGTTTATGCATGGAGAATATCAAATCATATATGTCATAGATCTTGTAAGCCATGTCAGTAACCAGCTTATGGAAACATGAAAACGCCCTGCATGCAAGCAATGGCAAGGCTGAAAGCTGGCTTATAAGGTGATAATGACTTGTACCATTGAAAACAAACGAGACAGTCTTGATGGAGGCAGACACAAGTAGATCACTCATAAGGAAGATTGGGAAAAGACAGGCAACATTTATAGGCCATTTTATGAGGAAGGGGGATTTGGAGCACCTGGTCACAACGGGAAAGCTGGAGGGAAAGAGAGCACCAGGTAGACCTAGGGAGAGAATGCTGGACGGACTTGCAGAGTGGCTGGGGATGAGGAGGGTGGGGGAAATGCTAGGGGCAACGAGAGATAGAGATGGATGGAAGTCCATGGTCGCCAACGCCATGAGGCAGGGCACCATGGGAGGCAAACGCTACAACCCGAGCGTTGTACCGTTGAAACATAATGTATCATCATCATCAATACAAAAATACCCGGGGCGCAATGACCATGGGGGGATACAAGCAATGGACAAGTATGAGGGGAGGGAAACCTTACAACGAGCGTTTGACCATTGGAAAATAAAAAATCATCTTATCATTAATAAAAAAGAAACTCCCGGGGCATAATTATCATGGGGGATACAAGCAATGGGGAAGTAGCAGGGGAGGCAATCGTTAGAACCGAGCGTTGTACCGATGAAAAATATGGTATCATCATTATCATTAATACAAAAATCCCCGGAGCGCAATTATCACTGGGGATACAAGCAATGGGAAAGTAGCAGGGGAGGCAATTGTTAGAACCGAGCGTTGTACTGTTGAAAAATAAAGTATCATCATTATCATTAAATACCAAATACTAGGGGGCGTAATTGTCATAGGGTTACAAGCAATGGGCAAGCACCAAATATTACAACCGAGAGTTGTACCCTTTGGAAAATAAATCAACATCATCATCATCATCATCATCATCATCATCATCATCATCATCATCATCATCATCATCATCAATACAAAAATACTTGGGGTGCAATTATCATGGGGGATACAAGCAATGGGCAAGTAGGAGGGGAGGGAAACCTTACAACGAGCGTTATACCTTTGGAAAAATGAAGTATCATCATTATCATTAATGCAAATATAACCGGAGCGCAATTATCATGGGGGTACAAGCAATGTGTGAGCACCAGGGGAGGCAAACGCTACAACCAAGCGCTGTACCGTTGAAACATAATGTATCATCATCATCAATACAAAAAGACCCGGAGTGCAATTATCACTGAGGATACAAGCAATGGGAAAGTAGCAGGGGAGGTAATCGTTAGAACCGAGCGTTGTACCGTTCAAAAATAAAGTATCATCATTTTCACTAAATACCAAATACCCGGGGGCGCAATTATCGTGGGGGATACAAGCAATGGGCGAACACCAAATGTTACAACCGAGAATTGTACCCTTTGGAAAATAAATCATCATCATTATCATTAATAATAATAATAATAATAATGAACATTTATAAGCGCAAACCTCCAGTACGGGGCCGGAGCTCGTGACGCTGCACACTAATAACATCACACACACACAGACACGCAGGCACACACACACACACATACACACACACACACACACACACACACACAGACACGCACACACACACACACACACACACACACGGACCCCCCACACACACACACACACACACACACGCGCGTGCGCACGAGAACAAAGAGTGTCCACACAGTTAGTACCTAGTCGGGAAAATAGGATTTAAATTGGAAAGTTTTGAGGGCAGTCTTGAAAGAAGTAATAGATTCAATGTAGCGAATTTCACGGGGCAGAGAATTCCAAAAAGTTGGTGCTGAATATGAAAAGGTGCAGTGACCGAAGGTTTTAGTTCTTACTCTGGGAATGCACAGTAGTCTTAAGTCAGAAGAGGAGCGAAGATTTCTGGAAGGTGAGTAGACGGATAGGAGATCAGAAATGTAACAAGGGGACGTTCCAGAGAAAAATGAATGACAGAGAATCGCAAGTTTGAATTCGATACGAGCTTGTACAGGAAGCCAGTGGAGGCGTTTTAGCAGAGGAGAGACATGATCTCGCTTACGGGATTTAAAAACAAGCCGAGCTGCAGAATTTTGCACTTTCTGTAGTTTATCTATTTGATCTTTTGAACATCCAGAAAGAAGTGAATTGCAAAATACAAAATACCTGGGGCGCAGTTATCACGGGGGATAAAAGCGATGGACAAGTACCAGGGGAGGCAAATGTTACAACCGAGCGTTGTACGCTGGAAAATAAAGTATTATCATTATCGTGAAAACAAACAAACAAAAATACCCGGGGCGTAATTATCATGGGGAATACAAGCAATGGGCAAGCACCAGGGAGGCAGATGTTACAACCTAGTGTTGTACCATTGGAAAATAAAGTATCAGCATTATCATTAATACAAAAAAAAATCCTGGGGCGTATTTATAATGGGGGATAGAAGCAATTGGCCAGCACCAGATGGGTGGATGGGCCGGGGTGGGGGGCAAACGTTGCAACCGAGCGTTGTGCGGAAAATACCGGGAGAGCAATTGTCATGGGAGATACAAACAACAGGAAAGCACCAATTGTCACTACCGAGCGCTGTACCTTTGGAAAATACAGTATCATATCATTAATACAAAAATACCGGGGGAGCAATTATAATGGGAGATACAGACAACGGGAAAGCTCCAAATGTTACAACTGAGCGTTGTGCTGTTGGAAAATAAAGTATCATCATTATCATTAATACAAAAATACCAGGGGGAGCAATTATCATGGGGGATACAAGCAACATTCAAAAACCAGGGCAGGCAAACGTCACAACCGAACGTTGTACCCTTTGGAAAATACAGTATCATATCATTAATACAAAAATACCTGGGGGAGCAATTATCATGGGAGATACAAACAATGGGAAAGCTCCAAACGTTACAACCGAGCGTTGTGCCATTGGAAAATAAAGTATCATCATTATCATTAAAACAAAAATACCCTGGGGCACAATTATCATGGGGATACAAATAATGGGCAAGCACCAGGGAGGCAGATGTTACAACCCAGTGTTGTACCATTGGAAAATAAAGTATCAGCATTATCATTAATACAAAATACCTGGGGTGTAATTATCACGGGGGGTACAAGCAATGGACGAGCACAAGGGGAGGCAAACGTTTCAACCGAGCGTTGTACCTTTGGAAAATACAGTATCATCATTATCATTAATACAAATATAACCGGGGGCGCAGTTATCATGGGGGATACAAGCAATTGGCCAGCACCAGATGGGTGGAGGGAGAGGGTGGGCAAACGTTACAACCCAGCGTTGTACTGTTGGAAAATAAAGTATCATCATTTTCATAAATACAATAAATACCGGGGAGCAATTATCATGGGAGATACAAACAAAGGGAAAGCACCAAATGTTACAACTGATTGCTGTACCTTTGGAAAATAAAGTATATTTATCATTAATGCAAAATACCTGGGGGCGCAATTATCATCAAGGATACAAGCAGCGGTCGAAAACCAATGCAGGAAAATGTAACATCTGAGCGTTGTACCTTTGAAAAATACAGTATCATCATTAATACAAAAATACCGGGGGAGCAATTATCACGGGAGATACAAACAACTGGACAGCACCAAATGTTACAACCGAGCGTTGTGCCGTTGGAAAATACAGTATCATCATTATCATTAATACAAAAATATCCGGGGGTGCAGTTATCATAGGGGACACAAGCAATGGGCAAGCACCAGGGGAGGCAAACGTGACAACCGAGCGTTGTACCATTGAAACATAATGTACCATCATCATCAATACAAAAATACCCAGGGCGCAACTATCAGTGGGGATACAAGCAATGGGCAAGGAACAGGAAAGGCAAACGTTACAACCAAGCGCTGTACTATTGGAAAATAAAGTATCATCATCATCATCAATACAAAATACCTGGGGGCGCAATTGTCATGGGGGGTACAATTAATGGGCAAGCACTACAGGAGGCAAACGTTACAACCAAAGCGTTGTACCATTGGAAACCAAAGTATCATCATTATCATTAATACAAAAATACCCGGGGGCACAATTATCGTGGGATATGCAACCAACAGGCAAGCACATGGGGAGGCAAACGTTATAACCGAGAGTTGTACTATTGGAAAAAAAAAAAGTACCATCAGTATCATTAATAAAAAAAAATTTAAAAATACTCGGGCGTAATTATCATGGAGGATACAAGCAACCGGCTAGCGCCAGGGGAGGCAAACCTTACAACCAAGAGTTGTGTGTCAGTAATGCTCCTGATCATACATTGGAAATGTCTTCTGATGCAGAAATGTTAACAACAAAGCGTTCTGTGTGACTGTGCTCTGATGGTTAATGTGAAAATCTTGTTTGATGCCAAACGCATGAAATCTGTCGTCTGCCCCCCGTTCCTCTGTTTGGTGTCAAATGCAAATTTCGTCACCTGACTCCTTTATTTTGTGTCATAAAACCTGTCAACAAACTCATGAATATTCATCGTCGTCTCCAACCTGACATACCAGTGGTCAGACCTGGATTCCGACCAAACTGTGGAGGACAAACTACCTACCACCTGTGATTTCTGTTTTTGTTTATTTTTCTTTTCTTTTTTTTTTTTTTTTTTTTTTTTTCTTTTCTTTTTTTTGTTTTTTTTTGTTAGGAGAGTTGTCAACAAAACCAGACATGACATCAATTGAGTTTGAGTTTCTCAAAAGATGGCGTCTTTGTGCTCGGAATGAATTCAGTTTACACTGACGATGCTGGTAGCATGTGATGGAGAGGACCCAGAAATAAATGATCTGGCACAAGCCTTAAGCCTGCATATAAGCCATATGCAAGAC
>JAPXFY010000032.1:40878759-40881259 GCA_030674185.1 Monoplex corrugatus | reverse complement strand
CCATTCACTAAGCTCAATACCTATGGTCCACGAGCCTTCTCTGTTTCTGGTCCACGGTCCACTCTCCTAGAACAAACTTCCTCTCTCAGTCCGTCAGCAACCTACTTTTGTCTCCTTCAAGTCCGCTCTCAAAACTCACCTTTTCTCCTCTGCATAAAATCCTGACCTCAATCAATCCCTTCTGCAGCCTGTCTCCACTCGGAGGGGAATCACATTGTAATATATAATTGTATATAATATGCTCTCTATAATTTTCCATTGCTTTTATTCTTTCTCCCCATTTATAGCCGTGTGCGTGTGCGTGTGCGTGTGCGTGGTGTGTGTGTGTGTGTGTGTGTGTGTGTGCGTGCGTGCGTGCGTGCGTGCGTGCGTGTGTGTGCGTGCGTGCGTATGTGTCTGTTTTAGCGCTTAGATTTGATTTTATCAAGATTTTGCGCTATATAAAATGTATATTATTATTATTATTATTATCCATTAAGATGGGCAGCAAACAGGCCAATGGACCTATCAAACACTGAGCTGACACCACCTGAATGATGGATCCATTAAGATGGGCAGCGAACAGGCCAGTGGACCTATCAAACAGTAAGCTGACTCCACCAGAATGATGGATCCATTAAGATGGGCAGCCAACAGGCCAGTGGACCTATCAACAACTAAGCTGACACCACCAGAATGATGGATCCATTAAGATGGGCAGCTAACAGGCCAGTGGACCTATCAACAACTAAGCTGACACCACCAGAATGATGGATCCATTAAGATGGGCAGCCAACAGGCCAGTGGACCTATCAAACAGTAAGCTGACTCCACCAGAATGATGGATCCATTAAGATGGGCAGCCAACAGGCCAGTGGACCTATCAAACAGTAAGCTGACACCACCAGAATGATGGATCCATTAAGATGGGCAGCCAACAGGCCAGTGGACCTATCAAACAGTAAGCTGACACCACCAGAATGATGGATCCATTAAGATGGGCAGCCAACAGGCCAGTGGACCTATCAAACAGTAAGCTGACACCACCAGAATGATGGATCCATTAAGATGGGCAGCCAACAGGCCAGTTTTTATTGTTGCAGGCTGGTGTATATGCCCATATTGTCATTAAGTTTTTTTTTTTCTTTTATTGTTGTTTAAAGCCCAGCCGACTGCGCAGAGCGATATCAGGGCTATAACTACTTCAAAACATACAAAACTTCAACAGGAAAAAACAAAGAAAAGAAAATTAAGTACACATATCAATACATTCGCGCACATAATCTAAGGACATGCCCCCGGCGTAGGATCGTTCCGTCCGATTTATCGCACAGCCGATATTTAAAAAAACACATCTGAATACAAATATAAGCATACATAAGGACACCAAAACATGTATAAAAACAGGCATAAATTACCAAAAATTGCTTCCGCATAGCTCACCTCCTTAGAGCCAAAAATGCACTTAATACTTGTACCCAATTTTCAATCCGAAGAAAAAGTACGTAAGACGTTATGGAAAATATACAGGTGAATGGACCAGCAAGGCAGAAAATAAGTAGAAATGACTTAATGTAAGGCAACAAGGCAGAAACAAAGAGAGTGACAAAAACGAGGAAATTTCTAGCACAGAATTTCCAGATGGGGATACTATTTATACTGAAAGAGCCCCCGGCAACCCAACGGGGAATGTTATTAAGTAAAGTTTTACCCCCAAAAGGAGTTTCGAGTTGATGGGAAACAACCTTCTGTTTCTCTACAGAGAAAAAAACACAGATTAAGACAGCATCTATTTGATGTTACAAATGTATACATGGATATGTATGTAATAGGATCATACTGAAAGTAAAGAAAACAAAAACAAAACAAACAAACGAAAATAATTTTGATGGAGTACAAAAGAAAACACTACAAAGTTATCAGAGTCATCGGCGTTATTTCAAATGAGATTCGCCGCGTTAGAACAACTCCATATGCTCTCCTCCCAAATCTGCTACCAGTTTTCTCACAGATTTCCTGAGCCTGCACAAAACGCTATGTGCTAGCAAGGTCTTGAAACGGGGAAAGGGGAGAAGGGACTTATCAAACAGCAAACTAACATTGCCAGAACGATTGAAACATTGAGCCGACAGGCCAGTTTTTATTGTTGCTCATTGGGATTGAACTCAAGATATCAGATCTTGAGTCCATGGCTCTACCAACTAAGTAGTGGTTTGCTTTTCTATTTGGTTCTTTTGGTCTTTGTTTATGTGCCACAAATGGTTTATATTAAAAATACAAGCAGCACATGAAACTCTCTGTAAACATGCCAGTTATCTTACAATACCATTTCACGAGTTCCCAGACAGTTTACGTTGATTTTGTCCAGACTCCTCAGCTTAGAACTGCTGCCAGCATCTATCATTGCTTTTTCCGCTAGCGCATAACACTTCCCGACAGGCTTTTGACTTTAGGGCTCGGCTGTCACAGCAGAGGTACAGCACTGTCTCTTTCTGTTGGCGTTTTTTAAATATTTTTTTAA
>JAPXFY010000032.1:40866259-40868759 GCA_030674185.1 Monoplex corrugatus | reverse complement strand
TGATGTTTCATAGTTAGATGAGAATCAAGAAAGAATCCAAGATAGCGTGACTGTTTAGAGAAATCAACAATAGAATCTTCGAAACGAATGTTAGAGGGAAGGTCAGAAGAGATAGCAGGACTGGGAGAAAAGCGCATTGCTTCGGTTTTTCCTTGGTTTAGCTTGAGGCGACTATCGTCCATCCAGGTTTTTATGTCAGAAACAGAGTCTTGCAATGATTGAATAAGTGAAGAGTAATTTGAAGGGGATTCAGAGTTGTTTAACTGTGTATCATCAGCAAACATTTGATGACGAATAGAATGATCAGTGATAAGATTTGAAAGTGGAGTCGTGTATAGTGAGAAAAGAACAGGGCCCAGTACGGAGCCCTGCGGGACACCAAAATCCAGGGTTGTTTCGTGTGAACGGGAGTTGTTTACAACACGAACAGACACACCAGAATATATAGAGACATAACAGGAAAAGACACATCAGAATATATAGAGACATAACAGGAACAGACACGTCAGAATATATAGAGACATAACAGGAACAGACACGTCAGAATATATAGAGACATAACACGAACAGACACATCAGAATATATAGAGACATAACACGAACAGACACATCAGAATATATAGAGACATAACACGAACAGACACGTCAGAATATATAGAGACATAACACGAACAGACACACCAGAATATATAGAGACATAACACGAACAGACACATCATAATATATAGAGACATAACACGAACAGACATATCAGAATATGTAGAGACATAACACGAACAGACACACCAGAATAGGTAGAGACATAAAACACAGAGACACATAAGAATATGTCGAGAAATAAAACGGGAAGAGGCACAATAGAATATGTTTAGATTCTGCCGAAAGAGAGACGAAGACCAGAGTGGGGCGAGAGAGGGGTCTTCCATTCTCTCTTAGTCCAGAGGCCGGGCTGGACATGGTTGGTGCACGTTGTGTGGTTATGTCCCGAGGGTTTGCTATCTCCCCACCTTGCCATTCGGTTTGTAAACAAGATAGGTGATGACTGGGTCCGAATGGGTCATGCAACGCATGGACAGCCCCACTTTTCTTGAAGAAATGGCTTTCGACTGGCGTCGGGAGCTTGGGAGGTGAGTGTCCCAAGATTGGCGAAGCATTGGTGCTCCGGGTTCTATCCGCGTCCTCGTGATGTTTCTTGTTAACCGTAAAAACATCAAACGAACAGACACATCAGAATATGCAGAGACGTAATACAAGTTTGAATACCTGGGAACGATCATCTCACCAGACGGCAGATGCACATCAGAAATAGCCAGCAGAATCGACCAAGCCAAAACAGCATTCAAGAAGATGACAAGCATTCTTACCAACAAATGCCTTTCAGTTAACATCAGGAAGAGAGTTCCTGAATGTTATATAGAACCGATAATGTTATACGGTTGTGAGGCGTGGACAGTCAACAAGCAAAGCCAGAACAAGATTGAGGCAGCCGAATGTGGTTTCCATGAAGGATGTTGAGAGTTCCATGGACAGCAAAGAAAACAAACGAGACAGTCTTGATGGAGGCAGACACAAGAAGATCACTCATAACGAAGATTAGGAAAAGACAAGCAACATTTATAGGCCATTTTATGCGGAACGGGGAATGAGAGCATCTGGTCACAACAGGAAAGCTGGAGGGAAAAAACACCAGGTAGACCCAGGGAGAAAATATTGGACGGAAATATTGGACGGACTTGCATGGTGGTTGAAGACAAAGTGGGTGGAAGATGTGCTTGCAGCGACAAGGGATAGATTCATATGGGGGGCTATGATCACCAACGCCATGGTTCAGGCACATGAAGCTGATGCTGATACAAAGTGTAGTCTCTATACTCAAATCTCCTTGTCTTTCCTCACTACACCTTCTTGAATACCGGACTGGGAGCTAGTCTTTATGAGGAGACGATTAGCGCTTGTCCCGTATGAGAGTTGCATTTTGGCGCATGTAAGAGGTCCCATAGAAAGAGAAAAATCGTCCTCGGCAAAATGCTAGTTACTTAAAATGCCTTTTCCATACGTTAATTAACATACACTCATCATGAAAAGAAAAGGAGATTAAAAGAAAGTTGGGAGAGGTGGAAATATAATTATGGCACAACCATTCACAGATTTCTGAAGATTTCTTCAGAATGGGGCTTCAAAAAGCAGTTAATAAAGTAGTTCCTCTCTCTCTCTCTCTCTCTCTCTCTCTCTCTCTCTCTCTCTCTCTCTCTCTCTCTCTCTCTCTCTCTCTCTCTCTTTCTCTCTTTCTTTCTTCTTTCTCATTCTCTATCACATCACACACATACACAAACACACACAGATAAACACATACACACACACACACACTCTCTTTCTCTCTCTCACTCTCTCTGTCTCTCTCTTTCTTTCTTTCTCATTCTCTATCACACACACACACACACACACACACACACACACACACACACACACACACGAGACATACACACAAACACACACACAC
>JAPXFY010000032.1:40843759-40851259 GCA_030674185.1 Monoplex corrugatus | reverse complement strand
TTGAGAGAGAGAGAGAGATTGTGACAGACAGACTGACAGAGAAAGAGGGACAGACATGCAGACAGACACAGAGAGAGAGAGAGAGAGGAGAGAGAGAGAGAGAGACAGAGAGAGAGAGAGAGACAGAGAGAGAGAGAGAGACAGAGAGACAGAGAGAGAGAGAGACAGAGACAGATTTTCTTGTGTAGACAGTGGCCCCTCTCTCTCTAACATTGTGGAAGAGCTCGTGCTAATAAGATCTATAAAAGAGCTAAATCAGCCTTCCTCAAATGTCTGCACGAGTATTTCCGGGGTCTTTAAAGAACAAAAAAGCTGTCCCTACCTTTAAATAAATACCAATAGTGAATACATTAAGAGATACAGAAAAAGAAAAAGAAAGAAAGAAAGAAATAGAATTAAAGGAGGAAGCAAGAAAATAAATAACAGGAACAGACATATCAGAATATGTAGAGACATAACACGAACAGACACATCAGAATATGTAGAGACATAACACGAACAGACACATCAGAATATGTAGAGACATAACACGAACAGACACATCAGAATATATAGAGACATAACACGAACAGACACATCAGAATATATAGAGACATAACACGAACAGACATATCAGAATATGCAGAGACAACATGAAGACACATCAGAATATGTACGGACATAACACGAACAGAACATCATAATATATAGAGACATAACACGAACAGACACATCATAATATATAGAGACATAACAGGAACAGACACATCAGAATATATAGAGACATAACAGGAACAGACACATCAGAATATATAGAGACATAACAGGAACAGACACATCAGAATATATAGAGACATAACAGGAACAGACACATCAGAATATATAGAGACATAACAGGAACAGACACATCAGAATATATAGAGACATAAAAGGAAAAGACACATCAGAATATATAGAGACATAACAGGAACAGACACATCAGAATATATAGAGACATAAAAGGAAAAGACACATCAGAATATATAGAGACATAAAAGGAGCAGACACATCAGAATATATAGAGACATAAAACGAACAGACATATCAGAATATGCAGAGACAACATGAAGACATATCAGAATATGCACGGACATAACACGAAAAGACATATTGGAATATGCAGAGACATAAAACGAAGAGACATATTGGAATATGCAGAGACATAACACGAAGAGACATAACAGAATAGCAGAGACATTAAACAAAGAAACACATAAGAATACGTCGAAAAATAAAACGGGAAGAGACACCTCAGAATATATATATATATATATAGACAAAACAAAGAGGCACAATAGAATATGTTTAGATTCCGCCGCAAGAGAAATGAAGACCAGAGTGGGGCGAGAGAGGGGTCTTTCAGTCTCTCTTGGTCCAGAGGCCGGGCTGGACATAGTTGGTGCGCGTTGTGTGGTTATGTCCCGAGGGTTTGCTATCTCCCCACCTTGCCATTCGGTTTGTAAACACGGTAACTGATGACTGGGTCCGAATGGGTCATGCAAACATGAACAGCCTCCTTTTGCTTGAAGAAATGACTTTCGATTGGCGTCTGGAGATTGGGAGGTGAGTGTCCTAAGAGTGGCGAGGCATTGGTGCTCCGGATTCTATCCGCATCCTCGTGATGTTTCTTGTTAACCGTAAAAACATCAAACGAACAGACACATCAGAATATGCAGAGACATAATACAAGTTTGAATACCTGGGAACGATCATCTCACCAGACGGTAGATGCACATCAGAAATAGCCAGCAGAATCGGCCAAGCCAAAACAGCATTCAGGAAGCGTTCTTAGCAACAAACGCCTATCGGTTAACATCAGGAAGAGAGTTCCTGAATGTTATATAGAACCGATAATGTTATACGGATGTGAGGAGTGGACAGTCAACAAACAAAGCCAGAACAAGATTGAGACAGCCGTGATGTGGTTTCTATGAAGAATGTTGAGAGCTCAATGGGCAACAAAGAAAACAAATGAGACAGTCTTGATTGAGGCAGGCACAAGAAGATCATTGATAAGGAAGATTAGGAAAAGCCCAGCATTATTTTATAGGCCATTTTATGCGGAAAGGGGAATAAGAGCACCTGGTAACAACAGGAAAGCTGTAGGGAAAGAGAGCACCAGGTTGACCCAGGGAGAAAATATTGGACGGACTTGCAGGGTGGCTGAGGACAGAGAGGGTGGAAGAGGTGCTTGCAGCGACAAGGGATAGATTCATAAGGAGGGCCATGATCACCAACACCATGGTGCAGGCACATGATACTGATGCTGATACAAAGTGTAGTCTCTATTATTCAAATCTCCTTGTCTTTCCTCACTACACTGTCTTGAATACCAGACTGGGCGCTAGTCTTTATGAGACGATTAACGCTTGTCCCGTATGAGACTTGCATTTGGCGCACGTAAGAGGTCCTATAGAAAGAGTAAAATCGTCCTCGGCAAAATGCTATAGTTACTTTAAAGGCCATTTCCATACGTAAATTAACATACACTCATGAAAAGAAAAGGAAATTAAAAAAGTTGGGAGAGGTGGAAATATAATCATGGCACAACCATTCACATATTTCTGAAGATTTCTTCAGAATAAGGGCTTTAAAAAGCAGTTAATAAAGTAATGTAGTCTCTCTCTCTCTCTCTCTCTCTCTCTCTCTCTCTCTCTCTCTCTCTTCTCTCTCTTCTTTCTCTTCTCTCTCTTCACACACACACACACACAAACACACACACACATACACACACACACACACACACCACACACACACACACACACACACACAACACCACACACCACACACGTATATTCATTCTCTCTCATTTTCTGTCTCTTTCATCCCTCATTCTGTCTTCTCTCTATCTCTATCTCTCTCTCTCTATCTCTCTATCTCTATCTCTCTATCTCTATCTCTCTCTATCCTCTCTATCTCTCTATCTCTCTATCTCTATCTCTATCTCTATCTCTCTAGCTCTATCTCTCTCTATCTCTATCTCTCTATCTCTATCTCTCTATCTCTATCTCTCTATCTCTATCTCTCTATCTCTATCTCTCTATCTCTATCTCTCTATCTCTATCTCTATCTCTCTATCTCTATCTCACTCTTTCTATCTCTCTCATCTCATCTCTATCTCTACCATCTTATCTATCTCTATCTATCTCTATCTCTCTATCTCTATCTCTATCTCTCTATCTCTCTATCTCTCTATCTCTCTATCTCTCTCTATCTCTATCTCTCTCTCTATCTCTCTCTATCTCTCTATCTCTATCTCTATCTCTCTCTATCTCTCTATTTCTCTCTCTCTATCTCTCTCTCTATCTCTATCTCTATCTCTCTCTATATATCTCTCTCTATCTCTATCTCATCTATCTCTCTCTATCTCTCTATCTCTATCTCTATATCTCTATCTCTATATCTCTATCTCTATCTCTCTCTATCTCTCTATCTCTCTATCTCTCTATCTCTCTATCTCTATCTCTATCTCTATCTCTCTATCTATCTCTATCTCTCCTCTCTATCTCTCTCTATCTCTCTCTCTCTATCTCTCTATCTCTCTCTATCTTCTATCTCTCTTTATCTCTCTCTATCTCTCTCTATCTCTCTCTATCTCTCTATCTTCTCTGTCTCTCTATCTCTCTATCTCTCTCTGTCTTTCTATCTCTCTATCTCTCTCTCTATCTCTCTCTGTCTCTCTATTTCTCTATCTCTCTCTATCTATCTATCTCTGTCTCTCTATCTCTCTATCTCTCTCTCTCTCTGTCTCTCTATCTCTCTACCTCTCTCTATCTCTCTATCTCTCTATCTCTCACTCCTATCTCTCTATCTCTCTATCTCTCTCTATCTCTCTATCTCCCATCTCTATCTCTACTCTATCTCTCTCTGTCTCTCTCCTCATCTCTCTCTATCTCTATCTCTCTCTATTTCTCTATCTCTCTCATCTCTCTCTATCTATCTCTCTCTATCTCTCTATCTCTCTTCTCTCTCTCTCTATCTCTCTATCTCTCTCTTCTCTATTCTATCTCTATCTCTCTCTCTCACTCATTCTCATTTTCTCTCACTCTCTATCATTTCTCATTCTCTCTCTTTCTGTCTCTCTCTCTATCTGTCTATCTCCTCTCTCTTTCTCTCTCGCTCTCTCTTTCTCTCTCTGTCTCTCTCTCTGTCTGTCTCTCTCTTTCACTCTCTCTCTCTCTGTGTCTCTCTTGCTCTCTCATTCTCATCTCATCCCATCCCATCCCATCTCATCCCATGTCATCCCATCTCATCCCATCTCAGCTCATCCCATCCCATTCTACCTCATTCCATATTCACTGATGAATATAAAATTATGGTATTCAAGTGTTGTTGGATATAGAGAGATTTCCCTTCTGTTCACCTTTTGTTTTATTTGCTTCTATTTTTAACGCCAAATTAATGGCCACAGAAGCTGGCACAGTTTTTACAATGCGATATAATCATGAGATGAAGATAATAATACTGATGCTATGGAGTTCCATCCAGGATTGAGACCACGCGACGGGGCTGTACTATAATATGCTATCATAATATATCCTAGCGTGAACCAGGCCCTAGAGATTCGGACACCTGCGGTGCTGGTTGGACAATTTGACCATAGCCTCAACCAGGTCTGAGAGAAACAGACACCTACGGTGCTGGTCGGACAATTTGACCATAGCGTCAACCAGGCCCAAGAGATACAGACACCTGTGTTGGTCAGACAATTTGACCAACACCTCAATGACGCATCCAGGAAGTGGCTGACACTCAATAGTGTGTAGTCCCAGTCTCCCCCCCCCCCCCCCCAAAAAAAAAAAAAAAAAAAAAAAAACACGCCCAACTCTGAGTAGGAATAGATTGGAGCCGAAAAATCACCACAACGATTATTTTTGAAGGGACTGATAGGGGATTCGAACCCACAACCTTCCAGTCAGTAGTCCGTTGCGCTAACCACTACACCGCAGAGTCTGGCCTGTCAGAGAATGTATTATTCTAAGCGCAGAATTGCTATTTTGAGACACCGAAATTGAAACAGATGGTTCAATGTCTGAATTAACATACAGCCTTATCAGAGATGAGGCGCCTGCGATCGCTATAAAGAAGCACAGATGTCAAAATTACATCAGCTGAACGTATTAACTAGTGCATAATTAATTTGCATTGCCACACCACATCACGTCTGGTTCATTAAAGCGACATATGCCTGGCTGTGTCTGACTGATCAAGATTCATGTTGTGACTCAACTGCAATAAACATGTATTGGCTGTGTGGCTGTGTTTGACTTATCAAGATTCATGTTGTGACTCAACTACAATAAACATGTGCTAGAAATATACCTATTTGCATATGTTTACGCTCGCACGCACACACAAACACACACACGTGCGCGCGCACGCACACACAGACGTGCGCACGCGCACACCCCGACGCATACTCGTACAGACAAACACATACCACGACACACACACAACACACCACACACACACACACACACACACACACACACACACACACACAAACACACACACACACAGACAGAGACAAACACATAGCTCCACACACACAGTCTATGTCTGTCTGTCCGTCTGTCTGTCTCTCTCTCTCTCTCTCTCTCTCTTTCTCTCTTTCTCTCTCTTGCCTTACCTTATCTTACCTTACCTTACCTTACCTTACCTTACCATCACCTTTCTTTACCTTACCATACCATACCATACCATACCATACCATACCATACATACCATACCATACCATACCATACCATACCATACCATACCATACCATACCATACCATACCATACCAACCAAGTCCTTACCTTACCTTATGTTACCTCACCTTATCCCATCCCTCCATCCTATCCCATCCCATCTCATCCCACACCATCCCATCTCATCCTATCTCATCTCATCCCATCCCATCTTCACTGTTAGATTTAAAACTTTGATATTCGCCTTTAACCTTTGCTGTTTCAGCTTGCTTTGTTTTATCACATCCTCGCATTCTGGTTCTTATGGTAGAGCCATGGAGTCAATATGTAATGCCTCGAGTTCAATCCCAGACAGCAACGCTGACGTTGAAAAATGAATGAATTGATGAATGAATAAATGAATGAATGAATGAATGAATAAATGAATAAATAAATGAATGAATGGATGAATAAATGAATGAATGAATGAATAAATGAATGAATGAATGAATGAATTGATGAATGCATGAATGAATGAATGAATGAATGAATAATTAATTAATTAATTAATTAATCAACAAAGAAAGAAAGAAAAGAAGGAAGGAAAAAAGGAAGGAAGGAAGAAAGAAAGAAAGAAAGAAAGAAGGAGAGAAAATAAAAATAAAAATAAGTGGCCTGTTAGCTGTTTGTCGTGATGTTCCAAGTATTCTGGTGGCAACAGATTAGTGTTTCATTGATCTTGTTACTCCCCCTTCTCCTTTTCCCCTCCACTTCAAGCTCTTCTCGGGACCTGGCCAGCTCATGGGTGTATGTGCAGGCTGAACGAAGGCTCGTGCCATGATCGTTTGGGATCTTCTCCATCATGTGACACCAATTACGTCAGTTCATGTGGAATTAATTCCAAGCGCAGAGACGTCATCTTGAGAAACTGAAACTGAACCTGAAACTGAAACTGAAACTCAGGACCTGGCCAGCTCATGGCCAGGCTCAAGGCTCATGCCATGATCGTTTTGGATCTTCTCCATCACGTGGCATCACTGACATGCAGATGGAATTCAATCCGAGCGTGGAGACGTCATCTTTGAAAAACTGAAACTGAAGTTTCAAGATCTCTTCAGTGTATAATATTTTGCGGAGGTTCGACGAGTATGACAATTATCAGATGATATATTGGGTGTAAGATATATGGAATTTATCGAATGCGATGAGTCTGTTCTGGCTTATCTCCTGACTCCAAAACCTTTTTGTTACTGGTAGCGCTCTAATCAAAGATGGCAATGGGTGTTTGATCTCGTCAGACTTGGCAATGGATTCAAAAGATCTGGACACAAAAAAGCATTGCCACATGCAAAAGTAGACTGTAGTTTTTGTTACGTGTGTGTGTGTGTGTGTGTGTGTGTGTGTGTGTGTGTGTGTGTGTGTGTGTGTGTGTGTGTGTGTGTGTGCGTGTGTGTTTATGTGTGTGTGTGTGTGTGCGTGTGTGTGTGTGTGTGTGTGTGTGTGTGTGTGTCGTGCGTGTGTGTGTGTGTGTGTGTGTGTGTGTGTGTGTGTGGTGTGTGTGTGTGGTGTGTGTTGTGTGTGTGTGTGTGTGTGTGTGTGTGTGTGTGTTGTGTGTTTGTGTGTTTGTGTGTGTGTTGTGTGTTGTTGTGTGTTTGTGTGTTGTGTGTGTGTGTGTGTGTGTGTGTGTGTGTGTGGTGTTGTGTGTGTGTGTGTGTGTGTGTGTGTGTGTTGTGAGTTAGGACATACATGAAACAGACAGTGGCAGAGAGGAAAGGAAGGTGGGAAGGAAGGAAGGAAGGAGAGAAGGAGAGA
>JAPXFY010000032.1:40818759-40828759 GCA_030674185.1 Monoplex corrugatus | reverse complement strand
GCCAACAACACCGCCATCACAGCTGATATTATAACTGTCAATGGACTGAAACCATGAATTGTTCAACAATTCACTTACCTCGGATCTATTCCGTTCAGTTAATGACCAACCACAACACACCATCACTGCTGATATTGTAACTGTACATGGACCAAAGTAGGAACTGTTCCACGATTCACAGTTGATGACCAGCCACACCACACCACTACTGTTGATATCATAACTGTCCATGGACCGAAGCTAGGAACTGTTCCACGATTCACAGTTGATGACCAGCCACACCACACCACTACTGTTGATATCATAACTGTCCATGGACCGAAGCTAGGAACTGTTCCACGATTCACAGTTGATGACCAGCCACACCACACCACTACTGTTGATATCATAACTGTCCATGGACTGAAGCTAGGAACTGTTCCACGATTCACAGTTGATGACCAGCCACACCACACCACTACTGTTGATATCATAACTGTCCATGGACCGAAGCTAGGAACTGTTCCACGATTCACAGTTGATGACCAGCCACACCACACCACTACTGTTGATATCATAACTGTCCATGGACCGAAGCTAGGAACTGTTCCACGATTCACAGTTGATGACCAGCCACACCACACCACTACTGTTGATATCATAACTGTCCATGGACTGAAGCTAGGAACTGTTCCACGATTCACAGTTGATGACCAGCAACACCACACCACTACTGTTGATATCATAACTGTCCATGGACTGAAGCTAGGAACTGTTCCACGATTCACAGTTGATGACCAGCAACACCACACCACTACTGTTGATATCATAACTGTCCATGGACTGAAGCTAGGAACTGTTCCACGATTCACAGTTGATGACCAGCAACACCACACCACTACTGTTGATATCATAACTGTCCATGGACTGAAGCTAGGAACTGTTCCACGATTCACAGTTGATGACCAGCAACACCACACCACTACTGTTGATATCATAACTGTCCATGGACTGAAGCTAGGAACTGTTCCACGATTCACAGTTGATGACCAGCAACACCACACCACTACTGTTGATATCATAACTGTCCATGGACTGAAGCTAGGAACTGTTCCACGATTCACAGTTGATGACCAGCAACACCACACCACTACTGTTGATATCATAACTGTCCATGGACCGAAGCTAGGAACTGTTCCACGATTCACAGTTGATGACCAGCAACACCACACCACTATTGTTGATATCATAACTGTCAATGGACTGAAGCCAGAAATTGTTCAACAGTTCACTTTTCTTAGATCGATACTGTTCATCTGATGGCCAGCCACAACATACTATCACTGTTGATATCATAACTGTCCATGGGCTGAAGCTAGGAACTCTTCAACGATTCACAGCTGATGACCAGCCATACCACACCATCACAGCTGATATCATAACTCTTCATGGACCAAAGCTAGGAACTGTTCCAACAGTTCACTTACATGGGATCCATACCATTCAGTGGATGGCCAACAACACCACCATCACTGCTGATATCATAACTGTCAATGGACTGAAGCCATGAATTGTTCAACAGTTCACTTACCTGGGATCTATTCCATTCAGCTGATGACCATCCACAACATACCATCACTTCTGATATCATAACTGTCGATGTATCGAAACCAAACTTGTTCAACAGTTCACTGACCTCGGATCTACACTGTTCAGATAATTGCCAGCCACACCACACCATCACTGCCGATATTATAACTGTCCATGGAGTGAAGCTAGGAATTGTTCAACAGTTCACTTACCTCGGATCTATACTGTTCAGATAATTGCCAGCCACACCACACCATCACTGCCGATATTATAACTGTCCATGGAGTGAAGCTAGGAATTGTTCAACAGTTCACTTACCTCGGATCTATACTGTTCAGATAATTGCCAGCCACACCACACCATCATGTTGATATTATAACTGTCCATGGAGTGAAGCTAGGAATTGTTCAACAGTTCACTTACCTCGGATCTATACTGTTCAGATAATTGCCAGCCACACCACACCATCACTGCTGATATTATAACTGTCCATGGAGTGAAGCTAGGAATTGTTCAACAGTTCACTTACCTGGGATCTGTTATAAACAATAAGGGATCCAAACCAGCAAAACTATCTAATGCAGCAAAGGAAAAACATCAGCACTGTGCAGGGCGAAAGCTGTATGGAAGGATAAGAACATATCAGTGAACCAGAAAAAAACACGAAAAAAGAATACGAACGCGTATTTAATACAAGACAAGACAGGCACACATTTTTGGCCAACTGGCCTTTGTCAAGCGTAAGATTACAAACAAACAACAGATACAAAACTTTTGAGAAAAAGACTGAAAAATCCCTGATATATTATATCAAGATATTAAACTTTTCTCACATTGGACACAGCAGCAGGGAAGTTTCAGTCTTTTTATCAAAATTTTTGTATCTGGTGTTTGTTTGTTTGTGATCTTACGCTTGACAAAGGCCAGTTGGCCGAAACTTTGTGCCTGTCTTGTCTTGTTGTATTAAATGCGCGTTTGTATTCTTCTTTTGTGTTTTTTCTGGTTCCTGTTTGCTTGAACGCGGTCAGTCACACTTGTTTTAGATATCAGTGAAGTACAACATCATACATGTGCTGGTGTATATTCCATCCCCCGATATGTATAAGACATGGACCCTTATAGTGGATTCAGAAAGAGGATTCCAAACCATGGAAATGATATATTATATCAAGATACTAGACGTCAGGTTTTCTTTCTTTTTATTTTCTTTTATTGTTGTTTAAAGCCCAGCCGACTGCGCAGAGCCATATCAGGGATATAACAGCTTCAAAACACACAAAACCTCAACAGGAAAAAAAAAAAAAAGAAAATTAAGTACACATATCAATGCATTCGCGCACATAATCTAAGGACATGCCCCCGGCGTAGGACCATTCCGTCCGATCTATCGCACAGGGGAGATTTAAAAAACACACCTGAATACAAATATAAGCATACATAAGGACACCAAAACATATATAAAAACAGGCATACATTACCTAAAATTGCTTCCGCATATCTCACCTCCTTAGAGCCAAAAATGCACTTAATACATATACCCAATTATCAATCCGAAGAAAAAGTACGTAAGACTTTATCGAACAAATACAGGTAAATGGACCATTAAGGCAGAACATGACAAGTAGAAATGACAGAAAGCAAAGCAACAAGGCAGAAACAAAGAGAGTGACAGAAAACAGGAAAATTTCTAGCACAAAATTTCCAGAAGGTGGGGATACGATTTATACTGAAAGAGCCCCCGACATCCCAACGGGGGAAAAGTCAGATAATACTGATCATAATTTTATCATCAATGAACAAGTACGCCAAACCATCAAACAGCCCACTAAACCGCATGGAGATTTGCTTGACAGTTAAGAAAAGAAAACGACGTTGGTAGGGCCATGTAACAAGATACAGTGGCCTCACTTAATCAGTTCTGCAGGTAAATATTGAGAGAGAAAGGCAGGGAGGGTGGATGGGAGGAAGACAGATAAAATGTGATCCACTCTGAAAAAAGGTACAATAAGTTGGGCGAGGCCTTCTGCTGCTGTGGGCTGAGAAGGGGGGAACGGGAGAGAGAGACAAAGTGAGAGAGAGAGAGAGAGAGAGAGAGAGAGAGAGAGAGAGAGAGAGGAGAGACTCAGGACTTCAGACTTCAGACTTCAGAATTTGCATTCAACAAAGGTCATAGCCCTTACTGAAGGGGTGCTTATAAGTACAATGAAATAATCAGATATCGTGTCATAGGATTAACAATCCACAACAAATAAACTTGATATACGATAAAGCAATTTCTTTGATTTTAGCTGCTTTGAGGAGGAACAAACCAAAATTCTTATTATAATCGAAACGAGTGAACACATTAACAAACACAGTTTAAACATATTTGGGCATCTATAATACTTTTGAGGGATAAACCTTGAGCAGATTTCATCTAAAGCTGAACAACACAAAACAAAACGTATTTTGTCTTCTTCAGCTTGCATACATAAGGGACAGAGCAAATCAGACTCTATGTGTTGCTTGTATTTCAATCGATGGACTTTCGAAGTTAATAGACCAAGTCTAAATTTTGCTATTGTTTTTTTTTTTTCAAATTGGTATCCAGATCAAAGCTTATGTATTGTTTAACACTGTGAGAATGTATGACAGTTCTGTAAAAATTATATCTTCCACTCGTCTGTGTATGGTTACTCCACTTTTGCCATCTACAATCAACCAGTCTTTGCCGAAAATCACGAATAAACTGTCTCTCATCGCCTGCTCCTTGGAAAAAAACAAACCTCGCCAAACCCATATTCATTCAGACACATACGTATACTAGTTACCTTTAGAATTTAGATCAAATAGCATCTTATATGATTTTTTGGGCAGTCTATTGTCTTCCACGTGCAATAGTTTTAACCAAAATTGAATACATCGTACAACTGAATGAACATACAATGGGCATCTGTTTGTTTCTCCATACACTAAACCATTAGATGTGTGCGTCATCCAGTCCTAAAAATCTTTTCAAAGCAAATGATTGTACAGCTTAACAATGCATAACTGCCGTATCTAATCCCAAATTTCTGCTCCATACAGCAAAAATTGGCTGTATTTGTGAGTCAAATATTTTGACAAGAAAATCAAAAGAAATATTATTCAATATGTTCAATCTTTTCATCACACATATCAATGCATTTTTTTTTTTGCCCTGGTATCAATATCTTTATCAGCCAAAGTAAAACTCAAACGTGTAGAAAAATAGAGAGAGAGTGAGTGAGTGAGTGAGTGAGTGGAGAGGGAGAAAGTGAGAGAGAAGGTGAGAGAGAGGGGGGGGGAAGAAAGCGAACGAGAGAGGACACACACACACACACAAAGAATGAGAGAGAGAGAGCTAGAACGAGAGAGAGAGAGATGGGAGAGGGAGTCAGAGAGAAAGAAAGAGAGAGAGAGTGACAGAGAGAGAGAGGGAGAGAGACAGAGACAGAGTGAGAAAGTTACAGAAAGAGAGAGACAAAGTGAGAAAGAGAGAGAGACAGACAGAGACAGACAGAGAGACAAACACAGAGAGAGACAGAGACACAGTCAGAGACAGAGAGTTTCAGATATAGACTGGTGCCAACTTGGAAATCTCAGCAGAGACAGTCAGACCAGCATACAGCTTATCTTGAACTTTTTCCCTGCCAGATCCACAAATTAAATCGGATTTGTGGGAAGCCAGCTTGTCTTTGGCACCATAATGTCCCCGATGGCTCAGCTGGTTAGAGCGCAGTGCTGACAGATGTTCACATTGTGGCGTTCGAATCGTAGGCGAGCCACGCAGTGTTCAGTGAGTTGTTCCCCCTGTCTGTCATGTTTCGGTGTGGTGTGTGGCGTTGATACTGAGTTGTATTGTATTTTGTCGTATTGTATTGTAATGTAGGCTACTCAACTGTTTTGTACTGAATTGTGTTTTGTATTTTACGCTGTGTCCTACATGTTATGTTGAGTGTTCTGAGCTTACAGTTTTTGTGCTTTGTATCTGCTTCTATGCTAGCTGAATGGGTAGCGCAAACTATGTTTGATTTGAGAAGTTCCACAACATGGGAGATAACTCCTACGTGACTCTCAAGAGTTATATATGTCGTTTAGTTGATATTATAAAAATTCTCCCTGCTTCCCTCTTATTTCTTTAGTATATGTTATGTTGCGTTTACCCGTTTACAGAGAGAGAGAGAGAGATACAGAGAGAGAGATAGAGGGGATGCCAGGGGCTCTGTCAGTATAAATAGTATCCCCACCTTCTGAAATTTCTGTTCTAGAAATGTCCTCTTTTCTGTCACTCTCTTTGTTTATATTTTCTTCCTTCTTTCCGTTCTTTCATTTCTTCCTATCATTTTCTGTCTTGCTGGTGTATTTACCTGTATATGTTCTATAAATCTTTACGTATTTTCTCTTAGGATTGATTTGTGGGTGCATGTGTGAAGTGCAATTTTGGCTCTAGGGAAATGAGATATGTGGAGGCAATGTTTGGTAATGTAGGCCTGTTTTTATATGTTTTAGTGTCCTTAGTTATGTTTAAATTTGTATTTAGGTATGTTTTCCTTTAAATCCTCTGTGTGATAAATTGGACGGAGTGGTCAACGCCAGGGGCATTTCCTTAGATTATGTGCGCGAATGCATTGATATATTTATTTAATTTGTTTTCCCTGTTGAAGTATTGTGTATGTTTTGAACTGGTTATAGCCCTGAATGGCTCTACGCAGTCGGCTGGGCACTAAATAAAATTAACAGAAATAACAGATGTTGTATTGTGTCTGGTGTCGTATTCTATTGTACTGTGGTGAACTATTTTGTACTGGAATGTATTGTACTGCATTGTGGTGGGGTGTTAACAAGAAACACTACGAGGGTGCGGATGGGACCCGCAGCACCAATACCTCGCCACTCTCCGGACAATCACCTCCCAAGTTCCTGACGCCACTTGCTAGTCGTTTCACCTAGGCAAAAAAATAGTGTGTGTGTGTGTGTTTCGGGGGGGGGGGGGGCTGTCCATGCGTTGCATGACCCATTCGGACCCAGTCATCAGTTACCTTGGTTACAAACCAAATGGCAAGGTGGGTGAGATGACAAACCCCGGGACATAGCCACACAACGCGCAGCAAGTGGGTACAGCCCAACCCAGCCTCCGGACCAAGGGAGACTAGAAGACCCCCTCTAGCTCCCTCTAGCTCCCTCGCCCCCATTCTGGTCTTCATCTCTCTTTCGGCCTGTGTCGTGCTGTATTCTTAAAATCGTGTCAAAGTGTGTTTTCTGTGTCAAATTCGATCTGCTTTCTAACAGATGTGTAGCTGACCAAAGAACTAACGAAGTAAAAAACTAACTAACAAATTAACTGACTGACTGATTAACTGATTAACTAACTAACTAACGAACTGACCGACTAACTGATTAACTAATTAACTGACTGACAGACTGACTGACTGACTGACTGACTGTCTAAGGAAATACGCAGCTAAGTAACTGACTGACTGACTGACCGACTGACTGACCGACTGAAGGACTGACCGACCGACTGAACGACTGACTGACTGACTGACTGACTGACTAACTAGCCGGCTTACTAACAAAAGAACGAACACACGGATAGACAGACGGACTTACGAATATGAATTGATTGACGAATTGACTGATTAACTGAGTATCTAGTTAAAAAGAACAACTAACCAGTCAGCTACTTAGCTAACTCATTATTCACCATCCTACTCATTCACAATACTCTATCACTCATTCCCTCACTAACGTACTAGCTATCTCGCTTAAAGGCACGATCTAATGAATTCAGTCTCTCACTGACTGGCTACCCGATTTCTTATTCACATATGTGTCAAAGACACACATTGCCAAGCAAAGAAATATCTGACTGACTGACTGACTGACTGACGAATGAAGTGACAAAGTCATTCACTTACTCACTCACTGAGTCGCAAACTTGTTGAGTACATAGCTACATACTGCCTGCCTGCCTGCCTGCCTGCCTGCCTGCCTGCCCGCCTGCCTACCTAACTAACTAAGTAACTAACTAACTAATTAACTAACTAATTAACTAACGAACGAACCAACATCCAACAACCAACCAACCAACCAACCAACAACCAACCAACCAGCCAACCAACCAACCACCAACCAACCAACCAATACAACAACAACCAACCTAACCAACTAATCAACTAACTAATCAAATAACCAACTATCTAACCAACTAACTAAACCAACCACCAACACCAACTAACAAAAACCAACCTATACAAAACCAACCAAACCAACCAAGCAACCAACCACCAACCAACCACCAATCAACCAACCAACCAACCAGCCAAGCCAGCCAACCACAACACAACACCAACCAACCACAACAACCAACACCAACCAACCACAACCCAACCAAACCAATCAACCAACCAACCAACCAGCCAAGCAAGCAACCAACCAGCCAACAACCAACCAACCAACCAACCAACCAACGAACTAACAAACCAACCAACCAACCAACCAACCAACCAACCAACCAACCAACCAACCAACCAGCCAACCAACCAACCAAACAACTATGTGGCGTATTCCTTTGTCAACAATATATTTCCAGGCTAAGAAAAGTGCCATGAGCGAAATAAATAATGCATACTTGCAGTCTTGTCGGAAAACAAACGAAAAACTGTTTAAGATGACGCGTGTACACTTACTTCAACAACTTGAATACGGGCCATCCCTTTCTCTGTCTTTGCCAGTCTCTCTCTCTTTGTCTCTGTCTCCGTTTGCCTCTCTCTCTCTCTTTCTCTCTCTCTGTCTCTCTCTCTCCCCTTGTATCTCTCTCTGTGTATCTGTCTGTCTGTCTGTCTGTCTCTCTCTCTTTCTCTCTGTCTGTCTGTCTGTCTGTCTCTCTCTCTCTCTCTCTCCTCTCTCTCCTCTCTCCCCTCTCTCTCTTCCTCTCTCTCTCTCTCTCTTTGTCTATTTCTGTGTGTGTCTGTGTCTCTCTGTATATCTGATTATCTCTCTCTCTCTCTCTTTCTCTCTTTCCCTCTTCTCTTTCTCTCTCTCTCTCTCTCTCTCTCCCTCTCTCTTCTCCTCTCCTTCTGTCTCTCTCTCCCTCTCTGCCCTTCTCTCTCTCTCTTTCTCTCTCGCTCTTGTTTGTCTCTGTCTCTGTCTCCCTCTCAGCTTATCTTTCTTTCTCTGTCTCTCTCTGTCTCTCTGTCTCTGTCTCTGTCTGTCTCTGTCTCTGTCTCTGTCTCTGTCTCTCTCTCTTCTCTCTCTCTCCTCTCTCTCTCTCTCTCCTTTCTTATCCCTCCTCCATCCCTGTTGGTAAATACCGTACTAAAAAACGAAAATACTGTATTTTAAGTTTGGAGAGCTCGGGATAAGCACTTCTTAAACTAATCGATGTTCAAAGTTGGAAAACTAGTGGAAGTGATAAAAAAAGAACGAAAGAAAGAAAGAAAGGAAAAGAAGAAGGAAGGAAGACAGAAAGGAAAGAAGGAAGGAAAGAAAGAAGGAAGGTAGAAAGGAAGCAAGGAAAGAAGGAAGAAAGGAATGAATCAATGAATGAATGAGTGAATAAATGAATGAATGAATGAATGAATGAAGGAATGAATGAATGAAACAATGAATCAATGAATGAATGAATGAATCAATGAATGAATCAATGAAATAAAGTAACAAAATAAGAAAATAAGAAAGAAAGAAAGAAAGAAGGAAGGAAGGAAGGAAAGAAGGAAAGAAAAAACAAACAAACAAACAAACAAACGAAGGAAGGAAGGAAGAAAGAAAGAAAAAGAAGAAAGGAAAGAGAAAAAAACATAAAAAGAAGTAAAGAAAGAAACATACAGATCAAAGAGCCGACAGCTATAAGCAAGAAAAAGCCAAGAGCAATCAAGGAAACAAACAAACAAGTTAACAAGTTAACAAGCAAACAAATAAACAAACAAGTTAACAAGCAAACAAACAAACAAACAAGTTAACAAGCAAACAAGCAAACAAACAAACAAACAAGTTAACAAGTTAACAAACAAACAATCAAGCAAACAAACAAGTTAACAAACTAACAAGCAAGCAAACAAACAAACAAGCAAGCAAACAAACAATCAAGCAAACAAACAAACAAGTTAACAAACAAGTTAACAAACAAACAAGTTAACAAACAAACAAACAATCAAGAAAACAAACAATCAAGCAAACAAACAAACAATCAAGCAAACAAACAACAATCAAGCAAACAAACAAACAATCAAGCAAACAAACAAACAATCACGCAAACAAACAAACAAGCAAGCAAACAAACAAGTTAACAAACAAACAAACAAGTTAACAAACAAACAATCAAGCAAACAAACAAACAAGCAAGCAAACAAATAATCAAGCAAACAAAAAAACAATCAAGCAAACAAACAACAATCAAGCAAACAAACAAGTTAACAAACAATCAAGCAAA
>JAPXFY010000032.1:40786259-40803759 GCA_030674185.1 Monoplex corrugatus | reverse complement strand
TGTAGAAAAAGGCAAAACAAAGGTAGAAAAAAGCAAAACAAAGTGTAGAAAAGCAAAAAAAGTGAGAAAAAGGCAAAACAAAGGTAGAAAAAAGGCAAAACAAAGTGTAGAAAAAGCAAAACAAAAGGTAGAAAAAGGCAAAACAAAGTGGAGAAAAAGGCAAAACAAAGTGGAGAAAAAAGCAAAACAAAAGTAGAAAAAAGCAAAACAAAGGTAGAAAAAGCAAAACAAAAGGTAGAAAAAGGCAAAACAAAGTGTAGAAAAAGCAAAACAAAGTGTAGAAAAAGGCAAAACAAAGTGTAGAAAAGCAAAACAAAGTGAAAAAAGAAACAAAGGAAAAAAAGCAAAACAAAAGGTAGAAAAAAGCAAAACAAAGGTAGAAAGGCAAAACAAGTGGAGCAAAAAGTGGCAAAAACAAAGTGTAGAAAAAAGCAAAACAAAGGTAGAAAAAGCAAAACAAAGTGTAGAAAAAGCAAACAAAGTGTAGAAAAAGCAAAAAAAGTGTAGAAAAAGGCAAAAAAAGTGGAGAAAAAGCAAAACAAAAGGTAGAAAAAGCAAAACAAAGTGGAGAAAAAGCAAAAAAAATGAGAAAAGGCAAAACAAAGTGGAAAAAGGCAAAACAAAGTGTAGAAAAAGCAAACAAAGGTAGAAAAAGGCAAAACAAAGTGTAGAAAAAGCAAAACAAAGGTAGAAAAAGGCAAAACAAAGTGTAGAAAAAGCAAAACAAAGTGTAAAGGCAAAAAAGGAAAAAAAGCAAAACAAAGGTAGAAAAAAGCAAAACAAAGTGTAGAAAAAGCAAAACAAAGTGAGAAAAGGCAAAACAAAGTGTAGAAAAAGCAAAACAAAGTGTAGAAAATAGGCAAAACAAAGTGGAGAGAAAAAGGAAAAAAAAAGGGAAAAAAAGCAAAACAAAAGGTAGAAAAAAGCAAACAAAGTGGAGAAAAAAGCAAAACAAAAGTTGAAAAGGCAAAACAAAGTGAGAAAAAGCAAAACAAAGTGTAGAAAAAGCAAAACAAAGGTAGAAAAAGCAAAACAAAGTGAGAAAAAAGCAAAACAAAGGTGAAAAAGGCAAAACAAAGTGAAAAAGCAAAACAAAGTGTAGAAAAAGCAAAACAAAGTGAGAAAAAAGCAAAACAAAGTGTAGAAAAAAGCAAAACAAAGGTAGAAAAAGCAAAACAAAGTGTAGAAAAAGCAAAACAAAGGTAGAAAAAAGCAAAACAAAGTTAGAAAAAGGCAAAACAAAGTGTAGAAAAAGGCAAAACAAAGTGTAGAAAAAAGCAAAACAAAGTGTAGAAAAAGGCAAAACAAAGTAGGTAGAAAAAAGGCAAAACAAAGTGTAGAAAAAAGCAAAACAAAAGTTGAAAAAAGGCAAAACAAAGTGGAGAAAAAGCAAAACAAGGTGAGAAAAAAGCAAAACAAAAGGTAGAAAAAAGCAAAACAAAGGTAGAAAAAAGCAAAACAAAGGTAGAAAAAGGCAAAACAAAGGTAGAAAAAAGCAAAACAAAGTGTAGAAAAAAGCAAAACAAAGTGTAGAAAAAAGCAAAACAAAGTGTAGAAAAAAGCAAAACAAAGTGTAGAAAAAAGCAAAACAAAGTGTAGAAAAAAGCAAAACAAAGTGTAGAAAAAAGCAAAACAAAGTGTAGAAAAAGCAAAACAAAGTGTAGAAAAAGGCAAAACAAAGTGTAGAAAAAGGCAAAACAAAGTGTAGAAAAAGGCAAAACAAAGTGAGAAGGAAACAAAGGCAAAAAGCAAACAAAGTGTAGAAAAAGCAAAACAAAGTGTAGAAAAAAGCAAAACAAAGTGAGAAAAAAGCAAAACAAAGTGTAGAAAAAGGCAAAACAAAGTGTAGAAAAAAGCAAAACAAAGTGTAGAAAAAGCAAAACAAAGGTAGAAAAAAGCAAAACAAAGTGTAGAAAAAGCAAAACAAAGTGTAGAAAAAGGCAAAACAAAGTGTAGAAAAAGGCAAAACAAAGTGTAGAAAAAGGCAAAACAAAGTGGAGAAAAAAGCAAAACAAAGGTAGAGAAAAAGCAAAACAAAGTGTAGAAAAAAGCAAAACAAAGTGTAGAAAAAGCAAAACAAAGTGTAGAAAAAGGCAAAACAAAGTGTAGAAAAAAGCAAAACAAAGTGTAGAAAAAGGCAAAACAAAGTGGAGAAAAAAGCAAAACAAAAGGTAGAAAAAGGCAAAACAAAGTGTAGAAAAAAGCAAAACAAAAGGTAGAAAAAGGCAAAACAAAGTGTAGAAGAAGACAAAACAAAGTGTAGAAAAAGGCAAAACAAAGTGTAGAAAAAGGCAAATCAAAGTGTAGAAGAAGGCAAAACAAAGTGTAGATGAAGACAAAACAAAGTGTAGAAGAAGGCAAAACAAAGTGCAGAAGAAGGCAAAACAAAGTGCAGAAAAAGGCAAAACAAAGTGTAGAAGAAGGCAAAACAAAGTGTAGAAGAAGGCAAAACAAAAGGTAGAAGAAGGCAAAACAAAGTGTAGAAGAAGGCAAAACAAAAGGTAGAAAAAGGCAAAACAAAGTGTAGAAGAAGGCAAAACAAAGTGTAGAAGAAGGCAAAACAAAGTGTAGAAGAAGGCAAAACAAAGTGTAGAAAAAGGCAAAACAAAGTGTAGAAGAAGGCAAAACAAAGTGTAGATGAAGACAAAACAAAGTGTAGAAGAAGGCAAAACAAAGTGTAGATGAAGACAAAACAAAGTGTAGATGAAGACAAAACAAAGTGTAGTAGAAGGCAAAACAAAGTGTAGATGAAGACAAAACAAAGTGTAGAAGAAGGCAAAACAAAGTGCAGAAGAAGGCAAAACAAAGTGCAGAAAAAGGCAAAACAAAGCGTAGAAGAAATTGAAAAAAAGTGTAGAAGAAGAAAAAAAAATGGTAGAAGAAGGCAAAACAAAGTGTAGAAGAAGGCAAAACAAAGTGTAGAAGAAGGCAAAACAAAGTTTGGAAGAAGGTAATACAAAGTGTAGAAGAAGGCAAAACAAAGTTAAGAAGAAAGCAAAACAAAGTGTAGAAGAAAGCAAAACAAAGTGTAGAAGAAGCCAAAACAAAGCGTAGAAGAAAGCAAAACAAAGTGTAGAAGAAGCCAAAACAAAGCGTAGAAGAAAGTAAAACAAAGTGTAGAAGAATGCAAAACAAAGTGTAGAAGAAGGCAAAACAAAGTGTAGAATGTAAAGCAAAACAAAATGTAGAAGAAAACAAAACAAAGTGTAGAAGAAGGCAAAACAAAGTGTAGAAGAAGGCAAAACAAAGTATAGAAGAAGGCAAAACAAAGTGTAGAATGTAAAGCAAAACAAAGTGTAGAAGAAGGCAAAACAAAGTGTAGAATGTAAAGCAAAACAAAGTGTAGAAGAAAACAAAACAAAGTGTAGTAGAAAGCAAAACAAAGTGTAGAAGAAGGAAAAACAAAGTATAGAAGAAGGCAAAACAAAGTGTAGAAGAAAGCAAAACAAAGTGTAGAAGAAGGCAAAACAAAGTGTAGAAGAAAGCAAAACAAAGTGTAGAAGAATGCAAACAAAGTGTAGAAGAACGCAAAACAAAGTGTAGAAGAAAGCAAAACAAAGTGTAGAAGAACGCAAAACAAAGTGTAGAAGAAAGCAAAACAAAGTATAGAAAATGCAAAACAAAGTGTAGAAGGATGAAAAACAAAGTGTAGAAAAAGGCAAAACAAAGTGCAGAAGAATGCAAAACAAAGTGCAGAAGAAGGTAAAACAAAGTTAAACTATGTAACAAGTGACACAACCAAGAACACAAATAACCCGGGCTTCCTGGCTCAACGGAAAGTTGAAAGTCTGTTAATCCTTTTAATCCTTTTAATCCTCTCGTTCTCTGGAAGTTTTGTCGGCTTAACAAACTGTTTATCTGTCAGTCTACCTGCTTGTGTGTTTCCCTTAAACTTGCCTAGTTCTTTATCTTCTTGGCCCCATTTCTTGTTCTCTCTGTCTCTCTGTCTCTGTCTGTCTCTCTGTCTCTGTCTGTCTGTCTGTCTGTCAGTCTGCCTGTCTCTCCCTCCTTCTCTCTCTCTCTCTCTCTCTCTCTCTCCCTCCCCTCTCTCTCTCTCCCTATCTCTCCCTCTCTCTCTCTCTCTCCCTCTTCCTCGCCTCCCTCCTCTCCTTTCCTCCTTTACTCTCTGTCTGTCAGTCAGTCTGCCTGTCAGTTTGTCTGTCTGTCTGCTTATCTCTCTCTCTCTCTCTCTCTCTCTCTCTCTCTCTCTCTCTCTTTCTTTCTTTCTTATTTCATCTTTTTATTTCTACAGACACACGCATGGACGCACACATACAGGCATACAACACACACACAAACACACACACACACACACACACATACACACACACACACACACACACACACACACACACACACACACACACACACAAGAACACACACACATACACACACACACACACACACACACACACACACACACACACACACACACACACATACATACATACATACATACATACATACATACACACACACGCATATGAACAACAACAAGAATAATTAAAGAACAAGAACAAGCGAAAGAGCATATAACTCCCCAAATCCAAAACAAGTGTGACTGCCCGCGCTCAAACTAACAGGAACCAGAAAAAACATGAAAAAAGAATAAGAACGCGTATTTAATACAACAAGACAAGACAGGTGCAAATTTTCGGCCAACTGGCTTTTGTCAATCGTAAGATTATAAACAAACAAACACCAGATACACAAATTAGGAGAAAAAGACTAAAACTTCCCAGCTAATGGGGAGTAACTCAGCAGCCATAATATCTGATAATGGGAAATAACTCAGCAACCCTAATCTGTGATCAGGGGAAATAACTCTGCAACACTTATGTCAAATAAAATAAGACAGTAACTCTAATCTCCAACATTAAGGAATAATTCAACAACCGTAACCTCCGATAATTGACCATCACTCAGTGACACTCGATTCTGATAATGGGGAATAACTCAGCAACTCTACATCCAATAATGGGGAATTACTCAGCAACTCTACATCCAATAATGGGGAATTACTCAGCAACTCTACATCCAATAATGGGGAATAACTCAACAACTCTACATCCAAAAATGGGGAATAACTCAGCAACTCTACATCCAATAATGGGGAATAACTCAGCAACTCTACATCCAATAATGGGGAATAACTCAGCAACTTTACATCCAATACTGGGGAATTACTCAGCAACTCTACATCCAATAATGGGGAATAACTCAGCAACTTTACATCCAATAATGGGGAATAACTCAGCAACTTTACATCCAATAATGGGGAATTACTCAGCAACTCTACATCCAATAATGGGGAATAACTCAGCAACTCTACTATCCAATAATGGGGAATAACTCAGTAACTCTACTATCCAATAATGCGGACTAACTCAGCGACACTCATCTCTGATAATGGGGACTAACTCAAAAACCCTAACCTTTGTTAATGGGGAATAACACATCAACCCTAATCTACGATCACGGGAAACAACTCAGCAACCCTAATCTCCGATAATGGTGCATAATTCAGCAACTATAAACATCAATAATGGGGAATAACTCAGCAATCCTAATCTTTGATAATGGGGAATAACTCGGCAATTGTAAACTCTGATATTTAGGAATAGCTCAGCAACCATCATCTCCGATATTCAGGAATAACTCAGGAACTGTAAAATCCGATATTGGGAAATAACTAAGTGACACTCATTTATGATAATGGAGAATGACTTGGCAACTCTGATCACCAATAATGGGGAATAATTCAGCAACCGTAATATCTGATCATGAGGAATAATTCAGCAATCCTAATCTCTGATAATGGGGAATAACTCAGCAACCCTAATCTCTGATCATGGGGAATAATTCAGCAATCCTTAATCTGTGATAATGGGGCACAACTCTACGACACTCATCTATGGTAATGGGGAATAACTCAGCAACCCTTATCTCCGATAATGGGAAATAACTCAGCAACCCTAATCTCCAATAATGGGGAATAATAGCGACCCTAATCTCCAATGATGGGAAATAACTCAGCAACCCTAATCTCCAATGATGGGGAATAACTCAGCAACCCTAATCTCCAATAATGGGGAATAACTCAGCAACCCTGAACTCCAATAATGGGGAATAACTCACCAACCCTAAGCTGTGATAATGGAGCACAACTCAACGACACTCATCTATGATAATGGGGAATAACTCAGCAACCCAAATCTCCGGTAATGGGGAATAACTCAGCGACATTCATCTTCGATGATGGGAAACAACTTAACAACGTAACCCTCATCTCTAACAATGGGGAATAACTCAGCAACCTACTCACCGATAAAGGGAAATAAATCAGCATCTGATTGCAGACACGGCCACGCTGTCAGCGGTGCTACCGACCATCAGACCGTCACGCACTCTGTTGTTCCCCTTGATCGTGCCTTACGTCCTCTGTGTGACCTCAGTGTGGCTCTCTATTGCCATTCAGGGCCTGCACGTGCCCATAGTGTGGGCCAGACTGCACGTGGAGCACCTACTGCACGCACACCATTCACCCAACTGTGACCATGACCTTCACCACCATATCAATTCTTTTACAAAGGCTCCCTAATCCTCCTTCACACACACACAGGACAAATACTCAATCAAGAAATTGTTCCTGAAAGTTAGCCGTGCTTCATAAGTTGAATTTTCATTTTAATTTCGTTTTCCTAAAGTATTTTATGTTTTGTTTTTGTTTTTTTTATTAACATACGTTACGTTGGTCTGTCTTATTTCTTACTTCTTGAAAATACAGCTGACATTTTGTTTTCATACCTCCTGGAGAAAGGTGTGTCTCTGTTATGTAAACAGATGTTGGCAAGGTTTTCTTAAATGTGTCTAGATGAAACATTACCATCACTGAATCATACAGGAATCACAAAAGCAATAAATCTGGGTTTCATGGTGGTACAAAAGTCAACATTGCTTGACAAAACAAAACAAAACAAAACAAAAAAGGACAAAAACAAAACGAACAGAAACAAACAAGCAAAAATAAGAAGAAGCCTTGATTCAGATTTTCTTTGAAGAATGTACATGAACACTCTTTTGAGAGCATGATCATCATCATCAAGTGTCCTGCTGGGATGGCGTTAGTGATCATGGCCCTCCATATGTATCTATCCCTTGTTGCCACAAGCACAGCTTCCACCACTGTACAAGTCTGTCCAATATTTTCTCCCTGGGTCTACCTGGGTGCTCTCTTTCCCTCCAGCTTTCCATAAAATGGCCTCTAAATGTTGCCTGTCTTTTCCTAATCTTCCTTATGAATGACCCTCTTGTGTCTGCCTCCATCAAGACTATCTCGTTTGTTTTTGTTTTTTGTTTGTTTGTTTGTTTGTTTTCCTGTCCATGGAACACTCAATCTTGTTCTGGCTATGCTTGTTGACAGTCCACGCCTACAACCGTAAAACATTAGCGTTCTATATAACATCCAAGAAGTCTCTTCCTGACGTTATTTGACAGGCATTTGTTGGTAAGAATGCTTTCCATCTTCTTGAATGTTGTTGTGGCTTGGCTGATTCTGCTGGCTATTTCTGATGTGCATCTGCCGTCTGGTGAGTTGATCGTTGCCAGATATGTAAACTTATTAATCTAATGACTACCGTACTAAACACGTCTCTCAGTAAAATGGCTACTCACTTGCATAGCTTTCATCGGCGATCCGGCCGACTTCTTCAGCGCAACTGCTGGGTTGAGAACTGGCTTCAGTACGCATCGCCGTGAGCGAACTCACGACAGTGCGACTGAATGAGTGAGCAGTACCAGAGTACAGACACAGACCTGCCACACTCAGTACAAGCCCCACCCAGCTCCAGGGCGAGGCTACACGCCTCCCAGCCACGTACAAGAGCAGGACCACCAGAAAGCGTTTGCAGATGTTGGCCAGAGCATGGCTGACAACTTCCTTCAGGATGCTGGTGGATAGGGTGAGGGATTCAAAACGTTAAGTTTTTGCTTTGCTAACGTGGTTGACAATGCAGGATGGTGGTGGACTTGGATTCAAAGAGTTAAAGGATGGATAGGCGTTTAGTACACTTGACTGTAAAGGTTTCAACGTGACTTCTGAAGGTCAGCATTCTGTCAAAACTGATTTCAGGGTAGCACAGCTTGACTGTTCGTTGGTTATTGGACCGCCTGAATGTAATAATTGGAATGCCTCTACCGACCGCTTTGTTATCAATAGTGCAGAAGACAACTTGCGTTCGGTTCGGGCAGGTTTGGTTAAAAACAGTTTCTTGGCTGCAGTGGTGTGTGTGTTGTTCAGCTATGGTGTATATTGTTCAACCGTTCTTGGATTGTTCTGTACTTCCTTGAGCAGACTTACCTGTCTAGCAGATGGGCCCACAGCCAGCCAAGATGAGTTTACGAGCTGATCCAATGTTGTTTAGATCAGAAAGTTCCTTTTATTTAGATGTTTTGAAGGACCGGAGAGAGTGGCAATCCTCGAGGGCGTCAATAACGATATATTTGCATATCTGTTGTTGGCTGCCTGTTGCAATTGTCTCCAACATTATAGTGCTGTCCCTCTCTCTTCTCATCATCATCATCATCAGGTGCCCTTCCGCATGGCGTTGGCGATCATGGACTTCCATCTGTCTATTTCTCGTTGACCCTTGCATCTCTCCCACCCTCCTCGTCCCCAGCCACTCTGCAAGTCCGTCCAGCATTTTCTCCCTGGCTCTACTTGGTGCCCTCTTTCCCTCCAGCTTTCCCGTTGTGACCAGGTGCTCCAAATCTCCCTTCCTCATAAAATGGCCTATGAATGTTGCCTGTCTTTTCCTCATCTTCCTTATGAGTGATCTACTTGTGTCTGCCTTCATCAAGACTGTCTCGTTTGTTTTCTTTGCTGTCCATGGAACTCTCAACTTTCTTCTTAGAAACCACATCTCAGCTGCTTCAATCTTGCTCTGGATTTGCTTGCTGACTGTCCACGCCTCACATCCGTATAACAGTATTGGTTCTATATAACATTCAAGGACTCTCTTCCTGATGTTAATTGATAGGCATTTGTTGGTAAGAATGCTTGTCATCTTCTTGAATGCTGTTTTAGCAACATGAAACATCATAACACTGTTGCAGAAAGGTAAATTAGACAACAACAAAAATGGAGATGGAAAGGCTCAAATCAGTATTTTAGGACTAGGGGAAGTGAGATGGAAGGGGGCAGGCATGATAACATCAGGAGAATACACAGTGATATACTCTGGTGGTAATTCACATGAAAGAGGAGTAGGCATCATAATGGACAAAGACAAATCTCTCTTCTACAAAAGGAAAATTTGTCATCACCTGTTATATTCATATGTGATAAAACAGTATTTGTAGTTAAGATTCTATGAACTAACCTTATCTGGAAGCACTTCAACTTAACTTCTTTACTGTACTGAATTTGTCTAAACGTTTCTATCCAGTTTATATCTTTATGACATTTATCGTTCTACTTTTCACAGCATTTTGGCATCTGTTCGTCATGAGTTAAAGTATCACAGCACACCCTGGCTCCTCTGTTTACCGAGGTTAAAATGTAATATATCATGGTATCGTGGCTGTTTGTTTACGGTTAATATTTTATTTCTTTTTTTTTTTTTTTTTACAAAGTTCTTTATTTTCCTAATAACTGGTGCAGCGCTAAGAAAATTTGTTCTCACGTTATATTCAGCGACAAATTCCTTATAGCTTAAATAAGTTCCGTGTTCTTTACAAAAATCTCTAATATAGCACACATTGTTTAGAAATCCATTCGTCTGCTCTCAGTAAGACACTGTTTAAATTACCTTTTCATTAAAAAACAATGGTTCTGCAAGAATATCAGCAGCACTCATGGGTTTAACAGTATTACCAAATTTTTCTGTAAGCTTGAAACACATCCAGCCGGAAGGCGTTCCCACTGTCTAACGTTAACGGAAAACTTGGACCATATTTTTCTATAACTGCTAGTTTTGGTATAAGAACATTTATAACTGATTTCCTGTTACGTGTATAAGATTTCAATTACCTTATCCAGCCAATCTTTAGAGCTTGTACGACACTGTTTAGCCCTAGTATCCCTATACCACCATTCTTTACGCTCTTGTAAGCAGTCTTTCTATTTATTCTGTCTTGCTTCTTGTTCCAAACAAATTCAGAACAGAGTGACTGTAGACTTTTTATTAACATGTATTTGGAGGATTAGGCAGACGAAGCCATATATACACACTTTGGATATGTACATTTGTATATATATATATATATATATATATATATATATATCTACATATCTACATATATGTTTATCCTTATCTGTCTACCTATCTATCTATCTATCTATCTATCTATCTGTCTATCTATCTATCTATCTATCTATCTATCTCTCTACCTATCTATCTATCTATTATCTATCTATCTATCTATCTATCTATATATATATGTATGCATATGTATATATACATATACACAGACACGCATATATATATATATATATATTAGATATAGATATATATACATACATACATATATATATATATAGATATGTATACATACATCAATTTCGCACATTTCCGCACGCTCGCGTGCTCACCCACCTCCGCCACCACCACACATACCCCCTCCCAACACACACACACACACACACACACACACACACACACACACACACACACACACACACACACACACACACACACACACACACACACACACACACACACACACTCATCCACTCACTCGCTCACACACAATTTCTCACAGTAAACGCAATATATTCCTATTTCTACGTTTCTTATTTTTTCAATGCATTTCCATTTTGAAAGTTAATTTCATTCATTGTAGTGGTGCTGTCTGATTTATGTCAATGAGTATATTCCACGGTGGTTGATGACATGAAGTAAATCACACAGGAAAAAACCCACAGCGACTGGTGTGTCTCATTATTATAGACAGCAGGATCTTAAAAAAAACAATGTCCTGCTCACTGAGAAGCTGCTTGATTTATTGTAGTTTGAGCCAATATATACTTGTACCACCAAGTGCTGTAGCGTTGCACTAATATTGATATCACAATTGTGTTTGCCTTGATGCTTATACGCTGTGCATTAGAAGGAGAAGAGTGGCAGAATGGTTCAGACGTTCGCCTGCCAATAACTAAACTGGAGGTTCCAGGGTTCGCTCCCCGTACAGGCCTCGACTGTTCTCCTCAGTTTGACCAGAAAATCGAACTGAATGTCTAGTCCTTCTGAAGGGGAAGAAAAATCGGACCCCGTGTTGCTTCTGGCTGCGCACGGCTAAAGATCCCACGGCAGTTGAAAATCGGGAAGAGCAGGGCGTTGCCCGCCTGCCTTGGTATAAAACATTGGAGAGAGGGGTTGATTTCCCGGGTCCCACCCCTTGAAGACCAATTAGCCTTCTTGCCTTTCTGAAGTCTTTGTTAAAAAAAAGGTGAATATGAATAATTATGGATTTGAATCGAAGGAGAGGGGATGGACGCCGCCTTCATGGGTGATAGCTGCGGGAAAAGTTGAAGTCTCTGCCACCTCACCCCCCTACGACCCCAGGGTTATGAAACTATCTAGGTAGGACCTCAGGACCTGGCTAGCTCATGGGTTCATGTGCAGGCTTAAGGCTTGTGCCGTGATCATTCTAGATCTTCGCCATCACATGGCACCTGTGACGTTAGTGCATATGGTATTCATTCCGAGCGCTGAGACGTCATCTTGAGAAATTGAAACTGAAATTGAAACTTAAAACAGCGCAGGCACATGGCAGTGACGAAGTCAGTGTGGGTTACGTTTTCCTATTTCGTTTGCAACCAGAAGATAAGGTGGTTAGTAAACACAGACTGAATTGCAGCCACCACTCAGGACCTGGCCAGCTCATGGGTTTATGCGCAGGCGTAAGGTTTGTGCCATGATTACCATACACATGACACCAGTGACGTCGTCTTGAGAAATTGAAGCTGAAACTGAAACTCTTGTTAATTATTGAGAACCAAAACAAGTGCGACTGCCCGCGCCCAAGCTAAACAGGAAAACAAGAAGAACAAGAAAACCAATGCCTCTGGACGAGGCGGCAGGGAAGTTTTTAGTCCTCTTTTTATTATCCGTTGTTTGGTGTTTGTGGTCTGTTTGTGACCGTGCGTTCGCACTTGACAAAGGCCGGTTGGCCGAAAATTTGTGCTTGTCTTGTTTTGTTGAATACGCGCTTGCATTGGTTTTCTTGTTCTTCTGGTTCTTGTTAATCATTGCCATTTATTCAATGATGTTGCATTCCTGTACGTGTGTTGGGCTAGTGCGCTTAACAAATACAGGAAATCGGAAAAATGTTTAATATTGGACCAGTCGCGGTGGTGTAGTGGTTAGCGCAACGGACTACTGACTGGAAGGTTGTGGGTTTGAATCCTCACCAGTCCCTTCAAAAGTCATTGTGGGCTTTTTCGGATTTAACCGGCTCCTACCCAGAGTTGGGCGTGGTATGAACTCATGGGAAAGACTGGGACCACACAGTCGAATCTCATCCACTTTACGGATGCGTCATTGAGGGTGTGGCTTAAATCTTCTGACCAGCACCGCGGGTGTCTGTATCTCTCGGGGCCTGGTTGACGCCATGATACATTATGATAGTAAGCGTAGAGTACAGTCCTGTCACGTAGTCTCAGTCCTAGATGGAACTCCATAGCATCATGATTATCATACTCATCGACATCATTATTATGGCATTGTAAAAACTGTGCTAGCGTTTGTAGCATTAAGGTAGCGTTGAACAAGTTACTGGAAAATAAAAAGGGTGAGCACAAAGAAAATCTTCCTGAGTGCGATTGTCCTAAAAAAATGTGGAAGCGTGGATGGATTCACATATTTTTGAAAATGTTTAATTCATTTTCAAACGGTCTGATCGAAATCAAACACAAGCTTTATTTACCTTTAATTTCAAACGGTTTGATCGAAATAAAATACTAGCAGTAAATACCTTTATTTTGAAACGGTCTGGTCGAAATAAAATACCACAAATATCACCTTCTACCTTTATTTTCAAACAGTCTGATCGAAATCAAGTTTTATTTACCTTTAATTTCAAACGGTTTGATCGAAAGAAAATACCAGCCGTACTTATCTTTATTTTCAAACGGTCTGATCGTAATATAATACCATCTGTATTTATCTTTATTTTCAAACGGTCTGATCAAAATAAGATACCAGCTGTATTTACCTTTATTTTCAAACGATCTGATCGAAAAAAAAATATCACATGTATTTACCTTTATTTTCAAACGGTCTGATCGACAGAAAATACCAGCTGTATTTACCTTTATCTTCAAACGGTCTGATCGAACTATAATACCAGCTGTATTTACCTTTATCTTCAAACGGTCTGACTGGAAGAAAATACCAGTTATATTTACCTTTATCTTCAAACGGTCTGATCGGAATATAATACCAGCTGTATTTACCTTTATCTTCAATCGGTCTGATCGGAATATAATACCAGCTGTATTTACCTTTATTTTCAATCGGTCTGATCGGAATATAATACCAGCTGTATTTACCTTTATTTTCAAACGGACTGATCGAAGAAAATATCAGCTCTATGTCAAATTACATTGTCAGTGGAGTTGTACATTACTATAAATCCTGAGCTGTGTGCGAATATGTTCCCAGCAGATTAGCAGTGACATGTTGCGTTTCTCTCAACTAAAATCTGTGTCTGCGTTGCATATCAGGTCATGTAGAAAAGTGATAATGACACTTGTATTCAGTTCTGTGAGTGATGTTTCGTTGGGTGCGTTATGCTCGTTACTTGCCTCGTACTGTGCAGGCGTTATTTGTTTCCACAGTTTGCATCTACTGTTTTGGGTGGGTGTTCATGCTGGGTGTCTTCTTGTTTTTATAAGCCAGAGACTGGAGCTGAATAGCAAGAAAACTAAAGTCACGGTAGTCAGCAAAAAACAAGAAATCCCCTCATGCAAAATGATAGCAAAAGACACAAACTAAAGTCACGGTAATCAGCAAAAAAACAAGAAATCCCCTCATGCAAAATGATAGCAAATGACATAACTTTGAGACATGTTGATAAGTTTAAATATCTGGGAACGATCATCTGACTTGTCGACAGATGCACATGAGAAATACCTTGCAGAATCGGCCAAGCCAAAACAGTATTCAAGACGATGAAAGGCGTTCTAACCAACAAATGCCCACCGATTAACATCAGGAAGAGAGTTCTCCAGTGTTATAAAACCGATACTGTTGTACGGTGGAAGCTTGGACAGTCAACACACAAAGCCAGAACAAAATTGAGGCAACTGAAATGTCGTTTCTAAGAAGAATGCTGGGAGTTCCATGGACAGCAAAGAAAATAAACGAGACAATCTTGAAGGAGGCAGACACAAGAAGATCATTAATAAAGAAGATTAGGAAAAGACAAGCAACATTTATAGGACATTTTATGAAACAAGAAACATTAGAGCACCTGGTCACAACAGGAAAGCTGGAGGGAAAGAGAACACCAGGTAGACCCAAGGAGAAAATATTGGACAGACTTGCGGAGTGGCTGAGGACAGATAGGGTGGGAAATGTACTTGCAGCGACAAGAAATAGATTCCAATGGAGGGCCATGATCGCCAACGCCTTGCGGCAGGGCACATGTTCATAATGAAGATGATAGGCCAAAGGTCTGTAATGAGTGTCTTTAGTGTTCTACGTGTCTGCACAAATGAAGGGGGTTCAGGTACTAGTAGGTCTGCGTGTATGTGGAGCTAAAGGTGTTATTCTTTTCTTTGGGGGTTGATACATTCCCAGGTCCCACTCCTTGAAGACCAATAGCCTGGGAACGATCATTTCACCAGACGGCACATGCACATCAGAAATAATCAGCAGAATCGGCCAAGCCAAAACAAATTCAAGAAGATGGAAAACATTCTTACCAACAAATGCCTATCAATTAACATCAGGAAGAGAGTTCTTGAATGTTATATAGAACCAATACTGTTGTACGGTTGTAAGTCAACAAGCAAAGCCAGAGTAAGATTGAGGCAACCGAGATGTGCTTTCTAAGGAGGATGTTGAGAGTTCCATGGACAGCAAAAAACAAACAAACAAAAAACAAACAAAAACGAGACAGTCTTGATGGAGGCAGACATAAGTAGATCATTCATAAGGAAGATTAGGAAAAGGCAGGCAACATTCATAGGCCATTTTATGAGGAAAGGGGAATTGAAATACCTGGTCACAACGGGAAAGCTGGAAGGAAAGAGCGCCCGGGTAAACCCAGGGAGACGATACTAGACGGACTTGCAGAGTTGCTGAAGACAAGGAGGGTGGAAGAGATGCTTGAGGCAACAAGAGATAGAGACAGATGGAAGTCCATAATCGCCAACGTCATGCGGCAAGGCACCTGATGATGATGATGATGATGATGATGATGATGGGCGGGGGATCCATCTTTATCCATCAGACAGAGTCAAAGAAGGGTGGAAATGGAACCTTCCCGATGGAAATGTGACGTCTGATCATGTTGCTATCACAGCCGTCCTTCCAATTACATTAATACTTACGAGCGCCTAAAAAGTTGCAACATAACGTTTTCGATCATACACATGGTATCGTTTTTCCCCCGTGGAGATGCGGGAGACTTTCAGTGTAAACAGTATCCTCGCCTTTCCGGAAATTCTCTGATGGAAATTTCCTCTTTTCTGTCGCTGTCTTTGTTTCTACCTTGTTAAGTTTTTGCAGTTGTTGCATAGGATGCGGGAGTCAAAGGGTTAAAATGAATTAAAATGATATGTTGTGGGAAGGGAAGCTGAAGGAACTGACGAGAAAGTTTTTCAAAAAGAGAAATTTTGAATGAAGACAGGCGAATAACATGGGGAGAGATCGCTTATGACATCCATATTAGTCGTAGATCAATTCATGCGATTCTAACGAGTGAATTTGAAATAATAAGTGTTGCAGCAAGATATGTCCTGTACCACCTTATTCCTCACCATCATCATCATCATCATCATCATCATCATCATCACCATCATCATCATCATCATGTGCCCTGCTGCATGGCGTTAGCGATCATGGCCCTCCACACGAATCTCTCCCTTGTCGCTGCAAGTACATCTCCCACCCTCTCGGTCCTCAGCCACCCTTCAGTATTTTCCTCCCTGGGTCTACCAAGTGTTCTCTTCTCCCAGCTTTCCTGTTGTGACCAGGTGCTCTAACCCCCTTTCCTCATAAAATGGCCTGTAAATGTTGCTTGTCTTTTCCTAATCTTCCTTACCAATGACCTTGTGTCTGCCTCCGTCAAGACTGTCTCGTTTGTTTTCTTTACTGTCCTTGGGACTTTCAGCATTTTTCTTAGAAACCACATTTCGGCTGCCTCAGTCTTGTTCTGGCCTTGCGTGTTCTTGCTTTGGTGGCCATGATTGATCTATGGAATATGCGATGATGGTTCGCCCGTTGCCTTCCATCGTTTTGTGTACAGACTCTCCACTAGCCTTTGAATTGGAGGGAATGTAAAAATAATGATAACGTGCTTATGATACCTAGGATGCATCGACGGCGCATGGAGTTTCCATTGAGACAAACCGTTTTAATCAGGGCTTACTACGTGATCAAATCATTGGGACAAACTGTTTTTATCAAAATTCACTACGTGATTAGATCATTGTAACAAACAGTTTTAATCAAGGCTTTCAACGTGATGACATCATTGAAATAAACTGTTTTAATCAAAACTTACTATGTGATCAAATCATTGGAACAAACGGTTTTTATCAAAACTTTCTACGTGATGAAAAGTTTGGAACATACTGTTTTAATCAAGGGTTACTACGTGATGACATCACTGGGACAAAATGTTTTAATCAAGGCTTACTACTTGAAGAAATCGCTTAAACTTACAATCCCAAAGAAACGTCAATTGCTGCAAATGACCCGGGATTGATGATAATAGGCTACAAGCGTATGTTTCACACGTGACTACATCTCAAACCGAACCCGGCAGTGATTTTTTTATATGTTCGATTACACGGCAGACAATGGGTTTATGCATACGTATGAACTATGACCTGAGAGAACAGAGTCACATGATCGACAACCTAAAACTAATATCAACACACGTGTGTGGCATCATATATCGAATGTGTACATTATTCTGTCTTATCTCCTGGTAAGCCTGGAAGCGCATCTGACCCGCGTGACTGCGTCCGGTTATTCCGACGGCTAGATCTATCCCGCACTTTTTTCGCACTGTTTCCTCAGCAGTTTTGTCCACAGTGACTGTAAAGACAGTTCAACACGCCTCTTTCGATCATGCTCTGTTCCTTCAGGTCATGATTGATACATATGCATAAACAAAATGTCTGCCGGATGACCCAGAACATTAACCAACTTCTGGCAGGTTCGGTTTGAGATGTAGTTGCATGTGAAACATACGCTCATCATCATCAGGTGCCCTGCGGGATGGCGTTGGCGATTATGGACTTCCATCTGTCTCTATCTCTTTT
>JAPXFY010000032.1:40758759-40781259 GCA_030674185.1 Monoplex corrugatus | reverse complement strand
CGAATTTTGAAAACCCAAGTCAGATTTCTCCGACGCTCGGACACGAGCGTTCTTGAGATATGATCGGGAAATCCCGACGCTCGTAGTGAGAGAGTTTTAAAAAGAACATAATGTCCTGACCTAGTTGACAGACAGCTAAGGCTTTGTTCATTGACTGGTGTAGGGGGGGGGGGTGTCCTTCTGTCAGGTGAGACGAGTTTATACAGGATAGCTAGTTGTGTTGTGATTCAGACCTTTAATTGTCTATTTATTTGCTTTATACATATATAAGAAGACCGAAGTCATGTTTCAGCCTGCACCACAACAGCGGTACTCAGAACCAAGCATCACTGTCAAGGGAGAAACCCTGAAAGCTGTGGGCAATTTTACATACCTCGGAAGCACGATCTCAAGATCAGTGAACATAGACACTGAGGTAGACACACGCATTGCCAAAGCAAGTTCAGCTTTCAGATGCCTCAGGGTATCGGTATGGGACAGGAGAGGTATCAAACTGTCCACCAAGCTGAAGGTATACAAGGCAGCCGTTCTGCCAACCCTTCTGTATGCCTTTGAGACATGGACCGTATACGAGCTCCATGCCAAGAAACTCAACCGATTCCACTCAACTGCCTCAGACAGCTCCTGAAGATCACCTGGAAGGATAGAATACCTGACATAGATGTCCTCGATCAGGCCGAAATGCATTCACACCCTGCTCAGAAGAGCCCAGCTCAGATGGGCCGGACACATCGTGCGTATACAAGACCCGCGTCTCCCGAAGAGACTACTCTATGGTGAGCTAGCACACGGCATACGCTCGCGAGGAAGGCCAAAGCTGTGCTTCAAGGACACGCTTAAAGCGTCCCTGAAAAACTTCGATATCGACACCAAGACATGGGAGGCCCTTACACAAGACCGCTCTTCATGGAGAAGCTGCGTTGGCGAAGGTGCCACCTCCTACGAACAAAGCAGGATCAGTGGAGCACAAAAGAAACGAGAGCTGCGTAAATCCCGAGCCAACTCCGAAGTCCACAATCCAGCAGAACACGTGTGTCTCATCTGCGGCCGAGCCTTCCATGCACGAATCGGCCTCATCAGTCACAGCCGGACACATGAATCGTGATAATCCTTGGTCATCGTCGATCACGATGGACGAACAACAACAACATATATATATATATATATATATATATATATATATATATATATATATCCTCTTTTTAAGGTAAGATACACAGATACATATGCCAGGTACATGTAACCAAGATTATTTCAGTGATAGGCTGATACAATACAGGTATAACATACAGACAAGGTAAAACATAGTCTAGGTAGGGCCTCAGGACCTGGCCAGCTCATGGGTTTATGTGCAGGCTTAACATGGCAAGCAAAAATGGGCAGATTTTGCCTGTTTAGTTTCTGCCAAAAACACTGTCCCTTCCGCCCTTCCTCTCAGGGGCTGCCACAGCTGCAGCCCTTTCCTTCTCTTTCCCCTATGTAAAATGTGTTGTCAGTGACTGTGTTTCCCGCCTAATTATATTTTCATGCGGATTATATCAGATCTCAAATGGTGCTTCTTTAATCCAGCAATCTTTGCTGATTACATATGTAGTACACAAGTCGAGGTCCCAGTTCCTACTGTGCTGTAAAAATAAAATAAAATAAAATAAAAACGACCACTTGATGTACTGGCACTGATTGACTGTGTGCCGCTGGCAGCAGCTATCTGGCACTCTGGGCATTGAGATAGATAAGCGAAAGAATGTGAGTAGGCCTACAGGTCACACTTGACCCCGCTCACACGCAGTCTGTGAGAGTACATGAAGTTGTCTTGCTTTTTTCTTTGTTCTTGCTTTTGGATTTTTCATCTGCTTTCTGTGATTGTTCTTTAACTTATTTTCATCATCGTTTTGTTTTTTGGCCCCATTTTGTGTGTGTTTAGTTTAGTTGTGTTTGCTTCTTATTGTGTAGAGAGAAAAAAACAAAAAAAACATACAAGGCTTAGGCTGGTTGGTGTTTTACTGTGTGATGTAGGCTATACACCACTTGACTGTGCCTGTGAAAAAAAAAACGTTGCACATTATGGATGCTGAGAAACATTGTGAAAGAACTCACTTTGAGAGACTGAACGCACTATGCAGAATCTGTGGTGAGAGATCAAAGAAAGATCGCGAGACAAAACCTGCAAAATTGTGCAAAAACTACACCCTAGATTTCATGACATTTTTCGGGATAATTGTTTCCAGTGAAACAGACGGCATTCTTCACTCAGCTACGTTTTGTTCAAACTGCTACAAAAGATTGCGTGCTGTGAAACAAGCATCCTCTCCATCTGAGATAACACTAAACAATATCAAGTCTGCCATAGAAAAGAGCAATTTAATCTGGACACAAAAATATAGATAACTAAATGTAAGTAGACGTATGCTTGTTATAACACCAATTTCATTGCGTTGTTGATTATTTTCATACATCTATAAAACATACAGCCAGCAACATAACTGACAGTGCAGTGTATAAAGAAAGACATGTGTGCGCTCGCGCGCATGTGTGTGTATATGTGCGTACACTGGAGTACAAACACCGCTGCCTCAGGGAAGCATTTCCTGACAAATGAAGAGTGACTCTAATTACCCGCCGCCTGTGGCGCACATGTTGCGCAGACCGGGATTGTGGTGAGTGATACCAGTAGTGGCCAGACTGAACTTTTAAGAATGCTAAGTATGAATGGTCATAATAGTTGCACGCATCACACAGCATGTATGAAAGTTGAAGCTTTATTCGTTGTCCGAGCATGAACGTGTTGAAAAGTCTGTAGCATGGCATGAATGTAAACACCTCTTAAGTGCAGATTACTTTCTCCTTTCTCTGGTGTGTTTGTACTCGTTGTAAACTTCAGACAGAGTACTTTCTGTTGGTTTTATCAAAAATCTTACAGCTGTGATGAGTCAGACATAAATGATGTAGAACCACAGACACTACAATTTACCGCGGCCAGTGGCTTGCAGCTTAATGCTGGCACTGACAGAGCAGACATTCGCTTTCTATGGTTCCCTTGGCACTGAGCAGATGTTTTGTCTTTCGTGGTGGCTCAGTGAGCGAGTTCAACTAAACAGTGGGCTGTGCAACGGCGTGAAGGCTTGTGCCATGATCATCATGCACATGGAACGTGTGACGTTAATGCATATGGAATTTCTTCCGAGTGCGGAGACGTCGTCATGAGAAACTGAAATTGAAACTGAAGCTTGAATCGTTTCATATGAAACATTGTATTGTATTCATCTGTCTTGCCTTCAGCCTTATTATATATGGAGGGAAATTTGTCTCTGTGTGTTTAGTGGATCGAAAATGGTTGATAGCGACACCATGCTTCTTTTTGATCCACAGAGCACATGAAGAGCGCATTCAGCAAGGTGACACTTTTTGTTTTGTTTTTGTTTTTTTATTTTTATTTTTTGTTTGTTTGTTTTGTTTTCTTTATTAATTTGTTTGTTTTTGTTTGTTGTTGTTGTTTGTGTTGTTTTGTTTGTTTGTGTTTTCTACACTAACAAAACTTTTTCAAGTCATTCCATGTATTCATCTCGTAGAAATGAAGAAACACATGAATATAAGTTGGTTATTTGGTTGGCTGATTGGTTGGCTGGTTGGTTGGTTGGTTGGTTGGCTGGGTGGCTGGTTGGTTGGTTGGTTGGTTGGTTGATTGGTTGGTTGGTTGGCTGGTTGGTTGGTTGGTTGGCTGGTTGGCTAGTTGGTTGGTTGGTTGGTTGGTTGGTTGGTTGGTTGGTTAGCTGGTTGGTTGGTTGGTTGGTTGGCTGGTTGATTGGTTGGCTGGTTGGTTGGCTGGTTGGTTGGCTGGTTAGTTGGTTGGTTGGTTGGTTGGTTGGTTGGTTGGTTGGCTGGTTGTTGGCTGGTTGGCTGGTTGGTTGGTTGGTTGATTGGTTGGTTGATTGGTTGGTTGGTTGGTTGGTTGGTTAGCTGGTTGGTTGGTTGGTTGGCTGGTTGATTGGTAGGCTGGTTGGATGGCTGGTTGGTTGGCTGGTTGGTTGGTTGGTTGGTTGGTTGGTTGGTTGGCTGGTAGTTGGCTGGTTGGCTGGTTGGTTGGTTGGTCAGTTGGTTGGTTGGTTGGTTGGTTGGTTGGTTGGTTGGTTGATTGGTTGGTTGGCCAGTTGGCTGTTTGGTTGGTTGGTGATTTTATCTAACCAGTCGACATATGAAAATGAGTAGTTGATTATTATGCATTGCTATTACATTGCTTCTTTATTGGTGTATTATTACATCTTGTTTTTCGTCAGAAATGTAGGCGCTGACATAGTTTTGCTTTGCGTGTATCCGTCTTTTGTCTCTTATGCTTTTGGGTAAGCAGTCATTATTATTATTATTATTTTTATTATTATTATTATTATTATTATTATTATTATTATTTTTATTTTTATTATTATCATTATTATCATTATTGTTGTTATTATTATTATTATTTATTATTATTACTATTATTATCATTATTACTGTTGTTGTTGTTGTTGTTGTTGTTTTATAATTATTATTATTATCATTATTATTATTGTTATTATTATTATTATTATTATTATTATTATTATTATTATTGTTGTTGTTGTTATTATCATTATCATTATTGTTTTGTTATTATTATCATTATTATTTTCATTATGTTTATTATCATTATTACCATTATTCTTGTTGTTTTGTTGTTGTTGTTAGTAGTAGTAGTAGTAGTAGTAGTAGTAGTAGTAATAGTAGTAATAGTAGTAGTAGTAGTAGTAGTAGTAGTAGTAGTAGTAGTAATAGTAGTAGTAGTAGTAGTAGTAGTAGTAGTAGCAGTAGTATTGTTGTTATTGTTATTTATTATCATAATTATCATCATCATCATTATTATTATTGTTGTTCTTGTTGTTATCAATACTTTTGTTATCAGCATTATTATTATCGATATTCTTGTTATCAATAGTATTGTTGTTATTGTTCTTATTATTGTTTTCGTTCTTGTTACTGTCCCTCTTTCTTTCTCTCTCTCCCTCCTCCCTTTCTCTCTCCCTCCTCAGTCCCTCTCTCTATCTCCCTCCCTCCCTCTCTCCTTTTCTCTCTCTCTCTCTTTAGCACCACCACCACAATCACCACTACCATCATCACCACCACGAAGACAGACGAAAAAGAGATTAAAAGAAAATAAGGACCTAAGCTGGGTTATGAACACCTCTGTAAAACACCAACACAAAACCGCCCCTGCTTTGTGTTAGAGTGGGACATTTATCTTTCCTTGTGTTGATTGATTTGGTTCAGTTTTTATGTCGACACCCACCTCAAGGGATATGGCCGACGGGGATAACCATACCAGGGAAGTGGTGGAAGGGGGGAGGGGGACTTATCTAAATCCTGTACGGACACCACCAGAACAACAATGATGTTAAGATGGGGACAATAAGAAGGCCAGTTTTTATTAATGTAGCGCACCCCGGGATTCGAACCCACAACCATTAGCATGCAAATCCCACGCTCAACCCAAACGAGCTACTGAGGCCCACGTCCTTGTTTTGGTGAATCAGTCACGTATCTTACGTGGACAGTCAGCAAGCAAAGCCAGAGCAGGATCGAGGCAGCCGAGATGTGGTTTCTCAGAAGAATGTTGAGAGTTCCATGGACAACAAAGAAAACAAACGAGACAGTCTTGATGGAGGCAGACACAAGTAGATCACTCATAAGGAAGATTAGGAAAAGACAAGCAACATTTATAGGCCATTTTATGAGGAAGGGGGATTTGGAGCACCTGGTCACAACGGGAAAGCTGGAGGGAAAGAGAGCGCCAGGTAGATCCAGGGAGAGAATGCTGGACGGACTTGCAGAGTGGCTGGGGATGAGGAGGGTGGGAGAGATGCTGGGGGCAACGAGAGATAGAGATGGTTGGAAGTCCATGGTTGCCAACGCCATGCGGCAGGGCATCTGATGATGATGATGATGATCTTACGTGACTGAATTGGAGCACCTGGTCACAACGGGAAAGCTGGAGGGAAAGAGAGCACCAGGTAGACCCAGGGAGAATATACTGGACCGACTTGCAGCGTGGCTGAAGACAAGGAGGGTGGAAGAGATGCTCGAGGCAACAAGAGATAGAGACAGATGGAAGTCCATGATCGCCAACGCCATGTGGCAAGGCACCTCATGATGATAATGATGTTATCTCTGTTTCAGTAAAAGCCGACATCCTCACTCATCATAACAACATCAACTTAAACATCAGTTATACTGCTGGGCCACAGAAAGTCAGTGACGCTTGTCCTGGTGTCGAATATTTCTATGACAAAGAAAATATTACAGCTCTAGAGGTTTATATGTCTGAGTGTGGGTGGTTTTTCGTACAAAGGTATACGCGAGACGATGACATCATGTACGGTACATGTGCTGGTGTTGGTATTTACTGTAGTCTGAACGTAGAGGTGCCGTGGGATATGTTTGTACGTGTTCATGTTCAAAGATCAGGATACTGGTGCCAGGCTGGTCATTGGGAGATACATGTGTTTGATTATCACGTTTCCAATGATTTGCAAGTACTTAGAATGGAATGCCGTGAACACTCAGTTGAAGAGCAAGTAGTTGAATCGTTTGCAAACCACGTGCAGCTTATATACTACAACATTCCTACAGTTAAAGTTAAAATTGAGGCAGTTAAACATCATTATAAGTTAAACCATACATCAACCGGTTCTGGGTACTTGATGTTTCCTGGTTTGTCATTCCCGTGGATTATCTCTTCAGCGTTTCTGTAGAGGTAAAAGCGCCCCCTGGATGCACCATCATGGTCAGTTTTCAGATAAACTATGTGTATGACGAGGTTTTGGGTACACCTATTCCATGCATACAGCTGTTGTATACACAACCAAATTCACACGATGAACAGGAAGTACGAGTTTGCAGTACGTACGACACACCAGCGAGACTCCTTCCCATGTACAGATTGCATGTTCGTGTGGATGGTGATAACTCTCAGCCTGCATATTACCAGAAGATGCTTTTTTCTTTTCATTCCGTACCTGACGAACCTACAAAGCTGAGCAGCGGGTTGTTCAACTGTACCGTTGATCATTATTTTAGCTTTCAGCACCACCTGGACTGTAACCTGAAGTCAGAGTGTGAAGATGGACAGGATGAAACAGAACACTGTCCCTTCAGCAGTCTTGCTTGTCGGGGTCTGGTGAATTCGCGTGACAAGTGTTTCCAATATCTTAAATTTCGCACGAAAGTAGGTTATCGGAAATCAAATTATGCATGTATGAAGATGGGCGGAACACTTGCTTCGTTAAAAACGAAAAATGAAACAGAACACTTTCTCCACATTTTCAAAAGAACTTCTGCATTTGATGTATTCGTAGGTTGTAAGTCAGGTTGGGACTCTGTACCTATTATGTACAGCATGTTTCGTAAATGGTCTGATAAGACACTGATCTATAACATTGATCACCTCAGCATAGTTGGGTACATCCCTGGAGGAAGGTGGAGATCATGCGCATTTCTTCTTGGGATCTCGGCTTACTGGGATACTTAGGGACATCCGAATCAGAAGTGGTGTGTGAAAGGAAATCAAGTTCAGAATATGTGACCCCGGTTCAAACCGTACAATTTCCTGACTCACGCTCACTTCAATCCATTTTCGTACAAACACCACAGGTCTTGCTTCAGTGTCCAGATGGTCATGCCACACACAAACATTTGTTATGTGATTTTTTCAACCACTGTACAAAGAGTTCATATTCACAGTATTGTGTGATCTTAGGTATGGGTTACAAGCATTCTGTCAAGAGAAGTTTGTCGACTGTCGCCATGTTTAAATGTGATGATGATATAACAACACTGCCATATTCTTCGGTCTGCGATTTTACACCAGATTGTCCAGACAGGGACGATGAATCCTTTTGTGTGCATCCTCCCTGTAAAGAGTTTAATTGCTCCAATGGACAGTGTGCACGATTCCATCAACGGTGCAGCTGGTCTTCGGACTGCCTGGACGATTCTGATGAATTGGGCTGCCCTGAACAGGAGTTGCATGACAAGTCTGAACAGGCGGCATACAGAAATCAGCGACTGTTGATCAACCTGAACGGTATAGGCCACTTCGTTCAACGGGAGATGGAAGCTGACATGACTTGTCCTGACACTCATTACTGGTGTACAGAGGACTGGATGTACTGTCTCCCTGTCTACACTCGCTGTAACGGATTTTCTGACTGCACGTATGGAGAGGACGAACAAGACTGCGACACGGTGACATGCCCCGGTTTTTATCGCTGCCGTGCTTCTAAAGTTTGTGTCCATGGAGACCATCTGTGTGATGAGTGGGGTCAGTGCCCACAGCGAGATGATGAACTGATGTGCAAAGCCGTTAAATGTCCTGCAGGCTGTCTGTGTCAAGGTCATTCCTTCTTGTGTTCTCAAACATTCTTCGCTGAACTCTTCCCTCAGATTCGCTATCTAGACGCCGCAGGCTCAGGAATGACGTTGACAAACGTCAACACCAATTCCTATCTTATTTGGTTGAGTCTTTCGCATTGTTCGCTATGGGACATCCCAAGCATTAAGCTTTCCAATTTGCAATATATTGATCTGAGTTGCAACCACCTAGAAACTGTCAGAATGAATGTGTTCGCTGAACTATTGAATTTAAAGATTCTAATTTTAGCTGATAACCCTCTTTTATCACTAACAGGTGAACTGGTTAATGTGTACTACCCTTTAAAAAAAATAGATTTATCAAAAACACGATTGACGATGTTCAGCAGTGGATTGATGTTTCATCTACCTCGAGTAAAATATCTGAATTTATCTTTTTCTGCCATTGCAATCATAAGAGACGGAGATTTTAAGGGTGTTCCGGAACTTTGTAATCTGGACATAAGAGGAAATTCAATTAAAATCTTCAGTCTCAATTCATTATCAAAACTAACCCATTTGAGTGATATCTTCTCGTCGGACTTTAGATTTTGCTGCGTGAATATACTTCCTGACAGGTCAGATAAAGTTGCATGCTCAGCGTCCGAACCTAAACTTTCTTCGTGTACAAAATTATTGCCAACAAACGTGTACAGACTTTTCTTTTGGTTGTTTAGTATGCATGCTACTTTAGGAAATCTCACTTGTCTCCTGGCCATGTTTGTGTTGAGGAAGATATTTGGAAGCAATTTCACCATTTTCCTGGCAAATTTCCAAATTGCTAACATCGCCATGGGTATCAATATCAGTATAGTTACGACAGCGAACGAACTGTTTCATGCAGAGTATATTTATTTAGAAAAAACATGGATCAACAGTAGCACATGCAAAGTGGCTGGTTTTCTGTCCATTTTGTCCAGGGAGGTGTCAGTACTGATTACTTGCTTGATGACACTGGATCATATCCTCGTTCTGTGTTTCCCTTTATCTACCTGGAGATTCGGTAGTACATCAACATTGGTCTCTTGTGCGGTAACGTGGCTCTCTGGAATAGTGCTGTCAGTGGTACCCTTTCTCCCAGGACTGTCACACTGGGGCCTTGACAATCAGTCTGGTCTGTGTCGTCTGGCTTTGTTCGACTGTTACAACTGCAAACAGCAGTTCAGATGGTTCACAGTCTTAACCCTCTTGAATTTCATGTTGGGTTCTGCGGTCGTGATCAGTCAAGTCTTCGTTTTCAGAAGAATGTCGAAATATAAAGCACTCATTGATCATAGTCTGAGACGTGTGTGTTCTTCCATCCATCTTTTGGTAAAGATAGTCAAAACGGATGCTGTGTGCTGGGTTTCCTTAGGCCTGACCATTCTGATGTCTTTGTGGGGCGTTACTGTGTCGGAGGAGATCGAGGTGGCAATAATTGTGTTCGTGTTACCATTGACATCCGCACTCCACCCACTCCTGTACATGTGGACGGTAACGATACGGCGACGACAAGAAGCACAAGAAGAAAAGGTGTTACGTATTCTGAAGTTACGACTCTCATTGTTGGTAAAATGACGTGGTGCTATATGTGATAAATCGTGACTTTCATTGTTGGTAAAATGACACAGTGTTACATATGATAAATCATGACTTTGATTGTTAGTGAAATGATGTGGTGTTACACTTGATATATCATGACTTTAATTATTGATAAAATTATGTGATGTTACACATTATAAATCTTGAGATTATTGATAAAATGGTGCAGTGTTGCACATGATAAATCATTATTTTCGTTGTTGATAAAATGATGTGGTTTTCCACATGATAAATCATGACTTACATTGTTGATAACATGATGTGGTGTTACACATGATGAATCACGACTTCCATTGTCAGTAAAATGATTGCGTGTTACAATGATAACTCAAGACTTTCATTGTCGGTAAATGATTGAGTGTTACACATGATAAATCATGACTTTCATTGTCGGTAAATGATTGAGTGTTACACGTGATAAATCATGACTTTCATTGTCGGTAAATGATTGAGTGTTACACGTGATAAATCATGACTTTCATTGTTGGTAAATGATTGAGTGTTACACGTGATAAATCATGACTTTCATTGTTGGTAAATGATTGCGTGTTACAATGATAACTCAAGACTTTCATTGTCGGTAAATGATTGAGTGTTACACATGATAAATCATGACTTTCATTGTCGGTAAATGATTGAGTGTTACACATGATAAATCATGACTTTCATTGTTGGAAAAAAATGGAGTGGTGTTACATTTGATATATCATGACTTTGATTGTTAGTAAAATGATGTGGTGTCACACTTGATATATCATGACTTTCATTCTTGGAAAAATGAAGTGGTGTTACATTTGATAAATCATGACTTTGATTGTCAGTAAAATGATTGAGTGTTATATATGATAAATCATGACTTTGATTGTTAGTAAAACGATGCAGGGTTACACATGATAAATCACGATATGATTGAGAAAATGATGCAGTGTTACACATGATAAATCATGACTTTCATTAATTATCTGGTGTTACATACGATCAATCATGACTTTAATTGTTGGTAAATTGATACGGTGTTACGTATGACAAATCATGACTTTGATTGTTAGTAAACCGATGCATGATAAATCACGAGATGATTGACAAAATGATGCGGTGTTGCACATGATAAATGATGAGATTATTGATAAATGTTCGTTGTTGGTAAATTGAGGCAGTGTTACACATGATAAATCATGACTTTCACTGTTGGTAAAATGATTGAATGTTCATCATCATCATCATCATCATCATCATCATCAGGTGCCCTGCTGCATGGCGTTGGCGACCATGGACTTCCAACCATCTCTATCTCTCGTTGCCCCCAGCATCTCCCGACCCTCTTCATCCCCAGCCACTCTGCAAGTCCGTCCAGCATTCTCTCCCTGGGTCTACCTGGTGCTCTCTTTCCCTCCAGCTTTCCCGTTGTGACCAGGTGCTCCAAATCCCCCTTCCTCATAAAATGGCATATAAATGTTGCTTGTATTTTTCTAATCTTCCTTATGAGTGATCTATTTGTGTCTGCCTCCATCAAGACTGTTCCGTTTGTTTTCTTTGCTGTCCATGGAACTGTCAACATTCTTCTTAGAAACCACATCTCGGCTGCCTCGATCCTGCTCTGGCTTTGCTTGCTGACTGTCCACGCCTCGCGTCCGTACAACAGTATTGGTTCTATATAGCATTCAAGGACTCTCTTTCTGATGTTAATTGATAGGCATTTGTTGGTAAGAATGCTTGTCATCTTCTTGAATGCTGTTTTGGCTTGGCCGATTCTGCCAGCTATTTCCGATGTGCTTCTGCCGTCTGATGAAATGACCGTTCCCAGGTATTTGAACTTATTAACCTGTGTCAAGGTTGTGCCATTTGTTTTTATTTTGCATGAGGGGATTTCATGTTTTTTACTGATCACCATGACTTCAGTCTTCCTGCTGTTTAGTTCCAACCCCTTACTTTTGCTTTCTGTTTCTAGTATATTCACAAGGTTTTGTGGGTCCCTTTCATTTTCTGCAATTAGCACGTGTCATCTGCGTACCGAATGTTGTTTATCATTTTCCCTCCAACCTTTAATCCAGGGTCTTCTTCTAGGTTTCTCGTGATGTTTTTGCTATATAGTGAAAACAGATCTGGTGACAAAGCACAACCCTTTCTGACTCCTCTGTTGATGTTTTGAAAAGAGCTTATATTGTTTTCTATTCTCATTGCAGCTGTTTGTTCCCAGTACATATTCCTGATTATTCGTAGATCTTTTCAACATTGAGTCTATCCAGTTGGTTGATCAATTCATCATGTCGTACCCGATCGAAAGCCTTGGTATAGTCAACAAAGCATAAATACAAATCCTTATTCATCTCAACTGACCTCTCTATGATAGTTCTTAGGATGTATATGGCATTAATAGTTCCTTTCCCCTCCACAAATCCATACTGTTCTTCTGCTATTTCTCTTTTGATTCTATTCCTTGTCCTCATCATGATTATTCTTAACAGGATTTTTGTTACATGACTCATCAAACTGATTGTGCGATGGAGTTCGCATTCTATAGCCCCTGTTTTCTTTGGAAGTGCAATGAAAAATTGATTTTGACATATCTTTGGGGATTTTTCCAGTGTCATAAATTTCATTTAGGAGGACTGTTATTTTTTTCTATGCCAAATTCCTCCAGGGCTTCAATCATCTCTGTAGTAATGTTGTCTGGTCCTGGGGCTTTTCCTGGTTTCATCTTTTTCAGTGCTGCTCTAACTTCATCTTTCATTATGGGTGGTCCTTCAAAGTTCTTTTTTATGTGTTCGTTTCTGTCATCCTCAAAAAGGTCTTTAATGTACTCTCCCCATCTGTCTAATATTTTGTCTTTTTCCATGATAAGCGTGCCATCTTTCGATTTTAAGCAACCAGTTGATGTGCATGTATTTTTTCTGTGGACAATTTCTTCAATTCGTCTGTACATACCCTGTGTCGTTCTTCTATCTCTTTGCATTTTGTGTTCAGCCAAGCTTCCTTAGCTTCATTGCACCTATACCTGATTTCTTTGTTTATCTTCCTGTATATCTCCTCGTTTCTCTTTGCCTTCCTCCTTTCCTCCATCAGGCCCAAAATTTCATCAGTCGTCCAACTCTTTTTTGCTTTTCTATTTGCCTTAGGGATTTCTTCACAAGCTTCATTTATAGAACTTCTCAACTTTGTCCATTGTTCCTCACTATCACCAACGTCTTCCAGGGCACTGAGTTTGTTTGAACATGTACATTAAATGTTTGACGTATCATTTCATCTGACTTTAAGAGTCCAAGGTTTAGTTTGATGTTGCTTTTGGTCTGTTTCCTTTTCCTCAATTTCAGCCTAAACCTTCCCACTACCGGATTGTGGTCACTGTTGCAGTCTGCGCCTGGTAGTGTTTTTGCTGACAGTAAAGAATTTCTAAATCTTTTGTTGATCAGGATGTAGTCAATTTGATTTTTGGTATTATCTCCTGGACTCATCCAAGTCCATTTTCTTCTGTTAGGCTGCTCAAACCAGGTGTTTCCTACTATGAACTCATTCATCTGTGCCCATTCTACAAGTTTCCCCCCTCTTTCATTTTGTGCACCAAGGCCATGAGGTCCAACTATATCCTCCACCCTATCCTGTCCCACTTTAGCATTAAAATCTCCCATTATGACTGTAACTTCTTGTGATTTACATTGGACCTTGGCCATCTCTAAAACTTCGTAGAAGTTGTCGATGTCTTCCTGAGTACTTGCGGATGTTGGTGCATACACCTGTATGATGTTCATATCCAAAGGTTTGCCTCCGAATTTGACCAGTAAAACTCTGTCGGACACTGCCCAGTATCCCTTAACTGCTTTTGATTTGTCTTTGTCCATTATGATGCTTACTCCTCTTTCATGTGAATTACCACCAGAGTATATCACTGTGTATTCTCCTGATGTTATCATGCCTGCCCCCTTCCATCTCACTTCCCCAAGTCCTAAAATACTAATGTTAAGCCTGGCCATCTCCATTTTGATGTTGTCTAATTTACCTTTCCGTAGCATTCTTCTTATATTCCATGTTGCTATTTTGAATTTAATTTTGATTTTGGTCGCAGTAGCTGGCTGACGGTCTGGTTACACATGATAAATCATGACTTTCATAATTAGCAAAATGATGTGGTGTTACACATGATAAATCATGATTTTCCTTGTTGGTAAAATGATTGAATGTTACACATTATAAACTATGACTTTCATTGTTGGTAAAATGATGTGGTGCTACACATGATAAATCATACTTTCATTGTTTGCAAAATGATGTGGTGTTACACATGATAAATCATGACTTTCATTGTTGGTAGAATGATGTGGTGTTACACATGATAAATCATGACTTTCATTGTTGGCAAAATGATGTGGTGTTACACATGATAAATCATAACTTTCATTGTTGGTAAAATGATGTGGTGTTACACATGATAAATCATGACTTTCATTGTTGGTAGAATGATGTGGTGTTACACATGATAAATCATAACTTTCATTGTTGGTAGAATGATGTGGTGTTACACATGATAAATCATAACTTTCATTGTTGGTAGAATGATGTGGTGTTACACATGATAAATCATGACTTTCATTGTTGGTAGAATGATGTGGTGTTACACATGATAAATCATGACTTTCATTGTTGGAAAAAATGATGTGGTGTTACATTTGATATATCATGACTTTCATTGTTGGCAAAATGATGTGGTGTTACACATGATAAATCATGACTTTTATTGTTGGCAAAATGATGTGGTGTTACACGTGATAAATCATGACTTTCATTGTTGGTAACATGATGTGATGTTACACATGATAAATCATGACTTTCATTGTTGGCAAAATGATGTGGTGTTACACATGATAAATCATGACTTTCATTGTTGGCAAAATGATGTGGTGTTACACATGATATATCATGACTTTCATTGTTGGCAAAATGATGTGGTGTTACACATGATAAATCATGACTTTCATTGTTGGCAAAATGATGTGGTGTTACACATGATATATCATGACTTTCATTGTTGGCAAAATGATGTGGTGTTACACATGATAAATCATGACTTTCATTGTTGGCAAAATGATGTGGTGTTACACATGATAAATCATGACTTTCATTGTTGGCAAAATGATGTGGTGTTACACATGATAAATCATGACTTTCATTGTTGGTAGAATGATGTGGTGTTACACATGATAAATCATGACTTTCATTGTTGGGTAGAATGAATGTGGTGTTACACATGATAAATCATGACTTTCATTGTTAGCAAAATGATGTGGTGTTACACATGATAAATCATGACTTTCATTGTTGGCAAAATGATGTGGTGTTACACATGATAAATCATGACTTTCATTGTTAGCAAAACGACGCAGGGTTACACATGATAAATCACGAGATGATTGAGAAAATGATGCAGTGTCACCCATGATAAATCATGACTTTCATTGTTTGTAACATATTGTGGTGTTACACATGATAAATCAGGACTTTCATTGTTGATAAAATGATGCAGTGTTACACATGATAAATCATGAGTTTCATTGTCGGTGAAATGATACATGTTGAAATCACGACTTTGTTGACGGTATCCAAAACAAGTGCGACTGCTCACGTTCAAGCAAACACAAACAAACAAACAAAAACACGTAAAAAAGAATCAGAACGCGTATTTAATACAACCAGACAAGACAGGCGCACGTTTTCGGCCAACTGGCCTTTGTCAAGTATAAGATCATAACTGAACAAACACCAAATACAAAAATTAGGACAAAAAGACTGAAACTTTCCTGCTGCTTTGTCCAGTGGGAGAAAAGGACTAAACTGACAGCCCCTTGGCTGTTGGTTTACGATGTTTTTCTTCCTATTCCAAAGTCAGACCGGATTGGTTGCGCTAGGGATGATCCATTTACATCATTCCATCCATTACGTCTTGATTCTATATTTTCCCATTCAGTCGATCATATGCTTATATTTTCTCTCATGCATTATTTAATGGTAGGATACTTTACATTCCAAAAAAACCCACTCTTATCCAGTGCATCATAGTTTAAATTTTAGCCTTGGACCCTCTTCAGGATAAAACAGTATCAATATGGTATGACTACTTTTCAAATTGCAGAACTCATCTGACTTCCGCTCTGACGTCATATTCACTCACAAAAACAGTATGATGTCATTTTAGTCAGTTAGTCCTTTTCTCACACTGGACAAAGCAGCAGGGAAGTTTCAGTTTTTTTGTCCTGATTTCTGTATCTGGTGTTTGTTCGTGTGTGATCTTTTGAAAACTCAAAACTCAAATTTCCACGCAGTTCTGTCTTTTGCAGATTTCCTACAAAAAGACGAATAAAGGCGGGTGTCTTATTACTGGTATCGGTTCCATGGATCTCACGGGCTGGTTGGTTCTTATGATAGAGCCGTGGACTGAAGATCTGATATTTCGAGTTCCACCCCAGCCTGCAACATTAAAAACTGGCCTGTTGGCTGCCCTTCTTAATGTTTCCATCATTCTGGTGATGTCAGCTTAGTGTTTCATAGGTCCATTGGCCTGTTGGCTGCCCATCTGAATGTTTGTATCATTCTGGTGGTGTCAGCTTGGTGTTTCATACGTCCATTGGCCTGTTGGCTTCCCATCTGAATGTTTCTATCATTCTGGTGGTGTCAGCTTGGTGTTTCATAGGTCCACTGGCCTGTTGGCTGCCCATCTGAATGTTTCTATCATTCTGGTGGTGTCAGCTTGGTGTTTCATAGGTCCACTGGCCTGTTGGCTGCCCATCTGAATGTTTCCATCATTCTGGTGGTGTCAGCTTGGTGTTTGATAGGTCCACTGCCTTGTTGGCTGCCCATCTGAATGGAATGTTTCTATCATTCTGGTGGTGTCAGCTTGGTGTTTCATAGGTCCACTGGCCTGTTGGTTGCCCATCTGAATGTTTGTATCATTCTGGTGGTGTCAGCTTGGTGTTTCATAGGTCCACTGGCCTGTTGGCTGCCCATCTGAATGTTTGTATCATTCTGGTGGTGTCAGCTTGGTGTTTCATAGGTCCACTGGCCTGTTGGCTGCCCATCTGAATGTTTCTATCATTCTGGTGATGTCAGCTTGGTGTTTCATAGGTCCACTGGCCTGTTGGCTGCCCATCTGAATGTTTGTATCATTCTGGTGGTGTCAGCTTGGTGTTTCATAGGTCCACTGGCCTGTTGGCTGCCCATCTGAATATTTCCATCATTCTGCTGGTGTCAGCTTGGTGTTTCATAGGTCCACTGGCCTGTTGGCTGCCCATCTGAATGTTTCTATCATTCTGGTGGTGTCAGCTTGGTGTTTCAAAAGTCCCTCCCCCCTCCACCTCCTCTCCTCCCCGTTTCAAGACTTTGCCAGCGCATAGGGTTTTGCACAGGCTCAGGAAGTCTGCCAGATAATTCTTGGCAGATTTGAGATGAATAAGGACTTGTATTCATGTTTTGTTGATTATACCAAGGCTTTCGATCAGGTAAGAAATGAAGAATTGATCAACCAACTAGAAAGACTCAATATTGATGGAAAAGATCTTCGAATAATCAGAAATATGTACCGGGAACAAACGGCTGCAATGAGAATAGAAAACGTTACAAGCTGTTTCCAAAACACCAAAGAGGAGTCAGACAGGGTTGTGTTTTGTCACCAGATCTATTTTTACTTTACAGCAAAAACATCATGAGAAACTTAGAAGAAGACCCTGGATTAAAAACTGGAGGAAAAATGATAAACAATATTCGATACGCAGATGACATCGTGCTAATTGCAGAAAATGAAAGGGACCTACAAAGCCTTGTGAATATACTAGGAATAGAAAGCAAAGATAAAGGCTTGGAACTAAACAGCAGGAAGACTGAAGTCATGGTGATCAGTAAAAAACATGAAATCCCCTCATGAAAAATAACAGCAAACGGCACAACATTGAAACAGGTTGATAAGTTTAAATACCTGGGAACGATCATTTCACCAGACGACATATGCACATCAGAGGTAGCGAGCAGAATAGGCCAAGCGAAAACAGCATTCAAGAAGATGAAAGCATTCTTACCAACAAATGCCTATCAATTAACATCAGGAAGAGAGTTCTTGAATGTTATATAGAACCAAAACTGCTATATGGTTGTGAGGCGTGGACAGTCAACAAGCAAAGCCAGAACAAGATTGAGGCAGCCGAGATGTGGTTTCTGAAAAGAATGTTGAGAGTTCCATGGACAGCAAAGAAAACAAACGAGACAGTCTTGATGGAGCCAGACACAAGTAGATCACTCACAAGGAAGATTAGGAAAGGCAGGCAACATTTATAGGCCATTTTATGAGGAAGGGGGATTTGGAGCACCTGGTCACAACTGGAAAGCTGGAGGGAAAGAAAGCACCAGGTAGACCCAGGGAGAAGATACTAGACGGACTTGCAGGGTGGCTGAGGACAGGGAAGGTGGACGAGATGCTTGAGACAACAAGAGATAGAGACAGATGGAAGTCCATGATCGGCAACGTCATGCGGCAGGGCACCTGATGATGATGGTGATGATGATGATGATGATGATGATGATGATGATGATGGTGATGATGATGATGATGATGATGATGATGATGATGATGATGATGATGATGATGATGGTGTGTGGTGGTGGTGGTGGTGGTGGTGGTGGTGGTGGTGACGATGATGATGATGTGATGATGATGATGTGATGATGATAAATGATGATGATGATGATGATGATGATGATGATGATGATGTGATGATGGTGATGATGATGATGGTGATGATGATGATGATGGTGATGATGATGACATATGGAATTGTCCGAGTGCGATGAATCCCTCTTGAACAAACTCCAAACTCCGCGGATTAACATATTGCATTGGTTCTAAGCTTCCTGTTTATCTCGGTCTGTAGAATGATCAGTAAGGAGTCCCTTCATAAAAGAACACACAAAGTTTCATTAGATAGTTGTTGACTGCAATCTTATCACTCTATAAAGTTTACCTATATATAAAGGAAATAGGGAAAATACTAATTCCATCTATTCTGAAATCCAAAATTAGTGTGACTGCCCGTGTTCAAGCAAACAGGAACCAGAAATTATGTTGTCATTTTAGTCTTTTTCTCCCACTGGACGAAGTAGCAGGAAAGTTTAAATCTTTTTCTCCTAATTTTTTGTATTTCCCTTTGTTCATTTGTGATCTTACGTCTACGCTTGGCAAAGGCCAGTTGTCGAAAATTCGGGCCTGTCTTGTCTGATTCTATTAATACCGTTCTGTTGTTGTTGGGTGTTCTGTTTGTTGTGTGTGTGTGTGTGTGTGTGTGTGTGTGTGTGTGTGTGTGTGTGTGTGCTGTGTGTGTGCTGTTCTTGTTGTTTGTTGTTTGTGTGTGTGTGTGTGTGTGTGTGTGTGTGTGTGTGTGTGTGTGTGTGTGTGTGTGTGTGTGTGTGTGTGTGTGTGTGTTGTGTTTGTGTTAGTGTGTGTGTGTGTGTGTGTGTGTGTGTGTGTGTGTGTGGTGTGGTGTGTGTGTGTGTGTGTGTGTGTGTGTGTGTTTTCTGTTTCCATCTATTCTGCTGGGTGTTAAAACCCTTTTTCCTATAAGCCAATTTCATCATTGTTTAACGCAAATAACGATAGTTGTTTTCACTCATTGAAGTCCTCTTCAGACTGTTTCTGACCCAGTGGTATGAGAAGAGACTTGGAGTCTTCCTATTCTGAATACTGCTAAATGGCCCATTACATGACGGTAAGAGCATTCAGGTAACGTCGTTACACGCACCCAGGTATCCTGATGGACCATGTGGACTGTATCCTAAATCACTCATAAATCCTGTTTATTTGTTTATGTATTTGTTTTTTGTTTGTGTTCTTTGTCGTGAGGAAACCAATACGAATTCAAGAAACGTATCGTCGATTGTTTTGCTTTGTGTAATAACAACACCTACCTCTGGCTACATCACAGTCTCGGCGATTATTTCTCTCCCAAGCGAACAGTCAAAGAATTCAAAAATCAAGAAATAATTAAAAGCGTAACTGTTCCCACAGGGAATATTGCTATGGTCAGCGCAGAAACACAGCCATGTTTTAAAGTACATGTGTATAATCCTAAGCCCGGAAATAGCCTGTCCCTTGATGCTGTGCAGGTGTTCACAAGTGCCAGAATGTTCATTGTCTCAGTCGAAATTCTCTGCCATTATAAGAGTGGTCTTCTTTGTGGGACATCAAAAAGTCTTCAAGTTTCGTTTTCGTTTCACTCTGAAAGAGAAACGCCCCCTAAACTGTCCAGGGATTTGTTCAACTGTTCTGTGAATTTTTACGCCAGCTTTCAGCACCATCTGGACTGTAACTTGAGGTCACAGTGTGAAGATGGACGGGATGAAACAGAACACTGTCCCTTCAGCAGTCCTGAGTGTCAGGGTGGGGTGCCAGTATGTAACCGTTGTTATAAAATCTTCAGCAGTTTTATTGTGCACAAAGATAACTGCACAACGTCTTGTGAGTACGATAAAGTAGCTCTAGAATACTGTAAGTCTTTAGGTGGCACTTTGGGGATGCCTGCATGCGACGATCGTTGGCATATCGTGGTTGAACGGTTCATCAAAAGACCTTGTGTTTTCTGGGAGGAAGTCTTCTTTGGGTTATACATTGATGGTGTGTCTTTACCTAATATGTACAGGTACAATGTCATTGGTCCTAACAGGACTGTTTTTTATCATTCTATCACTGTACAAACTGTTTACTATGCCAGTGCACAAGACAAGGCTTGTATTACACACAAACCACCCAATACATATTTCGTACAACCATGCTCAGGAAAAGAACTAACGTTACATGCAACAGTTTGTGAATTTCGGAAGAATACGACAGAAAGTAGCTCTCGCCATTCAAACGCTACATCACTGACTAGCACAGCAGTTTGGAAGCACACATCGCAACAATCTCTGATCACGTGTCCTCGTGGTCATGTGACCCATAATTTCCTGTCCTGTGGTTCACATACATTTGATGTGTGTGGTCAAAACAGTGCATCTGGGTGTGTTTACGTTGGCCATACAACACACATGCATGGCATGCTGGCCTCAAAAGAACGGCGTAACCTTTCGGTGCCTGTGTTTCTATGTGATGATGACGTCACGACAGTGTCATACACCCTGCTGTGTGACTTCATTTCTGACTGTCCAGATAACAGCGATGAATTCTTCTGTCAACATTCTCTTCGTACTTCCAGCACTTTCACCTGCATCAATGGTCAGCGTGTATCCTATGACAACGTGTGTGACAAAGTGTCTCATTGTCTCGATGAATCGGACGAAACGAACTGTGACACATACAGTTACAAAGAAAGTGATTATGTACGTTTCCCATCCCCTGCTCTTATCAATTTTGATGGGAAGAGAATGCTCGTTTCAACTCCCATGAAATCCAACGAGTCCTGTCCTGACTCCCACTATCGTTGTCCTGGTCTCTACAATGACTGCCTGCCTGTCTACACACGATGCAATGGAATGCACGACTGTAGGGGTCATGAGGACGAAGAGGGATGTGCGGACATAGTGTGTGCGGGATTTTTCAGGTGCAGAGCTTCCACAACATGTGTACATGGCGACAATCTGTGTGATGGCTGGCCTCACTGTCCACTGCGTGATGATGAAATGGCGTGTGGCGTGACCTGTCCACAAGGATGTCTTTGTCAAGGTCATTCATTTCTGTGCTTTCAATCTGTTTCCGCGCCACTATTCCTTCAGTTGCGTTATCTGGACGCCACAGGTTCCGGTATGACTCTGTCTGCTGTAAGAAACAGTACCTACCTGGTTCATCTTATTCTGGCTCACTGTTCTGTGACTGTCCTGCCTGACATGAAGTTACCAAGTCTAAAATTTCTGGACCTGACCGGCAATGAACTGCAGCATGTAAATGTGTCGTATCTTATTGGTTTACCAAATCTGCAGACACTGTCTATATCTAATAATCCTCTTACTTCACTCTATTTTGATTCCTCAAGCACCACTCAACAAACCAATTTAATTTTGATAGATCTGTCGTACAGTACATTAACAGTCTTCGAAACTAGAGTGTTATCAATGTTTCTGAAGTTGCAGAAACTTAATTTAACGTGTACTGATGTTCATACAATTAGCTCTGGAGGTTTCCGGTTCACACCACTCTTAGCTGAATTGCACATGGCTGGTAGCCCCGTGAAAACTTTTCCATCTGACATATTCACCGGTCTTTCCCGTCTTCATACCATATCCACAGACAACTATAAACTATGTTGTAAAACAAACCTCCCACATCATTTTGATCATACGTTTTGCTATGCCCCGAAAAACGAAATTTCATCGTGTGAAGATTTGCTACGATCAGGACTGTATCGAGGGTTTCTCTGGCTGATCAGCTGTCTGTCACTGACTGGTAACATCCTCTGTTTCGTCATACGTCTATGCGTGTGGAAGATGACATCTTCCAGTGGCTTCAGTGTCTTTGTCACGAACTTAACAATGGCCGATTTT
>JAPXFY010000032.1:40738759-40753759 GCA_030674185.1 Monoplex corrugatus | reverse complement strand
TTCTTGATCTCACGTTTGTCGTTATGAAAGACCTTTGTTGTTGTTGTTGTTTTGTTGTTGTTGTTGTTATTGTTGTAGCTGTTGTTGTTGTTGTTGTTGCGCCAAAAAGAGAGTATCTCTCGGAACTGGTTAACGCCAGGATATATTATGATAGCAGACGTAGAGTACAGCCCTGTCACTCAGTTTCAATCCTAGCTGGAACTCCATAGCAAAATCATGATTATGAGGAATGTTCTGAACTTGCAATTCTGTGCCTTGTGGCTGCGTATACATGTATGCTAGCTGCATGGGTAGCGCAAACGGTGTTGGATTTGAGAAATTCTACATGGGAAATAAATCCGTGACTCACAAGAGTTATGTTGCTTAGATAATATTTAAAATTCTCCCTGCTTCCCTCTCTTATTTCCTTTAATTTATAAAGTGTTCATAGTAGTTCCTCACATGTGCAGGTATGTATGAGGATATTATCCGAGTGGTAAGCCACATTGTTCATGTCTGCCAACATTCTCCACACGTTTCTCTTTAGCGTGGCTCCAATCTTAATCATACCAAACGGCAACAACAAGAATTATATAAGTTCCATCTGTTGTTACGAAGGCTGTTTTCAGGGTATCTTCTTCAGCAATGGGTATCTGCCAGTATCCCTTGCTGAGGTCGATCCTGGAGAAGTGCTTTTTGTCTCCACTCAGCTTTTAGAAAAAAAGATTTGTAGCTGTTGACATGGGTTTGCTCTGGGATAAAGGTTGGAGGACGAATGATAAACAACATTCGTTACGCAGATGACACTCGCACATCGCAGAAAATGAAAAAAGACCTACAAAACCTTGTGAATATAATAGAAAGAGAAGCAAAATTAATGACTGGAGCTAAATAGCAAGAAAACTGAAGTAATGGTAATCAGTCAAAAAACAAAAAACAAAACAAAAAAGAAAGAAAAAGAAAAAAAAAGAAAGAAATATCCTCATGCAAAATGACAGCAAATGGCACAATTTTGAGACAAGTTCATACGTTTGAATATCTGGGAACGGTCATCTCAGCAGAAGGCAGATGCACATCAGAAATAGCCAGCAGAATCAGCCCACACAAAACAGCATTCAAGAAGATGAAAAGCGTTCTTACCAAAAAATGCCTATCAATTAACATCAGGAAGAGAGTTCTTCAATATCATACAGAACCGATACTGTTGTAGGGTTGTGAGAGCGCAGACAGTCAACACGCAAAGTCAGAACAAAATTGAGGCAACTTAACTGGTTTCAAAGTAGAATGTTGACAATTCCACTGACAACAAAGAAAACAAACGAGACAGTCTTGAAGGAGACCGACACAAGAAGATCATTAATAAAGAAGATTAGAAAAAGACAAGCACCATTCATAGGACATTATACGAGGAAAGGAGAATTAAAGCACCTGGTCACAACAGGAAAGCTGGAGGGAAAGAGAACACCAGACAGACCCAAGGAGAAAATAATGGACAGACTTGCAGGGTGGCTGAGGACAGAGAGGGTGGAAGATGTACTTGCAGCGACAGGGATAGATTCGTGTGGAAGGACCATGATCGCCAACGCCACGAGGCAGGGCACATGATGGTGATGATGATGATGATGATGATGATGATGATGATGATGATGACATATTTGATTGCTGTGGGTGTGCGCACGATCGCTCGCGTGCGTGCGCGTGTATATCTGTGTTGGTGTGTGTGTGCGTGTGTGTGTTTGCATATGTATGTGTGTGTCTGCGCATGCGTCTGTGAGAGTGAAATGTATGTGTGTGCGAGTATGCGTGCGTGCGTGTGTGTGTGTGTGTGTGTGTGTGTGTGTGTGTGTATGTATGTGTGTGTGTGTGTGTGTGTGTGTATGTATGTGTGTGTGTGTGTGTGTGTGTGTGTGTGTGTGTGTGTGTGTGTGTGTGTGTGTGTGATATAACATTAAGAAGCCTGCAGGCCAAATTTATTTGCTATTTTCGAAATGACAAATAAAATAATCTTGAATCCTGAATCTTGGATCTTAATATCTAAATGCCATGTTTAGTAGTCTTTGGAAAGTATGTACATTCAGTACACATTTGTCAATATTGCATTGATAATACCAAAGAAATAAGAGGGAAGCAGGGATATGTTTTTATGATATTAATCAAAGAATATAACTCTTGAGAGTCACGTAGGAATTATCTCCCATATTGTAGAACTTCTCAAATCCAACACAGTTTGCGCTACCCATTCAGCTAGCATAGAAGCAGATACAAAGCATAAAAACCGTAAGCTCCGAACACTTCTCTACGGTTCCGAGCTTACTGTTTTTGTGTTATGTTCTTTGATTAATTGCATTGATAGTTAAACGGCATATTCTTGATTGATATCACTGACTTCATTGAACGTAAAGAATTGCAAACTCTTGGAAGAACAGACGTTTGGCCTGTTAACCCTATAACTACACAACACCCTATTCACCCACTGCAAAAAAATTAATTCTTCGATTCTCACACCCTATCCACCAGCTTCCTGCAGAAAGCTGGTGGATAGGGTGAGGGGAATCAAAAGGTTAAGGTTTTGCTTTGCTAGCATAGTTGGCAACGCAGGATGCTGGTGGACAGGGTACAGGGAACATAGGGTTAAATGCTAGCACATTCGGTAATGCAGGATGCTGGTGGACAGGGTGCAGGGAACATAGGGTTAAATGCTAGCATATTCGGTAATGCAGGATGCTGGTGGACAGGGTACAGGGAACATAGGGTTAAATGCTAGCATAGTTGGCAACGCAGGATGCTGGTGGACAGGGTGCAGGGAACATAGGGTTAAATGCTAGCATAGTCGGTAATGCAGGATGCTGGTGGACAGGATGCAGGGAACATAGGGTTAAATGCTAGCATAGTCGGTAATGCAGGATGCTGGTGGACAGGGTACAGGGAGTCATAGGGTTAAATGCTAGCATAGTCGGTAATGCAGGATGCTGGTGGACAGGGTGCAGGGAGTCATAGGGTTAAATTTGCCCTCACTTGGGCTTGGCCATACCCGAGCGTGTGTTGCGTTGTTTTCGCTTTGCCTTATGTTCAAACATTTTCTACACTAACAAAGTATGAAAGGCGTGGTCAACAAAGAAATTTGAACTCTGGTCCTCTGAGTTTTGAGCCTGCTTGGGTACACATCTAGTGGATCAAGAGTGCACGTTGTTCCCATCACCATAGTTAACGTAGTTCCAGTTCTTCAACGACTTAATCTTTCGTATGTACACAGACACGCAGACAGACAGGTAGAAACACAAACAGACAGACAAACAGATGGATACACAGACAGAAAGACAGACAGCAGGATGTACAGACAGATAAATAGATAGGCAGATACGCAAACAGATCGATAAAGAGGCAGACAGATAGACGTGCGTATACACAGACATGAGAGGGAAAAAAGAGAGAGAGACAAAGAGAGAGAGACAGAGAGAGAGAGAGACAGAGACAGAGAGAGACAGAGAGAGAGATAGGGTGGGAGATAGATAGATAGATAGATAGATATAGATAGATAGATAGATAGATAGACAGACAGATAGATAGACAGACAGATAGATAGTAGATAGATAGATAGATAGATAGATAGATTTCCAGACACACAGTCACACAGATGCAGAGACAGATAAACACGCAGACAGACAGCCAGCCAGACGGATACAGAAACAGATACACAGACTGATAGTCAAATACACAGACATGGAGACAGAGAGAAGGGGGAGAGAGAGAGATATTTGCATTGAACAATACTAAAGTCAGTGACACAATGCAATAAATCGATAGACAAACAGACGGAGAAATAGACGGACAGATAGATAATATATAGACATACAGACAGACAGACAGACATATAGATAGATATATAGATAGATAGATAGATGCATTGATAGATAGATAGATAGATGCATTGATAGATAGATAGATAGATATATTAGATAGATGCATTGATAGATAGCTAGATAGATAGATGGATAGACAGAAAGATAGACAACAAGATAGATAGATAGAGAGATAGTACACAGGTAGATAGATAGATAGATAGACAGATAGATAGATAGATAGACAGAAAGATAGGCAACAAGATAGACAAGATAGATAGATAGAGAGATAGTAGGCAGGTAGATAGATAGAGAGATAGTAGGCAGGTAGATAGATAGATAGATAGACAGATAGACAGATATATAGATAGATAGATAGATAGATAGATAGATAGAGAGAGAGAAAGATAGACAACCAGATAGACAGACAGACAGACAGATAGATAGACAGATAGTAGATAGTTTGATAGATAGATAGGTAGATAGATACATAGATACATAGATACATAGATACAGGTAGAAAGAAACTCTAGGGAGAGCTAGACAACAGAGTCTTCAGAGAAGTAACCCCCTTTAGACAAGTGTTTCGGCCCTGAATTCCTTACACTCTCGGGGGGCCGGGCCACATCCAGGTCATGACTCCTGGATGCCCTTCTGCTGTTGTCTATTTTTTTTTTTTTCCACGCCGGGGATCGAACCTGGGCGATTCTGCGCTTCAGAACTGCGGTACGCGGTTTTACCAATGTGCTAACGGGGCACACATCATCTGTAGGGAATTTAATCCTTATGAAGTTCACTTTTTTGGTTCCTCCTTGCCCAGATCCAGCTTGAGCTCCTTTCTGCTGCCTCTGCCATCGCTTTAAGGGCTCTAGTCCTCTTCTTCCCAGAAATGGCGAGTTGTTTCATGAGATCATAAGCGGAGGTGCCCACAAACCCTCTTGCCCCGACCTCTATGGCGAAGATTTTGACCCGCAGACCTGCTTTCTTCAGGGTGCTGGCAAGACCGGCGTATTTTTCGGTCTTGTAGATATGTGCTTCTTCCATTCTGCTTTCGTATGGCACAGTGAGTTCTATCAGAATCACTTGTTTCGAGGAGTCAGAGTGGAGAGCGATGTCTGGTCTCATGCCTGTCTTGCTGATGACATCTGGGTAATTTCTCCACTCTGGGAGGTCTGCTGTACACTCCCAGTCGACTGCTCCATCCAGAAGACCCTTTGGCAATGTGCTGGTTGTCATAGCCCTTTCGGGCCAGACCTGTTTCCCTCCTGCTTTGTAGAACGTTGTCATAGCAATTGGTGCGTTTGGGGTCATGGTTTTTTCGCTAACCACATCTGTGATCACTTTCAGAACTTGGTTGTGCCTCCATGTATACCTTCCTTGGGCTAGCGCTACTTTGCAAGAGCTTAGGACATGTTCCACTGTTTGTTTCTTCTGACAGAGCGGACATGCTGGGTCGTCTGCTTTCCCCCATTTCACTAAGTTTGCATTCGAGGGGAGCAGGTCATATACAGATCTGAGGAGGAAGCTTATCCTTAGAGGAGCCATGTGCCACATATCGTTCCAGCTGAGACTTCTTTGGAGTGCACTGTCCCATGTTGTCCATTGCCCCTGTTGACCTTGCTGGACTGCCTTCTGCACTCTTTTGACATCTTCTTCTTCCTTCAACTCCTGTATGATCATGTCTCTTTTTTCCTTCCCTTTGGCTTTGGACCACCACTGCATTTTTGTTGCTCCCAGTCCCTGTCTGTTGGTTTGCGTGTGTCCAATTATTTCTTTGATGCTGAGGTTTCTCTTGGCATTGTTTACAGCCTCTTGGACTTTCCACTTTCTGCCAGTTCTCAGCTTTGGATGAACTGCTCTCACGATATTGTCCTCCGATTCCTCCAGCATGCTCAACAGTCTTGCTTTTCCAACTTTGTATTCCTCCACTATGGATTTCAGAGGTAGCTTCAGCATTGCTTGACGACAGTAGAATGCAACATCAGTGAAACCAGGTGGGACACCGAGCCATTTTCTTGTGTATTTGTTGATTTTGGCTTCCATTGCTTCGACTGTGCTGGTGCAAATGTCATAGATTAGCAGTGGCCACAGCAGCTTTGGTATCAGCATGAACTGTAGACACCAGACTTTGTATTTGCCTGGCAGTCCGCAGTTATCTATTTTCTTCAGGCCTTCTTCTGCTGTTTGCTTGGTTTCACATCCCCTTTGTGTGTCTTTCAGGGAGTCATCATACCATCTTCCGAGACTTTTTACTGGCTCTTCTGTGACAGTGGGGATGGCTTGGTTGGCTACCATGAATTTGACTGAATCTGCCACTTTCCTTTTCGCAGTGAGAGACTTCGGGATTTCTTAGGTTTGAACCTCATTCTTGAAGAGGCCACCAGCTCATCCAGCTGCTTTAAGATTTGGTGTGTCTCTTCCTCATCCGTGGACAAGACTGTTGTGTCATCCATGAAAGCTTTCAGAGGAGGCATCTGGTATCCATCTCCCAGATTCACTGGACCTGAACTCTTCATTGCAGCTTTCAAGATGACTTCCATTGCCAACACGAACAGTATGGGAGAGATTGCACAGCCCATTGCAATGCCCACCTCTAGGTCTATCCAGTCCGTGGTGTATTCTTTGGTAGAGAACCGCATTGAGAACCCTTGGAAATACTTCCTCAGCATTGTTCGGATGTTTTCTGGGATGTGATACATTTCAAGAGCCAGCTGGATCATATCGTGTGGAACTGATCCATATGCATTCGCCAGATCAAGCCAAACTACGTCAATGTCTCTCTTCTCTGTTCTTGCTTTTTGGATGGCATCCCAAATCAACGTGGCATGTTCCAAGCATCCAGGCATTCCTGGTATGCCTCCCTTTTGGACTGACATATCCAGATACTTGTTTTCAGTCAGGTATTTTGTCAATCTTGCTGCCATAACAGAGAAGAAGATTTTCCCCTCGACGTTCAGAAGTGATATTGGCCTGAACTGATTGATGCTGCTGGAGTTTTGCTCCTTCGGAATGTACACTCCTTCAGCTCTCATCCATTGGTCGCTGATCTTCTGGTTCCTCCATGCTGATCGAATCATCTTGTGGAGCCACTCGAGCACTTTTGGGCATTTCTTGTAGAGCAGGTATGGTATTCCGTTTGGTCCAGGTGCTGACTTGGCTCTGGCTTTCTTTACTACGTTCTTCACTTCATCCAGTGTTGGTGGTTTGTTATTGAATTTTCCTTCTGGCGCTGCAGGCCAAACCAGATTTTGGATTTCAAGTGGTGCCTCGCGCTGAGAATCGGAATATGTTTCCCTGAGATGCTGCTCTAGGGTTTCCTTGCCCACTGTGAGAGTCCCTGATTTGGGTTGTTCAAACAGCTTTCTTGCAAAGTCAAAGGATCTTTGAAGAAACGATCTTGAGTCTTCTTCTTTTTGCTCTTTCTTCGCCTTGCTGATTCCACTTTGCTGAGAGCATTGTGTTTGGCCTTCAGATCTTTCCAGAGTTCCAGGAGCCCTTGCTTCTCGAATTCTGAGGCAGTTTTCATTCGCTTTTTAAGCTTCCTTTTCTCCCTCCGGATGCTCTCCATCTGTTGCTGTCTTCTGGATTTCTGGGGAGGCGTTTTTGTCTTTGGCTGCTTCACTCCATAAGTGTCCCTGCAGATAGAGTATATGATGTCTCCGTATGTGTCAAGTTTGTGTTCCAGCGTACTGTTCCCTATTAGCGCATTCAGCTTAAGGACAAGTTCCTCATCTAATTTCTCCCATTGTTCTTTTGCACCGGCAGGCGGCAAATTGAGTTTTCCACGTTTGGCGTTAAGAGCTTGTGCAAAATCCGCATCAGAACCGTCAGCGTGGATGTCCTTGGCACTATGGTTTAATTCCTGGCCTTGGTCATCCAACGTCTCACCTGCTATCGCAGTGCGCTGCTGCAGGTTCGTATGTGTCTTCAAACAGCCCATTTTTGTCCTGTGGATCTTCATGCCGCGTTTGGTGGTGAATCTCCTTCCACACGCACACGGAAATTCCAACTGGTCATTAATCATGGTCCGTTGTGCGTTTCCAGTCGTGATGGAGTCAGTGCCGATGGATTCATCATTCTCTCCCCCTTTCGGTGAATCCTGGGAGCATCTTTCATTTGGAAAACTCGTGGCATGTTATCAAAGGCAAGGTGGGAAGCCAACCCACAAAGCCCGCAGATCTAGTCTTTCCCAGTGTCCTTCGGTCTTTCCCGAATGTCCTCCGAACTATTCCCGGAAGTCAATGGACTGACCATGTGCAGGTAGAAAGAAACTCTAGGGAGAGCTAGACAACAGAAGGTCTTCAGAGAAGTAACCCCCTTTAGACAAGTGTTTCGGCCCTGAATTCCTTACACTCTCGGGGGGCCGGGCCACATCCAGGTCATGACTCCTGGATGCCCTTCTGCTGTTGTCTTTTTTTTTTTTTTTTCCACGCCGGGGATCGAACCTGGGCGATTCTGCGCTTCAGAACTGCGGTACGCGGTTTTACCAATGTGCTAACGGGGCACACATCATCTGTAGGGAATTTAATCCTTATGAAGTTCACTTTTTTGGTTCCTCCTTGCCCAGATCCAGCTTGAGCTCCTTTCTGCTGCCTCTGCCATCGCTTTAAGGGCTCTAGTCCTCTTCTTCCCAGAAATGGCGAGTTGTTTCATGAGATCATAAGCGGAGGTGCCCACAAACCCTCTTGCCCCGACCTCTATGGCGAAGATTTTGACCCGCAGACCTGCTTTCTTCAGGGTGCTGGCAAGACCGGCGTATTTTTCGGTCTTGTAGATATGTGCTTCTTCCATTCTGCTTTCGTATGGCACAGTGAGTTCTATCAGAATCACTTGTTTCGAGGAGTCAGAGTGGAGAGCGATGTCTGGTCTCATGCCTGTCTTGCTGATGACATCTGGGTAATTTCTCCACTCTGGGAGGTCTGCTGTACACTCCCAGTCGACTGCTCCATCCAGAAGACCCTTTGGCAATGTGCTGGTTGTCATAGCCCTTTCGGGCCAGACCTGTTTCCCTCCTGCTTTGTAGAACGTTGTCATAGCAATTGGTGCGTTTGGGGTCATGGTTTTTTCGCTAACCACATCTGTGATCACTTTCAGAACTTGGTTGTGCCTCCATGTATACCTTCCTTGGGCTAGCGCTACTTTGCAAGAGCTTAGGACATGTTCCACTGTTTGTTTCTTCTGACAGAGCGGACATGCTGGGTCGTCTGCTTTCCCCCATTTCACTAAGTTTGCATTCGAGGGGAGCAGGTCATATACAGATCTGAGGAGGAAGCTTATCCTTAGAGGAGCCATGTGCCACATATCGTTCCAGCTGAGACTTCTTTGGAGTGCACTGTCCCATGTTGTCCATTGCCCCTGTTGACCTTGCTGGACTGCCTTCTGCACTCTTTTGACATCTTCTTCTTCCTTCAACTCCTGTATGATCATGTCTCTTTTTTCCTTCCCTTTGGCTTTGGACCACCACTGCATTTTTGTTGCTCCCAGTCCCTGTCTGTTGGTTTGCGTGTGTCCAATTATACATAGATATATAGATAGATAGATAGATGATAGATAGATAGATAGATAGATAGATAGATAGATAGATAGATAGATAGACAATCAGACAGACTGATAGCTAACCAGACAGATTGACAGAAAAATATTGATAAAGATACAATTAGAAAGAATCAAAGACAGATAGATAGGTAAAAAAAGAGAAAAATAAACAAAACAAATTTTAAACTAAACAAAAAAAAAACTCAAACAAAGAACACAGAAGTCTCACAAAATGTCTAGACACAGTAGTGTTTCTCTATCCTTTTCAGACATACGACGTGACAGTTCTGGCCCTGAGAAAAAAAAAATGTCCTACATCCTGTGTGCTTTGTTCGTGGACGCCAGCCGTCTGTGTTTCCTGTCAGCCATGTTCCTTTTCTCCTTCGTCATCAACAGCACTGACCGCCTCAACTGACGGAACCCTGATGTTCTCGAGTTCAATTTCAGTTCATAGCAGACAAACAAACGAGACAGTCCTGATGGATGCAGACACGAGGAGATTATTCATTAGGAAGATTAGGAACAGACAGGCAACATTTATAGGCCATTTTACGAGGAAATGGGAATTAGACCACCTGGTCACCACAGGAAAGGTGAAAGGAAAGAGAGCACCAGGTAGACGCACGGAGAAAATGTTGGACGGACTTGCAGGATGGCTGAGGACGGAGAGGGTGGAAGATGTGCTTGCAGCAACAAGGGATGGATGCATATGGAGGGCCATGATCACCAACGCCATGCGGCAGGGTACATGACGATGATGATAAAAAGACATACACACTGATATGTACGTGTCTCACTGTCCCCAGAAAGACACGAAAATAGAAGAAAACGCGTGTTTGAATCATACACAAAAAATTGAAAAAAAGAAGAAAACAAAGAAACAAACAAAGAAGACATGCAAATTTAAATTTCTGCCAACTGGCCTCTGTCAAGCCTACAGAAAACAACGAAACAAACAAAGAAGACAGACGCAAATTTAAATTTCTGCCAACTGGCCTTTGTCAAGCCTAAAGAAAACAAAGAAACAAACAAAGAAGACAGACGATAATTTAAATTTCTGCCAACTGGCCTTTTTCAAGCCTACAAAAGACAAGATTTTTTATTTTTTGTTACTTTTTGTTTAAAGCCCAGCCGACTGCATAGAGCCATATCAGGGCTGTAACCTGTATCAAAACATACACAAGTCTTCAACTTGGAAAAAAATTAAAAAGAAAAGAAAATACACATATCAATGCGTTCGTGCACATGATGTAAGCAGATGCCCCTGGCGTTGACCACTCCGTCCAATTCATCGGACACGGGATATAAAAATATACCTGAATACAAATTCAAACATAAATCAGGACACTAAAACTTAAAAAACACGCCTAAGTTAACTAAAATTGCTTCCGCATATCTCGTTTCCCTAGAGCCAAAAATGCACTTAACACATGTACCCATTTATCAATCCCAAGAGAAAGTACGTAAGACTTTATCCAACACATACAGGTGAATGGACCAGCAAGGCAGAAAATGTTAGGAAGAAATGACAGGAAGCAAAGGAGGAAGAAAGAAACAAAGAGAGTGACAGAAAAGAGCAAATTTCTAGCAAAAGACAAAAAAGAAACAAACACATACAACTTTGGAAGAAACGCACACAACTTTCCTGGTGTTTCCCCATGAACAAGAAACAAAATGACTGATGTGGAGTTTGGAAATTGTTAAAGAGGGATTCATGGCAATAGGACAATTCCATACGAGCTCAACCAAAATCTGACAAGAATTATCTGGCAGACTACCTGACGCACGAAGCAGCAGAGACATTTGAAAACAACAGATGTGACAGCATCACAGAGCAGCAGTAGAAGCACCCAAACCTTCAGGTCAGTTTCCCTGCTCCCATTGTGGACGTCTTTGCCATTCCCGCCTTGGACTCTATACAGTCACCTACGAGATCACCCCTGTACATAGTTGTCATTGTCTAACCCGACAGACCACCACCACCTGGGTCACCGTGAAACCCTATGCGCTGGCAAAGATCTTAAACTGAGGAACGGAAAGGGGAAGAGGGGCAGGAAGACCTTTGAGACACTAAGCTGACACCACCAGAATGATGAAGCCTTTAAGACAGACCACCACCACCTGAGTCACCGTGAAACCCTATGCGCTGGCAAAGATCTTAAACTGAGGAACGAAAAGGGGAAGAGGGGCAGGAAGACCTTTGAGACACTTAAGCTGACACCACCAGAATGATGAAGCCTTTAAGACAGACCACCACCACCTGAGTCACCGTGAAACCCTATGCGCTGGCAAAGATCTTAAACTGAGGAACGGAAAGGGGAAGGGGCAGGAAGACCTCTGAGACACTTAAGCTGACACCACCAGAATGATGAAACCATTAAGACAGACCACCACCTCCTGAGTCACCGTGAAACCCTATGCGCTGGCAAAGATCTTAAACTGAGGAACGGAAAGGGGAAGAGGGGCAGGAAGACCTTTGAGACACTAAGCTGACACCACCAGAATGATGAAGCCTTTAAGACAGACCACCACCACCTGGGTCACCGTGAAATCCTATGCGCTGGCAAGGTCTTGAACTCAAAGGGGACGATACAATACAATACAATATTTTATTTATATAGCGCAAAATCTAAGCGCTAAAACAGACACACACGCACGCACGCACGCACGCACACACACGCACGCACGCACGCACACACACACACACACACACACACACACACACACACACACACACACACACACACACACACACACACACACGGCTATAAATGGGGAGAAAGAATAAAAACAATGGAAACTTATAGAGAGCATATTAGGAGAGGACGAGGGGCAGGGAGACCTTTAATTAAAACACTAAGCTGACACCACCCGAATGATGAAAACATTAAGCAGGCAACATACAGGCCAATTTTTAACGTTGTAGGCTGGAAGTGAAAACCCGAATCGAAAACGCCATCGGGCCGAATGAAGACCTCCTGACTTCAGTGAAAAGACGCAAACTAAGGTGGTACGGGCACGTCACACGATCATCTGGACTGGCCAAGACCATCTTGCAGGGAACAGTTCAGGGAGGGAGACGAAGAGGCAGACAGAGAAAAAGATGGGAAGACAATATCAGAGAGTGGACTGGCCTTGAATGGAACATCATTCTGCGGAAAGCTGAGGACCGTGAGGAGTGGAGGAAGTTGGTTGCAAAATCTTCAGTGGTGCCCCAACGGTCAACCAGACAACGGGACTGATGATGATGATGAGGCTGGAACTGGTTATAGCCCTGATACAGCTCCACGCAGTCGGCTGGGTTTTAAGCAACAATAAGAATAACGCTGGAACTGAGCTCAAGATCCTGAATCCACGGCCGTGCCAAAAGAGCCAGCCAACCAGCTGAAATCGTAAAGTGTTTGTGATGTGACATAAGACAGGTATGGGAGAAATAAGTTTAGAGTTTGGAGTTTTACGAAATCCAAAACAAGTGCGACTGCCCGCATCCAAGCAAACATGAACCTGAAAAAGAAGAACATCGAATCCGAACGCGTATTCAACACAACAAGACAAGACAGGCGCAAATTTTCGGCCAACTGGCCTTTGTCAAGCGTGAATGTACGATCACAAACAAACACCAAATACAAAATCATGAGAAAAAGACTAAAACCTCCCTGCCGCCTCGTCCAGTGGGTAAAATCTCAAACAAGGAACGTGCGAATTTTGTTTTCCTTTTTTACCCACTGGCAGGGAGGTTTTAGTCTTTTTCTCATGATTTTATATTTGGTGTTTGTTTGTGATCGTACATTCACGCTTGACAAAGGCCAGTTGGCCGAAAATTTGCGCCTGTCTTGTCTTGTTGTACTGAATACGCGTTCGGATTCGATTTTCTTGCTTTAGTTTGGAGTTTGTTCAAGAGGGATCCACAGCACTCTGACAAGTCCGCAATGCACTCCACGAAGATCAGCTCACAATTATCTGTCTTCTGAGACCCTGCAAGAAAATCTGACTGTGCTGTCCTGGTCTTGAAATGGGGTGGGATACAGTATATATGGAACGCTGACAACTCCGGAATCATTTGAGCATTAATATATGCAGCGAACAAGAGAACGTTTATGCTGTAGGATGGGACTGTACTCGACGAAAACAAAATTCGCACTTTCTTTGTTTGAGATTTAAAATTAAGGTAGCAGGTACAGTGGCGGAGAAGCTATTTTTTGTTTATTTTAGTAACAGTGGATATACATAAGCTAGAAACCTGATTTTTGGCAGAAATCTGCAGGATACATGTCTCTAATAGAAAAAAATATTATTTTGGTAAAATGTTTCATATAATTTGTGTTGTCAACGTTTGTCAAAATTGACCTTTTTTTTGTCGTTTTGCGTTCCTAGTGCGTACAAATATTAACCAATCTGCATGAATTTTGGCACAAAGCTTTATCATACTAACAGCTAGCTTGTGTCATACCAGAGTTTGGATAACTTGTATAGTTTAGTAATAAAGCTTGTAAAAGTGTAAAAAAATTTAATGACATTTAACGCGAATTTTATACGCCCATAGAATGAAGACAAAACTGGATATCAAAAAGTTGGTATGACAAAAGCTTCATTTTGTAATATAGGTTATATTAAAAAAAACAAATCTTCAAAAAGAATTATACCCTGGGAATTAGTCTGTCAAAAACTATCACTATTTTTGGTATCGAAAATTTCACATTAATTTACATAATTAATTACAACACAAATTATATGAAACATTTTACCAAAATAATATTTTTTTCTATTAGAGACATGTATCCTGCAGATTTCTGCCAAAAATCAGGTTTCTAGCTTATGTATATCCACTGTTACTAAAATAAACAAAAATAGCTTCTCCGCCACTGTACCTGCTACCTTAAAGAATACAGCAAGTAGTCGGCCTTCGTCAGTCGGCGTCGACTATGGAAGATGCGCCCTAGTGTTGTGTCGAGTCGAATTGACGCCTCGAGCGGCGTCGGCTGTGGCTGAAAGGCCGATGCGGGAAAGACAGTCTCTGCGACATTGGATGCATGTACGGATGTTGGCCATGGGGTTGCCTTCACTAGAAATCGCTTTCCTCCTGGGTCTCTTTTCCTGGGTCATGTTCTGGATCTTCTTTTCCCCCGACCTGAGTTCTTTCTGGAGCACACTGCGCTGTCTGTTGTGGTCGGCTGCTGTGTCTTCACAACTCTCTGTGTTGATGTCCAGAGCTTTCATATCGGGCTTGCAGACATCTTTGTATCGCAGTTGGGGCCGGCCAACCGATCTCTTGCCAAAGACTAGTTCATGATAAAGGATGTCCATCCGGCGCATATGGCCAAGTCAGTGCAGCTTGTATTGTCTGAGCAGAGTGTACATGGTGGGAGACTAGCACATGCTAGGACCTGGGCGTTTGGTACTTGGTATCTCCACTTGTTGTCCAGGACGCGGCAAAAGCAGTGCAAGTGAAACCTGTACAGTTTTCGTTCTTTCTCCCCATTTATAGCCGTGTGCGTGTGTGTGTGTGTGCGTGAGTGCGTGTGTGTGCGTGCGTGCGTGCGTGTGTGTGCGTGCGTGCGTGTGTGTGTGTGTGTTTCAGCGCTTAGATTTGATTTTGTCAAGATTTTGCGCTATATAAATATTGTAATTATTATTATTATTATATGTG
>JAPXFY010000032.1:40698759-40726259 GCA_030674185.1 Monoplex corrugatus | reverse complement strand
AATGTTTATGCAAGCCACGCAGAGGACAGTCATCGTGTCATGCATGCAAAGTGTTTCTATTTTCACACTTAGTATTCTTTAACTTCTGGTGGCGTTGTACTCAGCATCAGCAGTAGCAGCAATATTTATGTCCTCAGTGACTTTTTCGGTAAGAGAATGGATTCACGGTTGTTGTTGTCGACATCGCGGTATGGTCAATATCAGGAAATCCAGGAAGGGGGAAGAGAGAGAGAGAGAGAGAGAGAGAGAGAGAGAGAGAGAGGAGAGAGAGAGAGAGAGAGAGAAAGAGCGAGAGAGAGAGAGAGAGGGAGAGAGAGAGAGAGAGAGAGAGAGAGAGAGAGAGAGAGAGAGAGAGTGAGAGAGAGTTGTATACACCATCACATGAACAAACACACATTCACCACACCACCACACACCCAGACACACACACACACACACACAACACACACACACACACATACACATCACACACCCTACACACCACCCACACCACACACGACACCACACACCACACACCATACACACACACACCCACACAACACACCCACACCCACACCACCCACACACAACCCACACACACACACACATACACACACACACCACACACCACACACACACACACCATACACACCCACACACCAACACCACACACCCACACACACACACACACCCATTACCACACCCACACACTACACACACCACACACACACCCACACCATACACCCCAACACCCACGACACACCCCCACACACACAACACACGATTCACACCCACCCCCCACACACACACCACACACACACACTACCCACAAGAACCAGAAGAAGAAGAAGAAGAAGAAGAAGAAGAAGAAGAAGAAAGAAGAAGAAGACGAGAAGAAGAAGAAGAAGAAGAAGAAGAAGAGAAGAAAAGAAGAAGAAGAAGATAAGAAGAAAAGAAGAAGAAAAAGAAAAAGAAGAAGAAAATATCCATGACATAAAATGTGACGGACTTGCAGGAAGGCTGAGGACAGAGAGGGTGGAAGATGTGCTTGAGGCAACAAGGTATAGATACATATGGAGGGCCATGATCGCCAGCGCATTTTGGCACGGCACATGATGATGATGATGATAAAATGTGAGGCAAGATTTAAAATGAGTTGTGATAATATATTGACTGTTACGTATCCGCCAATGGCTCATGCGCTTTACAAAAGCGTGACAGACTATGGTGGACATATGTAAATAAACATACATATCAAACTTTAACAAAAACAACGAAAACAACAACAACAACAACATTACAATATTGCTCATGGTTATATTAATATTCTATCACAAAAAAAAAATATTTAAATCAAAAGTCCAGTAAATTACATAGAATTATAGCGACAAGATCTGTAAGAAGATTTTTTTTTTTTTTTTAAATACGGGCAATTCAGGAAAATCTGCGGGGGATGAAAATCTAGTGGTGATTGGAACGAGCTCTAGAATATAGATCTGACAAATGAGTTTAAATTACCTCGATTGGAATCAGATATACACAAAAACAAATCAGAACGTGTATTTGCTATATCAGACAGACAAGACAGACAAGACAAGACAAGACAAAACAAGACAAGGCAAGGCAAGACAAGGCAAGATAAGACAAACAAAACACGACAAAATAAGACAAGACAAGAGACGAGACGAGACGAGACGAGACAGAAGACAAGACAAGAAAGACAAGACAAGACAAGACAAGACAAGACAAGGGCAGGCGTATTCTTTTCTGCCAACTAGCCTTTGTCAAGCGTATAAAAAAGACGAAGAAAAGTATACTTGAGTATTGGTTTTCCTGTCAAGTTCTGTGTATTTTTCTTTGTTTGTTGAATACGCTTGACAAAGGCCAGTTGGCCAAAAAAATTGCGCCTGCCTTGTCTTGTGTTGTCATGTGTTGTGTTGTTTTGTGTTGTGTTGTGTTGTCTTGTCTTGTCTTGTTTTGTCTTGTCTTGTCTTGTCTTGATATAGCAAACACATGTTCTGATTTGTTTGCGTGTATATCTGATTCCAATCGAGATAATTCAAATATAATTACAGGGAAAAGGAGGGAAGGAAGTGAAAGAATCATTAAGAACAACCAAAGGAAGGAGGGAAGATTGGAAGTGGGGGAAGACAAGTTAATAAACGCAATCATGAAAATTGATTAAGAATGGTATATGCCACATCCTAAAAACAATAACAGGAATTCTAATAATATCATTATCATTATATCTATATATATATATATATATATATATATATATATATATATATATAATGTATGTATGTATGTATGTATGTATGTATGTATGTATGTATGTATGTATGTATGTATGTAGTATGTATGTATGTATATTATGTATGATAGACCTCCCACCACGAAATCAGTCTTAACTCGCAGTCAGTCGAACAGCACTAGGAGCTGAAAAGGTGACTGAGGGTCTATCTGGGGTGTTTTGACTTTTTCTCAAAATTGATTTCTGCAGACTATAATCTATCCCCACAGAAATGTTTTTCTTGAAAAAATATTAATAATCAATTTAAAATGGTGTTTTAATGCATTGATCCCAGCAGAAAGAACGCAATTTCTTACCAAAAGTACCTATTTTTGTCTCTTATTATAAACTGTAACCTGTACAGTACCCCCACATGTAATATACTGACGGAAAGCTCTTTGGTGCACCTTTCAGATAATGACAGCGAAAATTAGGAACAAACTGAGTCAAAGCCACCAAATAAAGAAATTTAAGGGAAATGTGTAGGAGAGCACACAAAAACTTTATAGGCCGTGTTCTGAAAATGGCCGTCATACAACTTAATGACTTTAAACATACATAACTTCTACATGTTTTTTGAGTACAAGCTTTATTCAAGTACCAAAATAATCAGCAGAATGTACACTTTCCAGTGATATGTATATCTCAAAATGCCCAAAATGCTAGTTAAGACCGATTTCGTGGTGGGAGGTCACATATGTCAACATGTCAATTGCCTTAGAAGAACATGAGAGAAAGGCTGTTACTCGTAAAACAAGAACATGACAAATCCTAACAACAATAATGTATACTGTACATTACCAACGTAGCATACGAGAAGAAGAAATGAATATATGCACTATAATGAACAAAATGTTGGGGAGGGAGAGAGTGAGGGAGAAAGATGACATGTCAACTGTAGTGCTATGAGAGAGAGAGAGGGGGGGGAGAGAGGGGGAGAGAGAAAGGGTGCACAGAGAAAGAGAGATAGGGGGGGGCACAGAGGGAGAGAGAGAGGGAGAGGGAGAGAGAGAGAGAAACACAGAGACAGAAAGAAACACACAGAGAGAGACATACAGACAGACAGATAGACTGATAGACAGACAGACAGACAGACAGACAGACAGACAGAGACAGAGACAGAGAGACACAGAGAGAGAGCAGGCTGTGTGACATTTGTATTCTACATATCGTCCATTCATCTGGATTATGCAAATAGAATTTCTCCCTATCTCCGCTTCTCTCTGAGACCACTTTTTCTTTTTTCTTTTTTTCTGTTTTGTTCTTTCTATTTTCCATATCTTCAGCATTGCTTCTGCTGTGTCACAATTCCTTACGCTGTGATTTTAGCTGCCGAACATTTAATCAAATGACAACAGAGATCACGCCAAAGGCGAAAAAAAAAAAAAAAAAAGTGCGCCAGATTTTAAAATGGTGATAGAGTCTTGGAAATGCAAGCAGAAAGATAGCTTTTAAAACGTTTGATGTACAGATGTTACCATTATGAATCCATGGTTCTAAACTGTGGCGTTAGTTTCGTTTTGAGGTGGTTGAAAAGGTAAACACTTTTTGCATGTAAACGATTCTTAAATGTCAATATGAGAACACCAAATGTGACCTCCCACCATGAAATCAGTCTTAACTAGCATTTTGGGCATTTTGAGACATACATATCACTGGAAAGTGTACATTCTGCTGACTATTTTGTTACTTGAATAAAGCTTGTACTAAAAAGAAATGTAGAAGTTATGTATGTTTAAAGTCATTAAGTTGTATGATGGCCATTTTGAGAAAACGGCCTCTAAAGTTTTTGCGTGCTCTCCTACACATTTTCCTTAAATTTCTTTATTTTGTGGCTTTGACCCAGTTTGTTTCTAATTTTCGCTGTCATTATTTGAAAGGTGCACCTAAGAGCTTTCCGTCAGTATATTTACATGTGCGGGTACTGTACAGGTTACGGTTCATAATAAGAGACAAAAATAGGTACTTTTGGTGGGAATTTGCATTCTTTCTGCTGCGATCAGTGCATTAAAATACCGATTTAAGTTGATTAATAATATTTTTTCAAGATAAAAAATTATGTGGGTGATAGATTATAGTCTATAGAAATCAATTTTGAGAAAAAGTCAAAACACCTCAGATAGACCCTCAGTCACCTTTTCAGCTCCTAGTGCTGTTCGACTGACTGCGAGTTAAGACTGATTTCGTGGTGGGAGGTCACAAATAATAATATGGTCTTGGATGCTTCATGGAGATATCAGATCCATGTATTAACAAGCGTACGATGCCTCAAATATTGGTTCAGAATAGTTTATATGCCAGAACAGAGACTTCCAAGAATGTTTATATATTGTTGTGTCACCTGGAAGAGGGGGGTAAAAAGATAGGCATTTCACATCAGGCAACTTCTGTGTACCAATGGGTTTGGTGATGTTATTTAACCATTTGAGTCCCGCACCCACCCTATCCACCAACAGCAAAAACTTAACCCTTTGACTCCCACACTCTGTCCACCAGATTCCTGCACGGACGCATACACACACACACACACACACACACACACACACACACACACACACACACACACACACACACACACACACACACACAAACACACACACACATACACACACACACACAAACACACAAACACAACAAACACACAACACACACACACACACACACACAAACACACACAAACACACACACACACACACAACACAAACACACACACAACACACACACACACACACACACACACACACACACAACACACAACCACACACAACACAACACACTACGAGCACACACGGACGCACACATCCACACCCTCGAGCACATACACAAACACTCATTTTCATGTAATTTCTCTCTCTCTCTCTCTCTCTCTCTCTCTCTTTCTCTCTCTCTCTCTTTCTCTCTCTCTTTCTCTCTCTCCCTCTCTCTCCCTCTCTCTCTCTCGACTCTCTCTCTCTCTCTCTCTCTCTCTCTCTCTCTCTCTCACTCAGATTACAATTCAGACATTTAGCACGCTAGTAACGGTATTAAAACATATTTTAGATTTTTCTCAAGAAGAAAAACAACAACAACAAAAGATGGGACTGTTTAAATGGCTTGAGCATCTTGTTTTTTTTTTTCTATTCTTACTGTTCTATCACCAGCATCATTTCATCATTTCTATCACACACACACACACACACACACACACACACACACACACACACAAAAAACACACAGACACACAGACACACACACACACACACACACACACACACACACACACACACGTGCACACAACACGTAAGTTCGTGAAAGCTGAATAATCTGCACGGGGAGCACTTGTCTCTCGCCTGAGTTCAGGTCACGCACGTAGCTGAATGTCTGGACAGTCGGATGTTCAGCTTCAGTCACATTTGAACTTCGTCAAGACTGGATCAAACAGGGAAAAGAAACCAGCAATTCCTTTTATTTATTTACTCGTTGACTGCAATTGTGTCTATTACTAGTATTAGGCTGCTAAAAAAGGTCCAGTGTAAAAGCAAAGAACAAGAAATACATCGGTTGCTGTGAATTTATGACAAGGTAAGCACCTGCCATTCTTTTGCACTACAATATAACTCTGATTACCAGTAAAGTCGTTAAGATTTGTAGCCGGCTGTTGCCGTCTTTGTTGATAAAGTCGTGGACTCAAAAGCTGGCAGCATAAAAACTGACCTGTTCGCTGCTTACCTTTAACGTTTCAGTAAGTGTTTATGGTGTGAGCTTGGTGTTTTACAGGTACTTCACCACTCCAACACTTTGCCATCGCACAGTTTTTGTTTGTGGAAACAGTCTGATTAGAAGTAATGCTTGGCAGATTTGAGTGGCGTGCATATGGAATTTTCTGAATGTGATGAGATTTTGTTTTCATTGAAAATCCCATCTCTGATCTTCAACTGTACCATTGAGTGGAGTTTATGGACTTTTCTGATGGATGACTTCCTTTTTTTTTTGTTTGGTGGTCTCTCTACAAACTTCGTCTTCAGAGTTCTAACTTTGTCAAAACCATTGACGTGAACAGAGGTTTAACGGATTGGGGGGGGGGGGGGAGTTGACACTGATCCGTTTGAGCGAGAATCCCGACTCCATCAGATGAAGTATCTAGACTCCAGAACCCCCCCCCCCTTAGTATTGATGGGTGCTGGTGATATTTTCAGATAAATGAACGTGTTTGTGTGCAGAATGCTCCTAGCATGTGAAACACAGGAAAAAATATTCTTGGCAATCTGTAAAATCTGTCATAGGAAAAAAAAACGCATACAAAAACAAGGCTGGGTGGCACTGCACCATGGCGGCATTTTTCCCGGAATGAGCGACCCATTGTCTCGCGGAGAAAATGGTTATGTATTGATTGGATAACTACGTCTTGAACAGCGTTTACTCCAGTGTTAATCTGTAGAACTGAAGAGGATTTCCCCCATAGCAAGTAGCCTACCTACGTTGTTGTTGCAACCTAGACAATCAGCACATTTGACTTGCATAAAGGTACTAAGGCGCGTTTCAAATACGCTAGACAGGCGAGGTTTTCGCGAGGTACATTACTAGAATATGACCGGCGAGGTAAACATAGTGGTCGTGCAAGTCGCTTTGTTTGACGACTCCGTCTGTTGTGAAATAAACGCCGTGCATTGGCTGAAATCCAATTCCGCCTGAAATCCCGTTGCACGGCACACTTTTTTTTCTCGCCCTCGCCACTTGGGCCTGAGCATGTTACCGTGTAAGACATGGCACCTGTTTAAAGCCTGGTTATGTATTGCAACATGACTTTGGCTTCTTGCAGACAGACCTTCAGTTTCTGCTACTTGCAGCCTGGTATTGAGTCCTCCTGTGGGACGAGTTACCATAAAAAGTGTACTCAACTGTGGGTATTCCAGAGTCCCTTTCCGTGTAAATAGTATCTCCACTTTCAGGAAATTCTGTGCTAAAAAAAATTTGTCACTCTTTGTTTCTGCATTCCTCCTTTGCTTTCTGTTCTCTTTTTTCATTTTCTGTCTTTCTGGTCCATGCACTGTATGTGTTGTATAAAGCCTTACATTCTCTTAGGATTGACAATTGGGTATCTGTATTCAGTGCATTGTTGGCTCAAAAGAAGGGTGATGTGCAGAAACAATATTAGGTAATTCAGGCCAATTTTATATATGTTTTAATGTCCTTAGTTATTTTTACATTTGCATTCAGGATTGTTTTTCTGAAACCTGGGTGATAAACTGGACGAAATGGTCATCGCCAGGGACATATCCGTAGATTGTGCTAGAGTGCATTGATCTGTGTACTTAGTTTTCTTCTTTAGAATATTTTTATTAATATATTACATACGAGTAAGCAAAGCCAGAACAAGATTGAGGCAGCCAAGATGAGGTTTCTAAGAAGAATGTTGAGAGTTCCATGGACAGCAAAGAAAACAAACGAGACAGTCTTTGATGGAGGCAGACACAAGTAGATCACTCATAAGGAAGATTAGGAAAAGACAGGCAACATTTATAGGCCATTTTATGAGGAAGGAGGATTTGGAGCACCTGGTCACAACGGGGAAGCTGGAGGGAAACAGCACCAGGTAGACCCTGAGAGAAAATGCTGGACGGACTTGCAGAGTGGCTGGGGACGAGGAGGGTGGGGGAGATGCTAGGGCAACGAGATAGACAGATGAAAGTCGATGATCGCCAATGCCATGCGGCAGGGCACCTGATGATGATGATATTACATACGTTTTGAAATGGGTACAGTCCTGATATGGCTTGCGCAGTTGGCTGGACTGTAAACAATAAGACTAATAATAATGGGGGAAAATACAAAACAAAGATACGCAAGACCCGGTCAGGTAGGGCAGTGTTATGGATTAAAGATTAACGTGTAACTACGAAAGACACTGTACCTGTGACCACCAACACTACCAACAACAACAATGATAAAAAACTAGGCCGACTCAGTTCAATTTGTCGGGCCCACCAATATGCAGAACAATTGATATGTTTTAATCCAGGCACAGCAAACTCATGACCAGAATATATCAACTATAATCAGTATGTTGCATGTCGTAGCGAAAGTTCCTGCGTCCGCAGGAAGTGACGGCGACTGTGATCCTTCTGCACCGTGTCATCAGTGAACAAGACGCCCTGCACATCCATGACCTGTGTCAACATCCCAAGACGCTACACGGTGTCGTTTACACGTTCACCTACCGTCTGATCCATCCACCTGACCTTCAGAGTCTCCTGGAAAGTAATCAGGTCAACCGCACACCCCCCCCCCACCCCCTCCCCCCGTGGCGATGCCGGGGGCTCTTTCAGTATAGATAGTATTCCCACCTTCTGGAAACTCTCAGCTAGAAATGTCCTCTTTTCTGTCAATCTTTGTTTCTGCTATATTCCTTGGCTTTCTCAGTTTGTCATTTCTTCCTATTTTCTGCCTTACTGGTCCATTTACTTCTACGTGTTTGATAAAGTCTTACGTACGTCTTGTTAGGATTGATAACTGGGTACATGTATTACATGTATTTTTGGCTTTAGGGAGGCCAGATATGCAAAAGCAATTTTAGGTAAGTTATGCCCGATTATTGAGTTTTTCGCGCTTTAAACCACAATAATACAGTAACATCAGATCAAACTTTAAAACTTGGGAAAGGGGAGAGGTGGATGACCATGAAGGAGATTGGAGTTTGTTCAAGAGGGATTCATCAGACTCAGACAATTCCATACACGCCCAACAAATCTGCCAGAAATCTGCCAGACCCTTCGAACTGCGCAAAAACCTATGCGCTGTTAAGGTCTTGAAATGGGGAAGGATGGAGATGATGGACCTATAAGGCTCTATCATGATGGACATATTTAATATGCAGAGTGAACAGCCGTTTTTGTTTTACTCTGCAGGCTTTGTTGTTGTTATTGTATCAACGGCTGACCACCTACTTTAAAAAACTTCAGGCAGGATACTATCGGAGCCGGCGGATTTACCACAATGCAATTCTACAATTGCTTTTATCACCTTCTCCAAGAGTGCGTCGTCAAGTTCCATATGTAGGGGTCTTGCTGGGATCTCTTCAACGACACTGAGGTCAATCGATGGAAGCTTGTTAGGGAGCTGCTCGAAGTGTTCTGACCAACTCTTATTTATTGCCTCATTATCAGTGAGGAGCTCACCCTGCAGGTTCTGGATTGGGGCTGCAGTTCTGAGGTGGCCCATACATCTCTCTCAAGCTGGAGTAGAAGAGCTTGGCATTTTTTGAGTCAATATAACCCTGGATCTCCTTGCCTTTTTCCCACCATTCCTCCTTCATGGAGCGCAATCGCTTCCGAACATTTCCTCTGAGATGGTGGAACTTGTCCCGCTTTGAGTCAGACTGTTTGTCTGCTGGCCAATTCCTATGTGCAGCATACTTCTCAGCAAGAAGACTTTGAATCTCAGAATCGTTGTCATCAAACCAGTCCTGGTGATGTCTCGAGGACGTCTATTGTTTCTTTGGCTGCAGTGTCAACTTCATTTCTTAATTTGGCCCAGTTTTCCTCCGTCTTTCCTTGGTAAAGGCAACTTGCTCTAGACGCTTTGACAGTTCATTCTGTAAGGCAACTGTTATGCCAGGGTTATTAATTTTCCGAACATCCAGTTTTGTTGAGGTTTGTTGCCTTTTCTTCGCACCTGGAGATTCACCTTTGATCTGAGTAGAAGGTGATCTGTTGACCATTCGGCACCTCTCATTGCTCTGGTGATATGAAAGTCACGCAGATCACGTTGTCTGCAGATGATAAAATCTGTTTAATGTCAGTGCTTCGATCTTGGATGCATCCAGGGGGTTTTGTAAGCGTCGTTCAGCTGGAAGAATGTATTTGTTATTGAGAGATTGTGCTGGGAGCATAGTGAAAGCAGATGTTTGCCATTTGAGTTCTCATGACTGACACCATGCTGACCAATAATGCCAGCCCATGCTGTATGACTTGAGTCGATTCTTGCATTGAAAGCCCCCAGGATGATCAACTTATAACCTGTATGTACACTGTGTACAACTTCATCAAACAGTTGCGCTGAAGAAGTCGGCCGGATCGCCGATGAAAGCTACGCAGTAAGTAGCTTTTTTGTCACTGAGAGACCATTATGTTGATAGAAGGCTTCATTGTTTTCATGGTGGGGGCATAGACACTTAACAAAGTAACAGATGCATTGTCTGATAAGGGGAGCCTCATAGTCATGATTCTGTCATTGATGCCCTGGGACTGTGACTCAAACTGAGACCAGAGGGTCCTTACTGCGAAGCCAACACCTGCCTTCCTTTCAGCTTTGCGACCTGACCAGCATATACTGTATCCTGATCCAACCTCGCTTAATTGACCCTTGTGTAAAAATCTTGTCTCACTGAGGGCAGCAATGTCAACTATGTATCTTTAGAGCTCTCGTGTTACAACACGGTTCTTCTTTCTGGTCAGTTGGCCTCTTTTCTATCTAGGAGAATTCGCACGTTGCAAGCAGCAACAATCAAAGGTTTAGCGGTCCGTTTCCCTTGGCGGTAACTTGTCCGAACCCAGAGATTCTCAGCACCCACTGCTCCTTTCCCTATCTGCCCGCTGCCTTAAGCAGTGGTTCCAGAGCCGATGGGGACTGAGGGCCATTGTTTACATGTCTGTCATGTTTGTGAGGGGGGTTGGCGCTAGGTACAATGCGCATATGTAAGTTGCTGTTTGCGCAGAGCCTCAGCTACTCTCTCCACCTGCCTCCACAAGTCCAGGGCAAACCGAGGTAAGACAGCTGTTCTCATAGGAGACACAGACGGCTGAACAGTAGATGGCAAGTCGCAGCATATGGCCAAACCACAAGCAGTGCTCTGTGGCAATGCCTTTTGTACTGCAGCTGCAGGATTTTCTGTCTGAGTTTATTCCTATAGCCTTTCCCCACCCAAGGGGTAATCCACAAGGCAGCGGAGACAGGCGCAGGTCGTACAATCTACTGTCATACTGTAGCAGAGACTTCGCTCTGACCTGACAAGTGAACTAAATGAATACGGCAAAAAAGTAGGACCAACAGTACACGTGAAGAAAACAGAAATTATAGTCAACAATCATGTCGAAGACCTAGACGGAAAAGTAATGATCAAACATGAAGTGCTAGACCATTACATATACTTAGGCCAACGCATCTCAGCAGAATCATCCACACAGGAAGAAATCAAAGGTAGGATAACCCTTGGCTGGCAAGCGTTTGGAAGAGCAACTTCGGTTTTCAATAATGCCAAAATTGTGTTTATTAAAATGGTTCTAGCCTGATATGTCTCTATGCAGTCGGCTGGGCTTTAAGCAAAAATAACAATAACAATTCATTGAGACCTGTTGATTTCTCTATTTCCTTATGTATTTATTTTTAGTCTGTGCACGTACAATTTGGATTCAATTTGTTTCAGAGTGTCTTCAAAAGCGGTACGCTACGTAGGCCTATTGAATCTGAAAAGAGGAGCAGCAGCAACAGCAAAACAACAACAACAGCAGCAGCAAGTAAAACCAGAACAAGAAGAACAAGAACAATAGTCTTCTTTGGATATGTTATAGACAACAGGGGAAAAACTATAAAAAAAAAACAACACACAAATTAAAAGAATAAATACAAATAATACAAACAAAAACCAAATAAAAACAAAGCAAAGACATTCACAATCAGAACAATAAGAAGAGGAAACGAAGAAGAAAGACAGAAGAGGAAACGAAGACGAAAGACCAGAAGAGGAAACGAAGAAGAAAGACAGAAGAGGAAACGAAGACGAAAGACCAAAGAGGAAAGAAGACGAAAGACCAAAGAGGAAACGAGAAGACCAAAAGAGAACGAAGAGGAAAGGAAGAGGAAAGAAAGAAGACCAAAGAGGAAAGGGAAGAAGAAAGACCAGAAGAGGAAAGGAAGAAGAAAGACCAAAAGAGGAAACAAGAAGAAAGACAAGAGAAACAAGAAGAAAGACAGAAAGGAAAGAAGAAGAAGACCAAAGAGGAAAGAAGAAAAAGACCAAAAAGGAAAAAGAAGAAGAAAGGACAAAAAAGAGACGAAACGAAGAAGAAAGACCAAAAGAGGAAACGAAGAAAAAGACCAAAAGAGGAAGAAACGAAGAAAAAAAAGAAAGAAGAACAAAAGGAACGAAAAGACCAAAAGAGGAAACGAAGAAGAAAGACCAAGACGGAAACGAAGAAGAAAGACCAAAAAAGGAAACGAGAAGAAGAAAGACAACGAAGAAGAACGCAAAGAGAAAGAAGACCAAAGACAAGAGAAACGAAGAAGAAAGACCGAGAGAACGGAAAGAAGAAGAGGAAAAAGAACCAAAAGAGGAAACGAAGAAGAAAGACAAAGAGGAAAAGAAGAAGAAGAGGAACCAAGAAGAAGACCAGAAACGAAGAAGAAAGACCAGAAGAGGAAACGAAGAAGAAAGACCAGAAGAGGAAGAGAAGAAGACCAGAAGGAAACGAAGAAGCAAGACAAAAGGAAACGAAGAAGAAAGACCAGAAGAGGAAGGAAGAAGAAAGACCAAAAGAGAACGAAGAGAAAAAAGACGGAAACGAAGAAGAAAGACCAAAGAGGAAAGAAGAAGAAAGACAAGAAGAAAAGAAGAAGAAAGAAGAAGGAAAGACGAAAGACCAGAAGAGGAAACGAAGAAAGACCAGAAGAGGAAACGAAGAAGAAAGACCAGAGAGAAGGAAAGGAAGAAGAAAGACCAAAAGAGGAAACGAAGAAGAAAGACCAGAAGAGGAACGAAGACAAAGAGGAACGAAGAAGAAAGACCAAAGAGGAAACGAAGAAGAAAGACCAAAGAGGAAACGAAGAAGAAAGACCAGAAGAGGAAACGAAGAAGAAAGACCAGAAGAGGAAACGAAGAAGAAAGACCAAAAGAGGAAAGAAGAAGAAAGACCAAAAGAGGAAACGAAGAAGAAAGACCAGAAGAGGAAACGAAGAAGAAAGACCAAAAGAGGAAAGGAAGAAGAAAGACCAAAGAGGAAAGGAAAAGAAAGACAAGAAGAGGAAACGAAGAAGAAAGACCAAAGAGGAAAGGAAGAGAAAGACAAGACGAAACGAAGAAGAAACACCAAAAGAGGAAAGGAAGAAGAAAGACCAAAGAGGAAAGGAAGAAGAAAGACAAGACGAAACGAAGAGAAAGACCAAAAGAGGAAAGGAAGAAGAAAGACCAAAAGAGGAAAGGAAGAAGAAAGACAAGCCGAAAGAAGAGAAAGACCAGAAGAGAAACGGAAGAAAAGCAAAAACAAAACAAAACAGCAAGAATGAAAACAACAAAATGTAAGACCAAAAAAAAAAAAGCAAACAAAAAGAAAACCAAAATATAACAACAGGAACAACAAGAACAACCAAAAATAGAAAAAAACGAATATCCGCCACAGAAAGTCAAAAAACAAAGCAAAAACAACAGCAACAAAAACACATAACAGAACCAAGCACAGAAAGCATGACAAACGGAAACACGTTAAAATAAAAAAAAGAATAGGAAACAGAACAATACACAAGCACAGCAAATCCAAAGTATGCTTGTAACGCAACCAATGACAAAACCATCAACATGGATACATAGGAGAAATGAAGAGCAAAAGGAACAATAAGCAATCCAACAAGAAGCAATATGACAAGCAGTATTTGCTGTGATGAAACAGCAATCAGTTTCACCAGCAAATCGACAAGAAAAGCACAAAGAACAATGAAAGGGGAAAAAAATCAAGAAAAATAAGCATCGAAAAGAACAGCAACACAAACAGAATCAAGAATGAACAATGGAAGAGCATAACTAGGGGACAAAATCAAAAACAATGGAAAAAGAAAGTCTAAAACCACATGAAGAAGGCAAGCAACAGAACAGAAAAGAAAAATGGGAAAAAAGTGACACTTACAAAAACAAAAGAAGAAAAGGAAAGACAAAAATCAGCATTATGACAAAACACAAAAACAAAGAAAACAAAGAACATAAACAGACGGCAAGACAAGGAAACAAACAAAACAAGTCAACAAGTTCAAGAGGAAGAACAAGTAAAGGAAAAACCTAGTGTAGAAAAGCAAAACGAACACCAACAAGTATACAGTATTAATATTAACACATGGTAGAACCAGAGCGCCAAAGGCACCTCGGAACAGAACAAACAAGAAAGAACAAACAGATGAACACAAGAAAAAAGAACAGGAGCAATAAGAACTAAACAAGCAGCAAGAAGAAGAAAACCAAAAACAACAAAATAATTCTGAAGAGAAAAAATACAGAAAGAGCAAGATAGAAAACAGCAAAAGTGACAACACCAAACTCATAAAAAATATCAACAAATAGCCAAAAAACAACATAACACGACTTTCAAAATCTAAGTGGAGCAAAAACAAATTAACAAACGCAGAGCAGGAGAATCAAAATCTACATGACAGCTACTGCAGCACGGAAGAGAAACCCTCAAAACAAAACGAAAACAACAAACAAACAAAAACCCAAAAGAACAAAAACCAATACAAACAAAAATAAAAATAAAATCACAAACGAAGGAAAAAAAAAAAAAAGCAAGAAAAGTACACAGTATATAACAAACCCATTGTTATTATCACCGCACAATCAGTAACATTATCCACATGAAAAAGGATACGATATCCAAACCAATAACAGCAAGAAAATTGGAAGAATTAGAAGAGGAAAAAGCACAAGAAGCAGAAAAAGAACATCTATGACAACAATAACGGCAAAGATGTCAACAAATCATCGCCACAATCACGAAGAAGTGTGGAAGAAAAACATCAAGAACAAAAAGTAAATCAAAGACAAAATAAGATTTGAATAAAAAAAAACCCACTAAACAATCATAACTAGTGGACGAAATCAAAAGCAAAAACAAGAAACACCTGAAATATACGAGCAACGAAATAAACCAGAAGAAAACAAAGCAAAACCAACAACAAAAACAACAAAAAACCAAAAGGGAAACGGGGAAAAAAACAAAAAGGCAGAGCATTTATGACAAAAACAAAAGAAAATACGAACATAAACAAATACAGCAAGAAGTCACAGAAACAAAAGAACAAAATCAGCAAGAACAAAAGGAGGAACAAGTACAGGAAGAAAGATGTAGAAAAGCAAAACACATCAGCAAGAATACGATCACAATATCAACACATGACAGAACCAGAACACGAAAGGTACCATGGAACAGAAACAAGCAAAATAATCTTCAGAGAGAACAAAAACAAGACAGAAAAACACGAGAAAAAGGAGAAAAAATATATAAGAACTACAAAAAGGGGCAAGAACACCAAAAACAAAACCAAAAAACAAGAAAGAGAAGTCACTCGCCCACCCACGTACGCCCCCCCCCCCAAAAAAAAAAGGAAAAAAGAAAAATACATGAACAAAAAATCAGAAACGAATTAAAAAAAAACAAAAAACAAAAATCCAAGAACAGTACATGGTAAATGGCAAATCCGTAACAATTACTATTGCATTGTCGATAACAATATCGACATGGATAAACTGATATGGAAAGAAATCACAGCAGCAAGAAACCAGGAAACAGAAGAGTAGAAGGGACAAGAAACAACAAGGATAAAACAACAATAATCTGGGCAACAACATAACAAATCAACAAGAAAAGTCGACGAACAAGACTGGAACAGAAGAAAAAATCAACGACAAAAAGTAAAGGAAAAGACGAACAGCAACAGGACAAAGACCAACAATGGAAAAAGGGACGAAACAAAGCTACGATACAAAATCAGAAACAAAAGAAAAAGAAAATAGCTGAAACAATATGAAAAAAGCAAGCAACAAAACTAAGAACAAAAAAACAAAAACGAAAACCTAAAACCAAAGGGAAAGACAGCAGAAGAAAGAAGTTAAAGCATACATGACAAGAACAATGAAACGAAGACAAAAATACAAACATAACTAAATGTATCAAGAAATTAAAGAAACAAAAAATAAGAGAAAAAACACCAACAACAAGAGCAGTAAGAGCACAAAAAAGCAAACACAAAGAGCACATGTTAAATAAAAAAATATACAAGTCAAACAAAACGAACAATAACAGATGATAACAAGAAAAAAAACGTACACAGGAAAAAGACAACCACCAAGAAACAGTATAAGAAAAAACAACAAATGGAAGAATCACAATATCACAACCACAAGTAATATCAGGAATAAGAAAAAATACAACGTAAAACGACCCAAAACAAACAAAAACCCAAGCGAAAAAACGATAAAAAACATTGGCAAGAACAAAAGGACAGAAAAGAAAAAAGAAAAAAAAGAAAAAAATCAAGAACAGGCAGAAAAACAACTGGAACCTAAGCACATTGACCTCAAAAGCTACAAAAACTACGCCAAATCAATAATGAAAATAAAAAAAAATATAGAACGGTAACTAAAGTCAACTAGAAGTCAAACACAACCAAACAATAGCAACAAAAAAGTCAATGAGAACCAGAAGAGAAAGACAGAAAGAACAAGATAAACAGTAAATACAAAAACAAGAACATAAGAATATCAACAGATATACCACAACCGCCAAGAGAATCGACAAGAACACGAATAAAAAAACTACTGTGCAGAACAGAGACAACACAGCAAAACAGAAATTAAACGCAAACTGGAGATTAAAAAAACTATTACAACTACAACACAAACCAGGAACCCAAAGTAAAACAAAAGGATACTGAAGGAAACAATTCAACAAAAACAAAATGAAGGAATACGAACAGAAAAAAAAAAAAAAGATATATGGCAAATCCATAACTATTATTACCGCACAATCAATGACTGCGCTTCGCAGGACACTGCTGGCGTAGCAAAGAACTGGTGGGAGATGTTCTACTATGGAGACCCAGTCACGGCAAACAAAGACCAGGACGTCCAAAGAATGCTTTCATCGACCAACTGATGGATGATACGAGCTGTCAGTATGATGAACAACCTACTGCAATGTCTGACAGAGAGGGATGGAAGAAACGTGTCATGGATAGCCGAGCAAGCTCGACATGATGATGATGAATAACGACAGCATCAACACTGATAAACAGACACGGAAACAAAAACAATAATACGAAAAGGAGAAAAGAAACAGCAAAAGGAACAAGAAGCAGAATGACAAGAAGCGGAAAAACATCAGTGATAACAAGAAACAAAAGCACCACTAGCAAACCAAGAAGAGCACATGAAGAGTGAAAGAAGAAAAATAAAATGTACCTCAAAAAGAAGACCAAAACAAAAAAGCAAAGGGGAAAAAACAAGCAATTGCAACAACAACAAAAAACACAAACAAAAAACAAAATAAGCAAAACAAAAGCAGAATAAACATCCAAAGAGAGCAAAATCAAGAACGAAAACGAAGACAACTACAGTCAAAACACAGGAGCATCAAGCGCACCGCTACAACAAATCCACATAAATGCAAATAACAAAAGGAAAAACAAAAACAAAAATCAACTGGAAATCAAACAAGCAACAAGAATAGCAACAGCAAAGTCAACAAAAACCTGAAAAAACAAGGACAGAAATAACGAGATAAAAAGAGCAACAACTTCGAGAACTTAAGAATTATGTCAACGAATAACGGAACTACAACACTAAGAACACGAAAAGCGCAAATAAAAAAAAAACTACTCAGCAGAACAGAAACAAGGCAAAAACAACCGCAAAACGGGAAAATAAAATAAAAACTACTACCACAACTACAACTCAAAACAGAAACTCAAAGTAAAAACAAAGCGAAAAAAAGAAAGAAAAAGAAAAAAGGAAAAGTCAACTGCAAGTTGCCAAGAAAAGCACGAAGGAAAAGTGAAAGGGAACAATATCAACACGACGTACATCAAACAGAAGAAAAAATATCAACAAAAAACAGGATCAAGAAAAGAAAAAAAAAACGGAACGAGTATCACAAGGAAACGATCAGAAACAACAAAGGGGAAGAAAACAGCTTAAACAATATTAAGAAAGTGAGCAACAAAACAGAAAAAAATGAGCACAAAACAAAAAGCAAAAACAAAAACAGAGAAAAGGTGAAAATACAGATACTGAAAGAACGAAAATATGGCATTAATAACAAGAACGATAGAATGAAAATACGAACAAAGGCAGACAACAAGAAGCCAAAAGCAAAAACAAAACAAACAAAAACAAAGGAAGGGCTAACATAACAAGAACAAGAGAAGGAACAAGAACAAGAACAAGACCAACAAGTATAGAAGAGCAAAAAGTACACCAGCAAGAATAAATTAGCATTATCAACACATGACGGGGGCCAGAACACCGGCGCCACCAAGGAACAAGAACAAACAAAACTTAAGAGAACAAAAAGAAAAAAATAGTAACAAGAGCAACAGGAACAAGCACAAATAAACGCAAAAAACAAAAATAACATCAAGAGCAACACCAGAGTCAACAAGATGAAGAGAAAAATAACATGCTAGAACTGAAACACAAAGAGCACGAAGAAAAACGACAAAGCAAAAAATAAAAAGACAGAAAAACAAGAACATTGAGAAAAAGATCAGCAAAATCAACAAGAGAGTAAATATCATAACGAAACTATACAACAAACAAAAAAGCAAACAAAAAGAGCAACGGATCTACAAAAACAAGACAAACGAGCACAGGAAATACTAGAACAAGAATCAAACAATATCAACAAATAGTGGAACTACAATATCACGAACACCAGCAGTAAGTATCAGTAATAAGTAAAAATACAATGCAGAACAAAAAAAGACAAGAAAAAACGACACAAACGCACGAGTAAAAGTAACGAAAAACAACAAAAGCAGAAAAATATCCTAAAACAACAAAAGCAGAAAAATATCCAAAAATAACAAAAGCAGAAAAATATCCAAAAACAAAAGCAGAAAAATATCCAAAAACAACAAAAGCAGAAAAATATCCAAAAACAAAAGCAGAAAAATATCCAAAAATAACAAAAGCAGAAAAATATCCAAAACAACAAAAGCAGAAAAATATCCAAAACAATCAACAACAAAGTCGAACAAAAATGCAACCCAGGACAAAGCACAACCACGTCAGGAAAAACAACAAATCTACAAAAACGAAAGCAAACTGAAGAACAAAGACCAAAGTCAACTAGAAGTCAAACAAGCAAACGAGAACACCAAGTTTATATTGCTGATAGCCCAGCCGACTACTAGACCCATAGCAGGGCTAACACCACGTCAAAAACAACCCTTTAGACGAGAACAACAACAAAGTCACCAAGAACCCGTAGAGAAAGAAGTCCAAACAAGAGCAAGAAAAAACAACAGCAAAGACAGGAGAACAATGTTAAATATTGGAACCACATCACCAAGAGTATCAACAAGATCGTGTGTCGGCCTCTTTACATCTCAGGAGATGATAGTCTGCACCAGGAGGCATTGTGGTCATGACGTGCACTTTCTGCTGTGGCTGTGCAGGCCGATTCTTGAGTGGCAATCTCTATCACATCTGCCACATACAAATTGAGTCGCTATTATCTGGTTTCTGGAACGTTGCTTGCGAAGAGCCCTTTTCTCATCTGCGCTTTCTGCCCTCCTCCTCTCCGCATTCACAACGCCTTGCTGAACGGCTGTCCGCCACGCTGCCCTGTCTTCCTCCAGAGTCTCCCAAGATCTTGAGCTTCTAAGGTCCCTTTTGCATGCGTCTACAAAGCGTAGCTGTGGGCATCCTGGAGATAGAGCAGAACAAAAACCAGACAGAAGAAACGGGAGAATAAATGGACGACACAACAAATGCTACAAATACAGCAACTAACAGGAACCAAAAGCACAACAGGCCCAAGAACAAGAAATTGAAGATTAAAAACAAAACAGAATTGAATAACAAACAAAATTAAAAACAAAGCAAATGATGACCGGAAGTAAACATACCTACAACCAAAAAACACGATATCGGTCAAGACGAAGAAGAAGAGGAACACGACAAGAAGTGAAATAGAATAACGAGCTTTTGAAGCCCTTGATGGTGCCTCCATGTATACCTTCCTTGGGTTAGTGCTATTTTACATGAGCTCAGGACATGTTCCAAGGTTTGTTTGCCCTGGCAGAGCGGGCATGCAAGGTCATCTGATTTCCCCCATTTCACCAGATTCGATGGCAAAAGTTAAATAGAACTGAGGATGAAACTGATTCTGAGGGTGGCCACTATTCCAGCTTGGACATCTTTGGAGTGCACTTCACATCGAGGTTCCTCTTTGTTTTATCTTTTAGATTGCTTCCCAAATCGTTGTGGTATGCTGTCCACAGGCAGACACTTCCGGACAGCCTCTTCTCTGGACTTACAAAGCCAGGTATTCATTGTCCGTAAGGTCATCCTTGCATCCTTGACGATGATTTTCCATTTGAGTTCAGAAGTGATCATCATTAAGTGCCTTGCCACATCGCGTTGGCGATCATGGCCCTCCATACATCTCTATCCCTTGTTGCCGCAAGCACATATTCCACCTTCTCTGTCTTCAGCCACTCTGCAAGTCCAATATTTTTTTCCCTGGGTCTACCTGGTTTTCTTTCCCTCCAGCTCTCCTGTTGTGACCAGGTGCTCCATTCCCCTTTCCTCATAAAATGACCTATAAATGTTGCTTGTCTTTTCCTAACTTTCCTTACGAATGATCTTGTCTGGCTCCATCAAGACTGTCTCGTTTTTCTTTGCTGTCCATGGAACTCTCAACATTCTACTTAGAAACCACATCTCGGCTGCCTCAATCTTTTTCTGGCTTTGCTTGTTGACTGTCCGCGCCTCGCATCCGTATAATATTATCGGTTCTAGATAACATTCAAGAACTCTCTTCTTGATGTTGATAGGCATTTATTGGTAAGAATGCTTGTCATCTTCTTGAATGCTGTTTTGGCTTGGCCGATTCTGCTGGCTATTTCTTATGTGCATCAGCTGTCTGGCGAGATGATCGTTCCAGATATCAAAACTTATCAACCTGTCTCAGAAGTGATAATTGGTCTGAACTAGTTCATATTGCTCGAATTCTGGGATGGTAGCTTTGGGGCGGGGGAGGGGAGAGAATCAAGAGGAGGTAGCTTGGGGAGGGTAGCCTTGGAGGGGGAGGGATAACCAAGGGGAAGGAACTTGTGGAGGTAGCCTTGGGGGATAACCAAGGGGAGGGAACTTGGTGAGGGTACCTTTAGGGAGGGGGATAACCAAGGGGAGGGAACTTAGAGGGTACCTTTTGGGGAGGGGGGATAACGAAGAGGAGGAACTTGGGGAGTGTACCTTTGGGGAGGTACCTTGGGGGATAGGGATAATCAAGGGCAGGGAACATGGGGAGGGTAACTTGGGGAAGGAACTTTGGGGGGGAGGGATAACCAAGCGGAGGGTACCTTGGGAATGGGGGGATAACCAAGGGAGGGAACATGGGGAGGTACTTTGGTGGGGGATGGATAGGGGAGGAACTTAGGGAGGTATCTTCGGGGTGGTACCTTTGGGGAGGAGGTATAAACCAAAGCGAATGAACTTGGGGAGAGCTTGGTGGGCGGGAGGGATAACCAAGTGGAAGGAACTTGAAGAGGATACCTTTGAGGGGAGGGTACCTTGGGGGAGGTAACTTGGGGAGGGTACGTTTGGGAAGGGTATCTTTGGGGACGGGAGATAACCGAGGGGAGGAACTTGGGGGTACGTTGGTGGGGGGGGGGGGTACCATAAGGAGATAGATAACCAAGGTGATGGGAACTTGGGGGTACCTTCCACCCAAGGGGAGGGAACTTGGGGAGGGTAGCGTTGGGGGGGGGGAGATAACCAAGGGTAGGAACTTTTTGAGGGTACCTTTGTTGGGGGGAGAGATAACCAAGGGTAGGAACTTTTTGAGGGTACCTTTGTTGGGGGGAGGGATAACCAAGGGGAGGGACAAGGAAGGGGTACTTTGGGGAGGAGGGAACCAAGGGGAGGGTACCTTGGGATGAGGGACAACCAGGATGTGGAACTTGGGGAGGTTTCTTTTGGGAGGAGGGAACCAGGGAACTTGGGGAGGGTACTTTGGGGAGGAGGGAACCAGGGAACTTGGGGAGGTTTCTTTGGGGAGGAGGGAACCAGGGAACTTGGGGAGGGTACTTTGGGGAGGAGGGAACCAAGAGGAGGGAATGTGGGTAGGGTACTTTGGGGGAGTGATAACCAAAGTGAGGGAATTTGGGGAGGGAACTTGGGAGAAGTAACCAAGGGGTGGGAAGCATGGGAAGGGAACTTGGGGAGGGTACCTTTGCAGGGAGGAATAACCAAGGGAAGGGTACCTTTGGGGGGATACCTTTGGGGGGACCGAGAGAGATAACCAAGGGGAGAAAGTTGGGAGGTTCCTGGGGGGGGGGGGGAGATAAGTAAGGGGAGGAAACTAGGGAGGGAACTTGATGAGGGTACCTTTGTGGGTGGGGAGGGATAAGCAAGGGGGGACTTGGGAACGGTACCTTCGGAGGTGAGAAGTAATAAGCAAGGGGGGAGATAACTTGGGGAGGGTACATTTGGGGAGGAGAAGCGATAAGCAAAGGGAGGGAACTTGGGGAGGGTACATTTGGGGAGGAGAAGCGATAAGCAAAGGGAGGTAACTTGGGGAGGGTACCTTTAGGGAGGAGAAGCGATAAGCAAAGGGAGATAACTTAGAGAGGGTACATTTGGGGAGGAGAAGCGATAAGCAAAGGGAGATATTTGGGGAGGGTACATTTGGGGAGGAGAAGCGATAAGCAAAGGGAGGTAACGTGGGGAGGGTACATTTGGGGAGGAGAAGCGATAAGCAAAGGGAGGTAACTTGGGGAGGGTACATTTGGAGGAGAGGGATAACCAAGAGGAGGGAACATGGGGAGGGTACCTTTGGAGGAGAGGGATAACCAAGAGGAGGGAACATGGGGAGGGTACTTTTGGAGGAGAGGGATAACCAAGAGGAGGGAACATGGGGAGGATACCTTTGGAGGAGAGGGATAACCAAGAGGAGGGAATTTGGGGAGGGTACCTTTCGGGGGAGGGATAACCAATGGAAGGGAAATTGGGGAGGGTACTTTGGGGGAGGGATAAGCAGGGAATGGAATTGAGGGAGGATACTTTGAGGGGAAGGGATTAAGCAAGAGGAGGGAACTGGGGGGGGGGGGGATAAGTAAAGGGAGGGAATTTGGGGAGGTAGTTTTGTTTGTGTGTGTGTGTGTGTGCGCGCGCGCGCGTGTATGCATGTGTGTGTGTATGTATGTATGTATGTATGTATGTGTGTGTGTGTGTGTGTGAGCACAATCTGTGTATGCAGTATGCACTCTGTGATGTGTGTGAGTGTGTGTGTGTGTGTGTGTGTGGTGTGTTTGTGTGTGTGTTTGTGTGTGTGTTTGTGTGTGTGTTTGTGTGTGTGTGTGTGTTTGTGTGTGAGTGTGTGTGTGTGTGTGTGTGTGTGTGTGTGTGTGTGTGTGTGTGTGTGTGTGTGTGTGTGTGTGTGTGTGTGTGTGAACACAATCTGTGTATGCAGTATGCACTCTGTGATGTGTGTGTGTGTGTGTGTGTGTGTGTGTGTGTGTGTGTGTGTGTGTGTGTGTGTGTGGACACAATCTGTGTATGCAGTATGCACTCTGTGATGTGTGTGTGTGTGTGTGTGTTGTGTGTGTGTGTGTGTGTGTGTGTGTGTGTGTGTGTGTGTGTGTGTGAACACAATCTGTGTATGCAGTATGCACTCTGTGATGTGTGTGTGTGTGTGTGTGCCTATTTGTGTGTGCCTATTTGTGTGTGTGTGTGTGTGAGAGAAAGAGAGAGAGAGAGAGAGAGAGAGAGAGCGTGTGTGGTATGGTGTGGTGTGTGTGTGTGTGTGTATGCACGCGCGTGTGTGTGTGGTATATGTGTCTCTAGATCTGTGTCTATCTGTATGTGTGTGTGTGTGTGTGTGTGTGTGTGTGTGTGTATGCACGCGCGTGTGTGTGTCGTGTGTGTGTCTCTCCATCTGTCTCTGTCTGTCGGTCTGTGTCTGTGTGTGCGTGAAGAGCAAGTTGAAAGCGTTGGATCATGGTGGAAGGTGCAGGAGAAATGGACAATCTCCACACAGCGGCTTAAGTAAATAACCAGGGGTGCCTGAGGCAAAGAGGCACTCCATTCATTGGCTGCTGTCTCACTGCAAAATGGCTTCCATTTAGACAGCAAGGTTTTCTGGGAATAGAAAAAAAAAGTAAGATGGTGTGAAGAAGAATTAGGTGTTGGGAGTTAGTTCCGAGAGGGATTCTTCGCGTCGAACAAATCCGTATGCGCGCTGATTTTACTAGTTATTATCCAGCATGCTGTGCAGATATGCTCACCCATTTTCTACTGGATATTATCTACCATGATGTGCAGAATCCTCCCCCGTTGGGATGCCGGGGGCTCTTTGAGTATGAATAGTATCCCCACCTTGTGGAAATTATGTGCTAGAAATTTAGTCATCTTTCTCTCTCTCTTTGTTTCTTTCTTCCGCCTTTGCTTTCTGTCATTTCTTTCTATAGTTTTCTGCCTTGCTGGTCCATTGACTTGTGTGTGCTCGATAAACTCTTACGTACTTTCTTTTAGGATTGATAATTGGGTACATGTATTAAGTGCATTTTAGCTCTAGGGATATGAGATATGCGGAAGCAATTTTAGATAATTTAGGCTCGTTTTATACATGTTTTAGCGTCTTTATTTATGTTTAAATTTGTATTCAAGTATATTTTCTAAAATCCCTATGTGCGATAAATTGGACGAAATGGTCAACGCCAGGGGCATCTGCTTAGATTATGTGCACGCATGAATTGATATGTGTACTTAATTTTCTTTTCTTTTTTTTTTTCCTGTTGAAGTATTGTGTTTGTTTTGAATTGGTTATAGCCCTGATATGGCTCTACGCAGTCGGCTGGGCACTAAACAACAACAAAAACAATAACATCGCAGAATCCTATGGGTTGGTAAGATTTTGAAATCGGGAGCGGGTAGAGTGTTGCGTATGAAAACTAAGCTGTAGCCATCAGAATGATTGGTGTATATAGATGGGCAGAAGACTGGCCAGTTTTCACTTTGCGAACTGGAATTGAACTTGAGTCCCTGGCTGTGTCAGCAGAGGCATCCAGTCCACTTGAAGAAAAAAAAAAGAAGGGAAATAGGAAAACGAAGAAAAAGACTTGAAAACGGGCGCGCGCACACACACACATACACACGCATACACACATATAAAACACACACACACACACACACACAAAGTATGCACGCACACACTCGCACACACGCAGACACTCACACACAAAGTGCGCACACGTGCTCGCACGCACGCACACACACACACACACACACACACACACACACACACACACACACACACACACACACACACACACACCACACACACACACACACACACACACACACAGTGTGCTCGTACACACTCACACACACGCAGACACACACACGCAGACACACACACACACAAAAGTGTGCTCGCACACACTCGCACTCACGCACGCGCACACACACACACACACACACACACACACACACACACACACACACACACACACACACACACACACACACACAACACAACAGTGCGCACGCGTGCTCGTACACACACACACACACACACATGCATACATTCACTCACTCACACACACACACACACGCACACACATACACACACACATACACACCACACACACACACACACACACACACAAAGACATACATGCAAAAACACACAGAAACGCATACACACATGCAGACACACACATACACAAACACACACACACACACACACACACACACACACACACACACACACACACACACACACACACACCACACACCAACACATTCTCTCTCTCTCTGTGCCTTTCTCACACGCACACACAACATACACACACACACACACACACACACACACAACACTCTCTCTCTCTCTCTCTCTCTCTCTCTCTCTGTCTTTCTCACACGCAAAACACACACGCACGTACATACACATACACACACACACACACACACACACACACACACACACACACACACACACGCTCACACACACACACACACACACACACACACACACACGCTCACACACACAACACACACACACACTCCTCTCTCTCTCTCTCTCTCTCTCTCTCTCTCTCTCTCTCTCTCTCTCTTCTATCTCTGTGTGTGTGTCTCTCTCTCTTCTCTCTCACACACTCGAACTCCCATATGTTTAAAAGTTTTTTTTGTGGAATGCCGAGGCCCCGATTTCGGCTCTGACAAACTTCTACTCAGCATTTGTCGTGCTGTGAGCATAGTTGCAAAACTGGGACCACACAATGAACTCACATTCACTTTACGGATGCGTCTTTGAGGGTGTTGCTTTCACCCTTTGACTCCCTCACCCTGTCCACCAGCATCCTGCATTGTCAACCATGCTAGCAAAGCAAACACTTAACCCTTTGATTCCCTCACCCTGTCCATCAGCATCCTGCATTGTCAACCATGCTAGCAAAGCAAAAACTTAACCCTTTGAATCCCGCACCCTGTCCACCAGCATCCTGCATTGTCAACCATGCTAGCAAAGCATAAACTTAACCCTTTGACTCCCACACCCTGTCCACCAGCATCCTGCATTGTCAACCATGCTAGCAAAGCAAAAACTTAACCCTTTGACTCCCACACCCTGTCCACCAGCATCCTGCATTGTCAACCATGCTAGCAAAGCAAAAACTTAACCCTTTGACTCCCACACCCTGTCCACCAGCATCCTGCATTGTCAACCATGCTAGCAAAGCAAAAACTTAACCCTTTGACTCCCACACCCTGTCCACCAGCATCCTGCATTGTCAACCATGCTAGCAAAGCAAAAACTTAACCCTTTGACTCCCACACCCTGTCCACCAGCATCCTGCATTGTCAACCATGCTAGCAAAGCAAAAACTTAACCCTTTGACTCCCACACCCTGTCCACCAGCATCCTGCATTGTCAACCATGCTAGCAAAGCAAAAACTTAACCCTTTGACTCCCACACCCTGTCCACCAGCATCCTGCATTGTCAACCATGCTAGCAAAGCAAAAACTTAACCCTTTGACTCCCACACCCTGTCCACCAGCATCCTGCATTGTCAACCATGCTAGCAAAGCAAAAACTTAACCCTTTGACTCCCACACCCTGTCCACCAGCATCCTGCATTGTCAACCATGCTAGCAAAGCAAAAACTTAACCCTTTGACTCCCACACCCTGTCCACCAGCATCCTGCATTGTCAACCATGCTAGCAAAGCAAAAACTTAACCCTTTGACTCCCACACCCTGTCCACCAG
>JAPXFY010000032.1:40686259-40688759 GCA_030674185.1 Monoplex corrugatus | reverse complement strand
GAGAGCACACAAAAACTTTAGAGGCCGTTTTCTCAAAATGGCCGTCATACAACGTAATGACTTTAAACATACATAACTTCTACATTTTTTTTTAGTACAAGCTTTATTCAAGTACCAAAATAATCAGGAGAATATACACTTTCCAGTGATATGTATATCTCAGAATGCCCAAAATGCAAGTTAATACTGATTTCGTGCTGGCAGGTCACATTTACTTTTGCTGAGAACCGAACTTCAGACCTCTCATTCTTCTGGTACACATTTTCACCACTCACGATGCAAACATTCTGCTGATGATAGTACACATCCTTTGCTTCCAGACATGTTTTCTCCTCCTTCCTGCTTGATATTGTTACTGTTATTTAAAGCCCAGCCGGCTGCGTAGAGCCATATCAGGGCTATAACAATTTCAAAACATACACAATACTTCAAGAGGGGAAAAAAAGGAAAACAACATTAAGTACACATATCAATGCATTTGCGCACATAATCTAAGGACATGCTCGTGGCGTCGACCACTCCGTCCAATTTATCGCACAGGAGATTAAAAAAAACATACCTGAATGCAAATTTTAACATAACTCATCATCATCAGGTGCCCTGCCGCATGGCGTTGGTGATCATGGACTTCCATCTGTCTCTATCTCTTGTTGTCCCAAGCATCTCCTCCACCCTCCTTGTCTTCAGCCACTCTGCAAGTCCGTCTAGCATTTTCTCCCTGGGTCTACCTGGTGCTCTCTTTCCCTCCAGCTTTCTAAACATAACTAAGGAGAAGAAAACATGTATAAAAACGGGCTTAAATTACCTGAAATTGCTTCCGCATATCTCACTTCCCTAGAGCCAAAAATTCACGTAATACGTGTACCCAATGATCAATCTTAAGAGAAAAATACGCAAGACTGTATCGAACATATCTACCCAATTATCAATCCTAAGAGAAAAGTAAGACTTTATGGAACACATACAGGTGAATGAACCAGCAAGGCAGAAAATGATGGGAAGAAATGACAGAAAACAAAAGAGGAAGACAGAAAGAAACAAAAGAGAGTGACAGAAAAGAGGAAATTTCTAGCACAGACTTTCCAGAAGGTAGCGGTGGGGGGGAGGTGGGGGGGTTACTATTCATACAGAAAGAACCCCACGGGGGACCCGGGGGGGGGGGGGGGTTCCTTCCTGCTTAAAATCCCTACAAATAAGATTCTGCAGCGAACGTCAATCTCAGACATTTTACTTCAGAGGAGAAACATGCGATTCCAATTTGTATTCATGGCTTCGCTTTAGTTTTCTCTCTTGTGCGGTACTCGTGATGATTTGGTTTGCAAGCAATTTTCCAGCTATTGATTGGTGATGGGTTTGTCCATTGGAGTTTAGCTGCTTTCATAACCGTGCAAAGTTTTGAAGTATTTATCAAAAGAGTTTTCTGCAATAAGCGCATGTATAACCCTTCAGTGTTTCCTTCGTATTCTCAAAGGCTCTAGATATTCCGATGTTGGCGCAACGTGTAGATTGAGTAAATATTTTCTCACAAACACGAACACGCGCAAACATAGACACTCACGCGCGCGTGAGCGCTCGTGCGCGCACACACATACACAAGCATGAATACACCCACACAACCACACACTTGCGCGCGCGCGCGCGCGCACACACACACACACACACACACACAGTCTAGTGCGCGCGCATAAGTACACAGACAGTAACACAACACACACACACACACACACACACACACACACACACACACACACACACACACACACACACACACACACACACACACAACACACACACGCACACACACAAGGAGAGAGAGGTGGAGGGGCTGTGAAACGAGGGAGATAGACAGGGGGAGAGAGAGAGAGAGAGCGCGTGTGCATTTGTGTGTGTGTTTGTGCGTGTGTGTGTGTGTGTGTGTGTGTGTTAGTGTGTGTGTATGTGTGTGTGTGTGTGTGTGTGTGTGGAGGGGTGTGTGCTTGTGCGCATGAGCACGTGTGAGAGAAAGAATTAGATAGGTAAAGAGAGAGAGAGAGAGAGAGAGGGGGGGGGAGAGAGGGAGAGGGTATGCATACTACACATGCAAAACAATCAACGAAGAGACTCAAGATAATAGTTTTTTTCACGCTGAAACCAAAGGCAAAAGAAAGAGACGAGACAGAGAAAGACAGAGAGTTAGACAGAGACACACACACAGAGACAGTGACAGAGAGTTACAGAGAGAGAGAGAGGGAGAAAGAGAGAGAGAGAGAGAGAGAGAGAGAGAGAGAGAGAGGAGAGAGAGAGAGAGAGAGAGAGGAGAGAGAGAGAGAGAGAGAGAGAGAGAGAGGGGTATGCATAATGGTTCTTCACGCTGAAAGCATATACATAGAATTATACACAGAAACAATTTCAAAAAAACTATACCGCAAAGGAGGCAGGTGAAAAACGTGACTAATATTTAAATCATCTTGGGTTTTCTTTTTTTTTTTCACTCTCTCAAAAATTATGACAATTCAAGGAC
>JAPXFY010000032.1:40643759-40668759 GCA_030674185.1 Monoplex corrugatus | reverse complement strand
GTTACAGTAATTTAAAGGGAGTGGGTAGTGGGACGGCCATTTTGAGAAAAGCAGAGTTAAAGAAGGACAACAAAATTCTCTGCTTTTTCCTTAGCAACCAGTATTCTATCTTCATCAAACTTAGTGAAGTGATAGATAAAGTGGTTCTGCACTACATACTAGCTATTTCGCGAGCTGATTCCAACGGTGCGATATGCTGAGGCCCTGTACGGTTTCATGGCCTAAATTAAAGCTCAAACACACGCATTTTCACGGAAAAAATCTGCACATTCTCGATGGGTTATCACTTTAAAATGTTATTTTAACACTCTTTCAGCCCAAATTTCACTTTGATCTTTGCCATAATCGATAGATTAATGGTCAGACAATGTGTAGGAACAAAAATCTCAAATCACCCAGATCGACCCTCACCACCTTTTCAGGCCCGTATCTCAGTTCACACTTTGCGACTTGTGACCCCGTTCGCAAGAACCAGTCACAAATGATGTTGGCAGATTTTCTTTCGAGTTTGCTGTTACATATACATATTTATTTTCTCTAAAAGTATGTAAGTTCAACATGAATTTTGGGTTATCTTCTTCTATCTGATGTCTTGTAAATGAAGTGATGTTTGGTAGATTTTCTTTCGAGTTTGCTGTTATATACATACATTTTTTTCCAAGAATGAGTCTTTAATGAAATATTGAATCTGTACACATATTTGCATCAGCACCAAATACGATTGTTTCCAGATGAACTGATGGTTTGCATAGGTGACGTATTTTGATTTCAACAATTCTACTCTTTTCGAGAATCGTTTGAGTTGTTAACACTTTGTTAACGAACACTAGTTACAAAGAAAGTTATTGACAAAATCCATATGCTTTAGAATGACATTAGTTCCCAGTATTCTATGCCTAGCGTATATTGAGACCATTTTAATTTATATTCTCGTGTTTTTATGAATTTTATCAATACGATTTTTCGTGAAAGGTTGTAGTCAAGTTCTCTAATAATTTAGAACGGGGATTTATGGGGCATCATCAGTTGTAAAGAGATCATTGTATATTTAAGCTCCATTTAGTACGGAGTAAATTGTTTTAATGCTATAGAAATATGATGTGCACAACCCTGTGGTATGTTCAGTTTTGTTTGTTGTATGTATTTCTTAATCTGATATTCTGCGTTCATTATAGAACAGAAAATTCACATTTGTGTTGCATTTTCTATTAAAATTATCATGTGTCCTAAATGATCCATTATCATTTAAAACGTGCAAAGCAAAACAACAACAACAACAACAACAACAACAACAACAACAACAAAGCATCTTTTCAGTCCAACCATTAAATTTTATCATGCTACTTCTAATTTCCAATTTTTCTTCCGTAGAATCGGTTCTGAAAGTAAATATACTTGCGATGTTAATTTCATATTTCTCAATTATTTCATACGTTAAAATGTGTTTCCAGGACACGTTATTGTTCACTTTATGTAACCCATATAGCTAAGACCATAATATTCTCTCATTTAAAGAAGAATATAGCTCACTAGGAATATTTCTTACCATTTGCATTCTGCAGTTTCAAACTTTTTCAACGAGAACACTTTTTAAGCTGCAACAATTATGTTTATATCAGTTATGTCAAAACATCTGTCGTTTATGTTTTTTGAGTCATCAAACAAACAAGCCAATCAATCAATTAATCAATCAATCAATCAATCAACCGATCAATCAAACAATCAATCAATTAATCAATCAATCAACCCAATCAATCAACCAACCAACCAACCAACCGATCGATCAATCAATCAATCAATCAATCAATCAATCAATCGATCGATCGATCGATCAATCAATCAACCAACCATCAATCAATCAATTAATCAATCAATCAATCAATCAATCAATTGTCAATATGAAAACAGATTAATAATTGAATACGTAAAAAAGATAAATAGATAGACAAACAAATGAACAACATAGATAAAATATCATACACATGTTAAATTTCATGGTGAGTTTTCGTGTCCTTATTTGGCCCCCGTTTGGCATTTTAAAAGAATATCATCAACTATATACGATATTCGATTTCAATATTTTCTGTACAGAATGTAATCAATAATTCACAAAATTAAGATGACTGTGGTACGCCGATCTCAATGAATTCAGCCACCACCACCACCACCTCCACCACCACCACAACCACCACCACAACAACAACAACAACAATTGCAACAACAACAACAACAACAAAGTGACAAAAAATGTTACCAAAACATTTTCGTTATTCAAAAGACATGTATATGTGGCCTGCCAGCACGAAATCAGTCTTAACTAGCATTTTGGGCATTTTGAGATATACACATCACCGGAAAGTGAACATTCTGCTGATTATTTTGGTACTTGAATAAAGCTTCTACTCAAAAAAATACCGTAGAAGTTATGTATGTTTAAAGTCATTCAGCTGTATGACGGCCATTTTGAGAAAACGGCTTCTAAAGTTTTTGTGTGCTCTCCTACACGTTTTCCTTAAATTTCTTTATTTGGCGGCTTTGACCCAGTTTGTTTCTAATTTTAGCTGTCATTATCTGAAAGGTGCACCAAAGAGCTTTCTCTCAGCATAACACATGTGGGGGTACTGTACAGGTTACAGTTCACAATAAGAGACAAAAATAGGTACTTTTAGTAGGAAATTGCGTTCTTTGTGCTGCGATCAGTGCATTAAAATACCATTTTAAATTGATTATTAATATTTTTTTAAGAAAACAAAAATTCTGTGGGGGATAGATTATAGTCTGCAGAAATCAATTTTGAGAAAAAGTCAAAACACCCCAGATAGATCCTCAGTCACGTTTTTAGTTTCTACTGCTTTTCGACTGTCTGCGAGTTAAGACTGATTTCGTGGTGGGAGGTCACATATGTGTGTACAATTGCACCAAAGTTGAAGGATAACATATTTACGTAATCCTACTTCATATCCTTACTATAAAATATGCAAATCCTAAAAAGATTACCACAAAACGATCTGACTGTTTTTTAACACCGGCACCATTGTCAGGACATAAAGAATCTCCCATGCCACTGACTGTGACGATCGACAACTCCTTATCGTCACCGGCAGAAGTAACGTCCCTTCCTGGAAGTCGCGTCAAAGGTTTCCCGCTTTCATTCTTTTTCGACTTGTCAACAGAAGTTCCGAGAGCTTCCAGCACATAAACTTGATTCTTCTCTTCCTCCGGTGTCGTCTCGTGCTCGCCACTTTCGTCAGGGGAGGTAACAAACACCTCAGGAATGAAAGTAGTGTCTAACGCCGCAGCGCAATCGGAAAGGTTGGCGTAGGCCCCTACGCAGGAGGCGTAGGCCATGACGTAGGCGATGTAGCTCTGCTCGTGCGTGGCGTGAAAGAGATGTCCCATAGGTCCTCGGGCGTAGACGGACACGTCTTCTCCTGCGTGTGTTTCTGAGCTCAGCGGGACTGCCGCTTGTTGGCGATAGTACACATCCTCTGCATAAGCAACAACCACAACATTAAAGATCATATGTGATCCGCTCTGACAAAAGGTACAATAAGTCTCAATTTAGGCATTTTTAGGTTTTGGTATCACTATAAAGTTTAGAATCTCAGCTTTCAAATGGTTTTAAAGTTGAGTTTCAGGCTACAAAAATAAAATAAAAAGTTGTGGGCTTTCAAAGATGAGAGGGGTCAAGTCAGCCATTTTGAGAAAAACAGTGTTGAAGAGAATAGGCCTGAATTGAAAGGGTATGGTCAGAAACTCCTTAACAACAAGCATTAAATATCAACCAAATCAGCTGAAATTCCATACTTCCCTTGTTTACTTAATTGTCCATCCATCCAAAACAACAAAAAGAAAAACAAATTTAAGAAAAGCGTACTTTAATCACCAAAATATTACGGAACTTGTGAATATTTCAGCGGCCAGATAGTAACACTTACCTCACATTAAAACACACAAAAATGATACTTATCGATTGAATTTGACTTTATTGTGTTAGGACATGGTGTAAAAGTGGTTATAGAGCATGAAAATGCAGAAAACTCAACATCGACTTATTGTCCCTGTTCAGAGTTTTCAGCCCACAGCAGCAGAAGGCCTCACCCGACTTATTGTACCTTTTGTCAGAGCGGGTCACATATTGATTTCATAAGAATGAAAGCAAAACGTGTGTAGTTACCAAACAGCCTATCAAACAACCAGCCAAACCAACTAAGCAGTCCCCATCCAACCGATCCAACGACCAACAAACGAAACCAAACGATTTACCAATTGTATAAGGTTCAGAGACTCAAAGAACCAAGCACTGAGCATCATCATCAACCAATCAACCAACCAACCAACCAACCAACCAACCAACCAACCAACCAACCACCAAACAACCAATCAATCAACTAACTAACTAACTAACTATCTAACTAACTAACTAACTAACTGGCTAACTGACTGAATGACCGACCGACCGACCGACTGACTGACTAACTAACCAACTAACTAATTAACTAAACTGACCGACTGAATGACAAACTAACTGACCAACTAACCGATCGACCGACCCACTGACTAACTAACTAACTAACTAACTAACTAACTAACTAACTAAATTACTAGCCAACTAACTAACTAACTGACTGACTAACTAACTAATTAAATGACTAGCCAACTAACTAACTAACTAACTTACTGACTGACTGACTGACTGACTGACTGACTGACTGACTGACTGACTGACTGCTTGTCTGTCTGCCTGACTGACCGACCGACCGACCGAATCAACTAACTGACTGGCTGACTGACTGACGGATAAACTAACTAACTGACTAACCAACCGACTAACTAATTAACTGACCAACTAACCGACCAACCAACCAACCAACTCATTCATTAATTGATTATACTGTGTATTTGACCTCAATCGGTCCGACAGACGAGTAGGGCGTACTATTCTTCAGCATCTGGTCTCCGTTTTAATGTGGGATATATCATTTCTGGAATAACATGTCCTGCTGGCACTGCATAGAAAGGAGTTTCTGGGGCTTTAGATTTTACTTCCGTTGATCCTTCTTCTGTTAAATAGATACTGTTCTGTGCTAGTTCACAGTGTACATGTATTTATGCCCTGCCTACATTGCTATCGCAAGTACGCTGTATTCTGCTCAGACTTTTCCTAATGGTAGTGTTGAAGCCAAGAGATTGAGCCATATGTAAGAACGGACTCTACAACTGCTGGGAAGACGTTCTGACTGAACTAGGTGACCCTGGGCGTCTCTGTCCAGCGTATTGTGTACTTCACCGTTGACTAAACAAAGTTTCTCCGCTGATGTGCACATCCGCCATGCTGCTCTCCATGGTTTCCCTGCAACCCCAGCAAGGGTGGCTGATGGGTGCTCGACCTTGACAAGGACATTGGAGAAGAAGATTGATGGAGCATACACAGGAATGCTGCGTGCAGCCCTGAACAAATTCTGAAGAGAACATCCAATTAAGAAAGCGTTATATGGTAAGATCCCACCGGTCAGTAAATCAATACGTCAACAAAGACTGCGTTTCGCGGGACACTGCTGGCATTGCAAAGAAGAACTGGTGAGGGATGTTCTACTATGGAGACCCAGCCACGGCAAACAAAGATCAGGACGTCCAAAGAAGATCTTCATCGACCAACTGATGGATGATACGGGCTGTCAGTATGATGAACTACCTACTGCAATGTCTGACAGAGAAGGATGGAAGAAACGTGTCATGGATAGCCGAACAAGCTCGACATGATGATGATGAGTACTGAAGCCACGGCTCATGAGCTCAGCCATCAGATTATCTTTGCATCGCTTTGGCAGTCTTCCCCAGTCAGTGTACGTTCCTCAGCACTCCTTACAAGAGTATCTTTGGGATTTTTTTTGTTTCGTTCAAGGGCTTCAGTTCACAGATGTTCTAAAATACGAATGGAATTTATGGTTGGTTTATTGGTTTGGTTTGGTTCAGTTTTTACGTCGACACCCACCTCAGGTGATATGGCCGACGGGGATAACCATCCTAAGGAAGTGGGGGAAGGGGGGTGGACTTATCTAATCCTATACTGATACCACCACAACAACAACGATGTTAAGATGGGACAGTGAGATGGCCAGTTTTAATATAGCGTATCCCTGGATTCGAACCCACAACCATTAGCATGTGAATCGGAAGCGCAATCAAACTGAGTTACTGGGGCCCGCAGGAATTTATATGTGTGCCCAGACACTTCTGTGTGTGTGCCAGGATGTTGTTTTAAACCCACGATATTAAAGCAGCCATATTGTTTTATAGGCAAGGGGAGAGAACTACAAGTTGGGTGTTTCGTATTGCCACAAACCTCCCAAACTGATATGGCATACAGGATCTTTAGCGTGCGTGTGTGATGTTCCGCTTGTGTATACTCACCTGCACGGGTTCAGATACTAGATCCCCCCCGTGGGGTTGCCGGGGGCTCTTTCAGTATAAACAGTACCCAAACCATCTGGAAATTCTGTGCTAGAAATTTCCTCATTTCATCCACGTCACTGAAGGTGATGACTGGGGAAGAATAAGATGAGGGTGGAGTTTACTCACCAACGTCACTACTGGTGATGTCTATTGGAGAATAAGATGAGGGTGGAATTTACTCACCAACGTCAATAAATGTAATGTCATGGGGGAGAATAAGATGGGGTGGAATTTACTCACCCGAATCAATAAAGGTGATGTGAGCGGGTAGAATAAGATGAGGGTGGAATTTACTCACGATGTCAATAAAGGTGATGTCTCGAGGGAGAATAAGATGAGGGTGGAATTTACTCACCCACGTCAATAAAGGTGATGTCTCGAGGGAGAATAAGATGAGGGTGGAATTTACTCACCCACGTCAATAAAGGTGATGTCTCGAGGGAGAATAAGATGAGGGTGGAATTTACTCACCCACGTCAATAAAGGTGATGTCTCGAGGGAGAATAAGATGAGGGTGGAATTTACTCACCCACGTCAATAAAGGTGATGTCAGGGAGAATAAGATGAGGGTGGAATTTACTCACCCACGTCAATAAATGTGATGTCATGGGACAGAATAAGATGAGGGTGGAATTTACTCACTGACGTCAATAAAGGTGACGTCATGGGACAGAATAAGATCAGGGTGGAATTTACTCACCCACGTCAATAAATGTGACGTCATGGGACAGAATAAGATCAGGGTGGAATTTACTCACCAACGTCAATAAAGGTGATGTCTTCTCGGGTACCATTGGGATGGCTGTAGCCTGGTCCGTTACCATACAGCAGTGTTGTGAAGGGTAGGTGATCGTCTGCTAGGTTCACGTCTTCTTCACCTGGTATAACGTACAATTTCTTTTTCTTTTATTGTTGTTTAAAGCCCAGCCGACTGCGCAGAGCCATATCAGGACTATAACCGCTTCAAAACACACAAAACTTCAACAGGAAAAAAGAAAAAGAAAAGAAAATGAAATACACATAACAATGCATTCGCGCACATAATCTAAGGACATGCCCCTGGCGTAGGACCATTCCGTCTGATTTATCGCACAGGGGAGATTTTAAAAAGCACACCTGAACACAAATATAAGCATGCATAAGGACAACAAAACATACATAAAAACAGGCATAAATTACCTAAAACTGCTTCCGCATATCTCACCTCCTTAGAGCCAAAAATGCACTTAATACATGTACCCAATTATCAATCCGAAGAAAAAGCACGTAATACTTTATCGAACAAATACAGGTGAATGGACCATTAAGGCAGAAAATAAGTAGAAATGACAGAAAGCAAGGCAACAAGACAGAAACAAAGACAGTGACAGAAAAGAGGAAATTTCTAGCACAGAATTTCCAGAAGGTGGGGATACTATTTATACTGAAAGAGCCCCCGGCAACCCAACGAGGGAAGATACACATACACAAACACAGACACAGACACAGACACAGACACAGACACAGACACAGACACAGACAAAGACACAGACACAGACACAGACACACACACACAGAGACACAGACACACACACACAGATACAGACATACACACACACACACACACACACACACACACACACACACACACACACACACACACACACACACACACTCACACGTGCGCGCGCACTGCCCATACATACACACGCACACACCACACATACGCACACACATCATACATACACACGCACACACCACACATACACACACATTATACATACACACCACACACACACACACACACACACACACCACACACACACACGCACACACACACCACACACACACACACACTCACACACACACACACACACACACACACCTCACACACACACATACACACACACACACACACACACACACACACACACACACACACACACACACACACACACCCAAAACACACACTGTCTGTCTTTTTGTCTGTCTGTCATATGAAACTTCCATCAACTCAAAACGCCTTGACAATGTATGTACTCATTGGTATAAGGGAGAGAAGCGACGTAACTGTGGACGTTGAGGCAAGCTTCCTCATGTTATAGCCCTTTTTAAACAATTTTCTCTCTCTCTCTCTCTCTCTCTCTCTCTCTCTCTCTCTCTCTCTCTCTCTCTCTCTCTCTCTCTCTCTCTCTCTCTCTCTCTCCACCGCTATGTCACATACTCAAACAGAACAACATATTACCTGTGATAGAATTCCCTCTGGAAGGATAACCCCCGATTACAAAGACGTGAGAGTGATCGGCCGTCACTACAATCAAGGTTTCTTCCTGTGACGTCATTTCTGTTGCCGTGCGCACCGCCAGGTCAAAGGCCACCGTCTCGACCAATGAAAGTTTAGCTCTGTTGCTGTGGTGAGCGTGGTCGATTCTTCCCCCTTAAAACAAGGCATAAACATGACATTATTCAGAAAACCGACTCAAGCATAAAACAAGGCATAAACATGACATTATTCAGAAAACCGACTCAAGCATAAAACAAGACATAAATATAAATAGTCAGAAAACAGACTCAAGCATAAAACAAGACATAAATAGAAACAGTCAGAAAACAGACTCAAACATAAAACAAGACATAAATAGAAACAGTCAGAAAACAGACCAAACATAAAACAAGACATAAATAGAAAACAGAAAACAGACTCAAACATAAAACAAGACATAAATAGAAACAGTCAGAAAACAGACTCAAGCATAAAACAAGACATAAATAGAAACAGTCAGAAAACAGACTCAAGCATAAAACAAGACATAAATAGAAACAGTCAGAAAACAGACTCAAGCATAAAACAAGACATAAATAGAAACAGTCAGAAACAGACTCAAACATAAAACAAGACAAAAATAGAAACAGTCAGAAAACAGACTCAAACATAAAACAAGACATAAATAGAAACAGTCAGAAAACAGACTCAAACATAAAACAAGACAAAAATAGAAACAGTCAGAAAACAGACTCAAGCATAAAACAAGACATAAATAGAAACAGTCAGAAAACAGACTCAAACATAAAACAAGACATAAATAGAAACAGTCAGAAAACAGACTCAAACATTAAAACAAAAGACATAAATAGAAACAGTCAGAAAACAGACTCAAACATAAAACAAGACATAAATAGAAACAGAAAACAGACTCAAGCATAAAACAAGACATAAATAGAAACAGAAAACAGACTCAAACATAAAACAAGACATAAATAGAAACAGAAAACAGACCAAACATAAAACAAGACATAAATAGAAACAGAAAACAGACTCAAACATAAAACAAGACATAAATAGAAACACGAAAACAGACTCAAACATAAAACAAGACATAAATAGAAACAGTCAGAAAACAGACTCAAACATAAAACAAGACATAAATAGAAACAGTCAGAAAACAGACTCAAGCATAAAACAAGACATAAATAGAAACAGTCAGAAAACAGACTCAAGCATAAAACAAGACATAAATAGAAACAGTCAGAAAACAGACCAAACATAAAACAAGACATAAATAGAAACAGTCAGAAAACAGACTCAAGCATAAAACAAGACATAAATAGAAATAGTCAGAAAACAGACCAAACATAAAACAAGACATAAATAGAACAGTCAGAAAACAGACTCAAAGCATAAAACAAGACATAAATAGAAACAGAAAACAGACTCAAACATAAAACAAGACATAAATAGAAACAGAAAACAGACTCAAACATAAAACAAGACATAAATAGAAACAGAAAACAGACTCAAACATAAAACAAGACATAAATAGAAACAGAAAACAGACTCAAACATAAAACAAGACATAAATAGAAACAGAAAACAGACTCAAACATAAAATAAGACATAAATAGAAACAGAAAACAGACTCAAACATAAAACAAGACATAAATAGAAACAGTCAGAAAACAGACTCAAACATAAAACAAGACATAAATAGAAACAGAAAACAGACTCAAACATAAAACAAGACATAAATAGAAACAGCAGAAAACAGACTCAAACATAAAACAAGACATAAATAGAAACAGAAAACAGACTCAAACATAAAACAAGACATAAATAGAAACAGAAAACAGACTCAAGCATAAAACAAGACATAAATAAAAATAGTCAGAAAACAGACTCAAGCATAAAACAAGACATAAATAGAAATAGTCAGAAAACAGACTCAAGCATAAAACAAGACATAAATAGAAAACAGAAAACAGACTCAACATAAAACAAGACATAAATAGAAACAGTCAGAAAACAGACTCAAACATAAAACAAGACATAAATAGAAACAGTCAGAAAACAGACTCAAGCATAAAACAAGACATAAATAGAAACAGTCAGAAAACAGACTCAAACATAAAACAAGACATAAATAGAAACAGTCAGAAAACAGACTCAAACATAAAACAAGACATAAATAGAAACAGTCAGAAAACAGACTCAAACATAAAACAAGACATAAATAGAAACAGTCAGAAAACAGACTCAAACATAAAACAAGACATAAATAGAAACAGTCAGAAAACAGACTCAAGCATAAAACAAGACATAAATAGAAACAAAAACAGACTCAAACATAAAACAAGACATAAATAGAAACAGAAAACAGACTCAAACATAAAACAAGACATAAATAGAAACAGTCATAAAACAGACTCAAACATAAAACAAGACATAAATAGAAACAGAAAACAGACTCAAACATAAAACAAGACATAAATAAAACAGTCAGAAAACAGACTCAAACATAAAACAAGACAAAAATAGAAACAGTCAGAAAACAGACTCAAACATAAAACAAGACATAAATAGAAACAGTCAGAAAACAGACTCAAACATAAAACAAGACAAAAATAGAAACAGTCAGAAAACAGACTCAAACATAAAACAAGACATAAATAGAAACAGTCAGAAAACAGACTCAAGCATAAAACAAGACATAAATAGAAACAGTCAGAAACAGACCCAAACATAAAACAAGACATAAATAGAAACAGAAAACAGACTCAAGCATAAAACAAGACATAAATAGAAACAGTCAGAAAACAGACCAAACATAAAACAAGACATAAATAGAAACAGAAAACAGACTCAAGCATAAAACAAGACATAAATAGAAACAGTCAGAAAACAGACTCAAACATAAAACAAGACATAAATAGAAACAGAAAACAGACTCAAACATAAAACAAGACATAAATAGAAACAGAAACAGACTCAAACATAAACAAGACATAAATAGAAACAGTCAGAAAACAGACTCAAGCATAAAACAAGACATAAATAGAAACAGTCAGAAACAGACCCAAACATAAAACAAGACATAAATAGAAACAGTCAGAAAACAGACTCAAACATAAAACAAGACATAAATAGAAATAGTCAGAAAACAGACTCAAACATAAAACAAGACATAAATAGAAACAGTCAGAAAACAGACTCAAACATAAAACAAGACATAAATAGAAACAGAAAACAGACCCAAACATAAAACAAGAGATAAATAGAAACAGAAAACAGACTCAAACATAAAACAAGACATAAATAGAAACAGAAACAGACTCAAACATAAAACAAGACATAAATAGAAACAGTCAGAAAACAGACTCAAGCATAAAACAAGACATAAATAGAAACAGTCAGAAAACAGACCCAAACATAAAACAAGACATAAATAGAAACAGTCAGAAAACAGACTCAAACATAAACAAGACATAAATAGAAACAGTCAGAAACAGACTCAAACATAAAACAAGACATAAATAGAAACAGTCAGAAAACAGACTCAAACATAAAACAAGACATAAATAGAAACAGTCAGAAAACAGACTCAAACATAAAACAAGACATAGATAGAAACAGAAAACAGACCCAAACATAAAACAAGACATAAATAGAAACAGTCAGAAAACAGACTCAAACATAAAACAAGACATAAATAGAAACAGTCAGAAAACAGACTCAAGCATAAAACAAGACATAAATAGAAACAGAAAACAGACTCAAACATAAAACAAGACATACATATAAACAGTCAGAAAACAGACCCAAACATAAAACAAGACATAAATAGAAACAGAAAACAGACCCAAACATAAAACAAGACATAAATAGAAACAGTCAGAAAACAGACTCAAGCATAAAACAAGACATAAATAGAAACAGTCAGAAAACAGACTCAAGCATAAAACAAGACTTAAATAGAAACAGTCAGAAAACAGACTCAAGCATAAAACAAGACATAAATAGAAACAGTCAGAAAACAGACTCAAGCATAAAACAAGACATAAATAGAAACAGTCAGAAAACAGACTCAAGCATAAAACAAGACATAAATAGAAACAGAAAACAGACTCAAACATAAAACAAGACATAAATAGAAACAGTCAGAAACAGACCCAAACATAAAACAAGACATAAATAGAAACAGAAAACAGACTCAAACATAAAACAAGACATAAATAGAAACAGTCAGAAAACAGACTCAAACATAAACAAGACATAAATAGAAACAGTCAGAAAACAGACTCAAACATAAAACAAGACATAAATAGAAACAGTCAGAAAACAGACTCAAACATAAAACAAGACATAAATAGAAACAGTCAGAAAACAGACTCAAACATAAAACAAGACATAAATAGAAACAGAAAACAGACTCAAGCATAAAACAAGACATAAATAGAAACAGAAAACAGACTCAACATAAAACAAGACATAAATAGAAACAGAAAACAGACTCAAACATAAAACAAGACATAAATAGAAACAGAAAACAGACACAAACATAAAACAAGACATAAATAGAAACAGAAAACAGACTCAAACATAAAACAAGACATAAATAGAAACAGAAAACAGACTCAAACATAAAACAAGACATAAATAGAAACAGAAAACAGACTCAAGCATAAAACAAGACATAAATAAAAATAGTCAGAAAACAGACTAAGCATAAAACAAGACATAATAGAAAAGTCAGAAAACAGACTCAAGCATAAAACAAGACATAAATAGAAACAGAAAACAGACTCAAGCATAAAACAAGACATAAATAGAAACAGAAAACAGACTCAAACATAAAACAAGACATAAATAGAAACAGTCAGAAAAGACTCAAGCATAAAACAAGACATAAATAGAAACAGTCAGAAAACAGACTCAAACATAAAACAAGACATAAATAGAAACAGTCAGAAAACAGACTCAAACATAAAACAAGACATAAATAGAAACAGTCAGAAAACAGACTCAAACATAAAACAAGACATAAATAGAAACAGTCAGAAAACAGACTCAAACATAAAACAAGACATAAATAGAAACAGTCAGAAAACAGACCAAGCATAAAACAAGACATAAATAGAAACAAAAAACAGACTCAACATAAAACAAGACATAAATAGAAACAGAAAACAGACCAAACATAAAACAAGACATAAATAGAAACAGTCATAAAACAGACTCAAACATAAAACAAGACATAAATAGAAACAGAAAACAGACTCAAACATAAAACAAGACATAAATAAACAGTAGAAAACAGACTCAACATAAAACAAGACATAAATAGAAACGTCAGAAAACAGACCCAAACATAAAACAAGACATAAATAGAAACAGTCAGAAAACAGACTCAACATAAAACAAGACATAAATAGAACAGTCAGAAAACAGACTCAAGCATAAAACAAGACATAAATAGAAACAGTAGAAAACAGACTCAAACATAAAACAAGACATAAATAGAAACATCAGAAAACAGACTCAAGCATAAAACAAGACATAAATAGAAACAGTCAGAAAACAGACTCAAGCATAAAACAAGACATAAATAGAAACATCAGAAACAGACTCAAACATAAAACAAGACATAAATAGAAACAGAAAACAGACCCAAACATAAAACAGACATAAATAGAAACAGTCAGAAAACAGATCAAGCATAAACAAGACATAAATAGAAACAGTCAGAAAACAGACTCAAACATAAACAAGACATAAATAGAAACATCAGAAAACAGACTCAAACATAAAACAGACAAAATAGAAACAGTCAGAAAACAGACTCAACATAAAACAAGACATAAATAGAAACAGTCAGAAAACAGACTCAAACATAAAACAAGACAAAATAGAAACAGTCAGAAAACAGACTCAAACATAAAACAAGACTAAATAGAAACAGTCAGAAAACAGACTCAAGCATAAACAAGACATAAATAGAAAACAGAAAACAGACCAAACATAAAACAAGACATAAATAGAACAGAAAACAGACTCAACATAAAACAAGACATAAATAGAAACAGTCAAAAACAGACCCAAACATAAAACAAGACATAAATAGAAACAGAAACAGACTCAAGCATAAAACAAGACATAATAGAAACAGTCAGAAACAGACTCAAACATAAAACAAGACATAAATAGAACAGAAAACAGACCAAACATAAAACAAGACATAAATAGAAACAGAAACAGACTCAAACATAAAACAAGACATAAATAGAAACAGTCAGAAAACAGACTCAAGCATAAAACAAGACATAAATAGAAACAGTCAGAAAACAACCCAAACATAAAACAAGACATAAATAGAAACAGTCAAAAACAGACTCAACATAAAACAAGACATAATAGAAAAGTCAGAAAACAGACTCAACATAAAACAAGACATAAATAGAAACAGTCAGAAAACAGACTCAAACATAAAACAAGACATAAATAGAAACAGAAAACAGACCCAAACATAAAACAAGATAAATAGAAACAGAAAACAGACTCAACATAAAACAAGACATAATAGAAACAGAAAACAGACTCAAACATAAAACAAGACATAAATAGAAACAGTCAGAAAACAGACTCAACATAAAACAAGACATAAATAGAAACAGTCAGAAAACAGACCCAAACATAAAACAAGACATAAATAGAAACAGTCAGAAAACAGACTCAAACATAAAACAAGACATAAATAGAAACAGTCAGAAAACAGACTCAAACATAAAACAAGACATAAATAGAAACAGTCAGAAAACAGACTCAAACATAAAACAAGACATAAATAGAAACAGTCAGAAACAGACTCAAACATAAAACAAGACATAGATAGAAACAGAAAACAGACCAAACATAAAACAAGACATAAATAGAAACAGTCAGAAAACAGACTCCAAACATAAAACAAGACATAAATAGAAACAGTCAGAAAACAGACTCAAGCATAAAACAAGACATAAATAGAAACAGAAAACAGACTCAAACATAAAACAAGACATAAATAAACAGTCAGAAAACAGACCCAAACATAAAACAAGACATAAATAGAAACAGAAAACAGACCAAACATAAAACAAGACATAAATAGAAACAGTCAGAAAACAGACTCAAACATAAAACAAGACATAAATAGAAATAGTCAGAAAACAGACTCAAACATAAAACAAGACATAAATAGAAACAGTCAGAAAACAGACTCAAGCATAAAACAAGACATAAATAGAAACAGTCACAAAACAGACTCAAACATAAAACAAGACATAAATAGAAACAGTCAGAAAACAGACTCAAGCTATAAAACAAGACATAAATAGAAACAGTCAGAAAACAGACTCAAACATAAAACAAGACATAAATAGAAATAGTCAGAAAACAGACTCAAGCATAAAACAAGACATAAATAGAAACAGTCAGAAAACAGACTCAACATAAAACAAGACATAAATAGAAACAGTCAGAAAACAGACCAACATAAAACAAGACATAAATAGAAACAGTCAGAAAACAGACTCAACATAAAACAAGACATAAATAGAAACAGAGAAAACAGACCCAAACATAAAACAAGACATTAAATAGAAAGTCAGAAAACAGACTCAAGCATAAAACAAGACATAAATAGAAACATCAGAAAACAGACTCAACATAAAAGACATAAATAGAAAAGAGAAACAGACCAACATAAAACAAGACATAAATAGAAACCAGAAAACAGACTCAAACATAAAACAAGACATAAATAGAAACAGAAAACAGACTCAAACATAAAACAAGACATAAATAGAAACAGTCAGAAAACAGACTCAAACATAAAACAAGACATAAATAGAAACCAGAAAACAGACTCAAACATAAAACAAGACATAAATAGAAACAGTCAGAAAACAGACTCAAACATAAAACAAGACATAAATAGAAACAGTCAGAAAACAGACTCAAACATAAAACAAGACATAAATAGAAACAGTCAGAAAACAGACTCAAACATAAAACAAGACATAAATAGAAACAGTCAGAAACAGACTCAAACATAAAACAAGACATAAATAGAAACAAGAAAACAGACTCAACATAAAACAAGGCATAAATAAAATTAAAAACAGAAACTCACTCCATTATTACAATGAATAAGATGTGGATAGAAAATCAGTACAACGAAACCTCGCATCACTACATAGATACATTTGTTTAAGTCTAACTCAAACATAAAACAAGACATAAATAGAAAAGAAAACAGACCCAAGCATAAAACAAGGCATAAACTAAAATTTTTAAAAAAATCAGAAACTCGACTCCAGTTAGTGTGCACAATAATGTAAAGATGGTTGGATGTCATAGAAATAATGCGTACATACGAAACCCTCGCCTCCTCTTTATATACTTTTGTTTTAGTCTAATGAGTCTGTACCAGAAAAACACGAAAATAGAATCAGAACGCACATTTAATACAACAAGACAAGACAGGCACAAATTTTAGGGCAACTGGCCTTTGTCAAGTGTGAAGGTAAAATCACAAAAAAACACCAAATACAAAATTAGGAGAAAAAGACAGAAACTTCCCTGCTGCTTCGTCCAGTGGGAGAAGAGGACTAAATGAAATCACAATGTGTTTGTGAGTAATGGTAAGAAGTGTATATATTATATAATCAGTGTTGAACCGAAGTCTTATCACATTTTTCTGTATTATTTACGATTGTGGTTAAGCTGTAACGCTTCTTTGTGTTTGTTATTTTGTTTGTTCATTTAGCGTTTCATTATTGATGCAGTTGAGGATTTTCACCTATTTTCGTCATCATCATCATCATCATCATCATCATCATCATCATCTTTCTTCTTTTCTTCTTCTTCTTCTTCTTCTTCTTCTTCTTGTTCTCTTCTTCTTTTTCTTCTTCTTCTTCTTCTTCTTCTTCTCTTCTTCTTCTTCTTCTTCTTCTTCTTCTTCTTCTTCTTCTTCTTCTTTCTTCTTCTTCTTCTTCTTCTTCTTCTTCTTCTTCTTCTTCTTCTTCTTCTTCTTCTTCTTCGTCTTCTTCTTTTTTCTCATTTAATTTCTTTCTTCTCGTTTTATTTTTTTTCAGCTCCTGATTTTTTTTTACCTTTGTCTACTTTTTATGATTTTTTATTTTATTTGTCCCTTTCATTTGTATTGTGTCTTTTGTGTGTGTGTGTGTGTGTGTGTGTGGTGAGAGAGAGAGAGAGAGACAGACAGACAGACAGACAGACAGACAGATACGTTGTTTTCTTTCTGTTTTGTTTGTGTTTGTGTTTGTGTATATATGTGCATGTCCTCGTGCATATGTGCGTGTGTATGTGTGTGCATGTGTACATGTGTGTGAGTTTGTGTGTGTGTGTGTGTGTGTGTGTGTGTGTGTTGTGGTGTGTGTGTGTGTGTGTGTGTGTGTGTGTGTGTGTGTGTGTGTGTGTGTGTGTGTGTGTGTATGTGTGTGTGTTTTCGAGAGTGTGCGTGCATGTGTGCGAGAGTGTATGTGTAAGGAGAAAAACCAAACCTTCCACAAACAGAAAATAGCCCTCCTCCGCCTTGCTGAGGATATTTATAGCTACTCGTGTCATGTCAGCCAATGAGGGCTCGCCTGCCTCGTTGTGAAGTGGATCTGGTTTCTTGGTTCTTACGTACTCATAGTCCATGTGACTGTCTTCAAATAAACCTGAAAAATAAGTATCCATACTTTCATCGATAGTTGATGAATTAGAAAATCTACTCTGCCATGTTCATTTTTCAAGCTTGATATGAAATTCGACAGGGAAAAAGAAACTGAGCAGACAGAAAAAGCTGAATATGTTAGTGTAATGTCATATAGATGATGAGTGTCATTTCATTTTTGCTTGTCTAAAATTAAGTGAATAGACAGAAAAAGTTGAATATGTTAAGTGTAATGTCACATAGGTAATGAGTGTGATTTCTTTTATTTTTTTTGTTGGGGGGGGGGGGGGGGTCTAAAACTCAGTGATAACCATCTGAAGTTTATACCACACAAATATAAGTCAGTTAAATCAACGTTTTCGTTATTTAATTTCATAGATGGAAAGAAAAAAATATCGAGTGAAACTAGCAAAATATACCAATGTTCTAAAGCTGTATAGTTACATTCTGAATAGCTCAATATCCTACAGTGAAACAATTTCATATGTGGTTCTTTCTTTTGGGCTGGTATGTATTCATCGCTGATTATGTTGGAGGTTTGTTTATTTACTGTTATCAGCCATTGCCCCAGTAGCGGTTATGACATCTGTCAAATTTTGAAATTTGTATAATACATTATACACACATACACACAAAGACTCGCAAACACACACACACACACACACACACACACACACACACACACACACACACACACACACACACACACACACACACACACACATGCACACACTCACACTCATACTCACTCACATACACACATACACACGCACATACACACATTCACACACATACTCACTCACATACACACATACACACACGCACACACACACATACATACAAACACACACACACATACAGAGAGAGAGACAGACAGACAGACAGAGACAAACAGAGACAAACAGAGACGGAGAGAAACAGAGAGAGAGAAACAGACAGAGAGACAGACAGACAGACAGACACACGCACACGAACACACACACACATACACACACAGACACAGACACACACACACACACACACACACACACACACAGACACACACAGACACACACACACACACACACACACACAGACACACACACACACCACACACACACACACACACACACACACACACACACACACACACACACACACACACACACACACACACACACACACTCACGTTAAGTCTAATATCACATTATGTGGATAGACATTAAATGAAATTGAACATATTTTACAATCGGGTATCCTGATGTCAACCAAACTCACCCAGTAAAAAGTCAGTTTTGGCAAGATCCACTCGTTCGAAGCTGGTGGCGTTCCATACGTACTCAGCTCGCATGTTTCTTTTCTGTTTGTCGGCCAGCCAGTCCTGCCACGAGAGATTTTATCCTTAAACAATATTCATCTAATATGCAAGATAGCTGTGCACATGAAAATAGGTAGTGCCATGAAAACCGATTCATTTAATATGCAATACAATTACATACATGAAAATAGCTAGTGCAGTAAGAAAACAATTTCAATGTAGTGTGGAAGATGACTATGTGCATGAAAAATATAGGTCATTATCATGTGCCCTGCCACATGGCGTTGGCGATCATGGCCCTCCATATGCATCTATCCCTTGTTGCCGCAAGCACATCTTCCACCCTCTCTGTCCTCAGCTACTCTGCAAGTCCGTCCAATATTTTTTCCCTGGGTCTACCTGGTGCTCTCTTTCCCTCCAGTTTTCCTGTTGTGATGACCATGTGCTCTAGTTCCCCTTTCCTCATAAAATGGCCTGTAAAATTAATGTTGCCTGTTTTTTTTCCCAACTTTCCTTATGAATGATCTTGTGTCTGTCATAAAAAAAACATTTTTGTGTAATATGCACGACAACCATGTACATGAAAATAGACAGTGCAGTAAGAAAATGCTTTTTATGTAGTATGGAAGATGACTATGTGCATGGAAATAGACAGTGCAGTAAGAAAATGCTTTTTATGTAGTATGGAAGATGACTATGTGCATGGAAATAGACAGTGCAGTAAGAAAATGCTGTTTATGTAGTATGGAAGATGACTATGTGCATGAAAATATAGGTACTGCATTAAAATCCAATTCTGTGTAATATGCAAAATAACTATACACATGAAAATAGGTAATGAAGCAGAAAGCATTTTTATGTAATATGGAAGACAGTTATATACATGAAAACAGCTAGTGCAGTAAAACCCATTTTTATGTAATATGGAAGACAGCTATATACATGAAAACAGCTAGTGCAGTAAAACCCATTTTTATGTAATATGGAAGACAGCTATATACATGAAAACAGCTAGTGCAGTAAAACCCATTTTTATGTAATATGGAAGACAGCTATATACATGAAAACAGCTAGTGCAGTAAAACCCATTTTTATGTAATATGGAAGACAGTTATATACATGAAAACAGCTAGTGCAGTAAAACCCATTTTTATGTAATATGGAAGACAGTTATATACATGAAAACAGCTAGTGCAGTAAAACCCATTTTTATGTAATATGGAAGACAGTTATATACATGAAAACAGCTAGTGCAGTAAAACCCATTTTTATGTAATATGGAAGACAGTTATATACATGAAAACAGCTAGTGCAGTAAAACATTTTTATGTATATGAAGACAGTATTACATGAAAACAGCTAGTGCAGTAAAACCATTTTATGTAATATGGAAGACATATATACATGAAAACAGCTATGCATAAACCCTTTTTATGTAATAGGAGACAGTTATATACATAAAACAGCTAGTGCAGTAAAACCCATTTTTATGTAATATGGAAGACAGTTATAACTGAAACAGCTAGTGCATAAAACCATTTTTATGTAATATGGAAGACAGTATATACATGAAAACAGCTAGTGCAGTAAAACCCATTTTATGAATATAAATATACAATGAAAACAGCTATGCAGTAAAACCCATTTTTATGTAATATGAAGACAGTTATATACATGAAACAGCTAGTGCAGTAAAACCCATTTATGTAATATGGAAGACGTATATACATGAAAACAGCTAGTGCAGTAAAACCCATTTATGTAATATGGAAGACAGTATATACATGAAAACAGCTAGTGCAGTAAAACCCATTTTTATGTAATATGGAAGACAGTTATATACATGAAAACACTAGTGCAGTAAACCATTTTATGTAATATGGAAGACAGTTATACATGAAAACAGCTAGTGCAGTAAACCCATTTTATGTAATATGGAAGACAGTTATATACATGAAAACAGCTAGTGCATAAAACCCATTTTTAGTAATATGAAGACAGTATATACATGAAAACAGCTAGTGCAGTAAAACCCATTTATGAATATGGAAGACAGTTATATACATGAAACAGCTAGTGCAGTAAAACCCATTTTATGTAATATGGAAGACAGTATATACATGAAAACAGCTAGTGCAGTAAAACCCATTTTTATGTAATATGAAGACAGTTATATACATGAAAACAGCTAGTGCAGTAAAACCCATTTTATGTAATATGGAAGACAGTTATATACATGAAAACAGCTAGTGCAGTAAAACCCATTTTTATGTAATATGGAAACAGTTATAACATGAAAACACTAGTGCAGTAAAACCCATTTTTATGTAATATGGAAGACAGTATATACATGAAAACAGCTAGTGCAGTAAAACCCATTTTTATGTAATATGGAAGACAGTATATACATAAAACAGCTATGCAGTAAAACCCTTTTTATGTATATGGAAGACAGTTATATACATGAAAACAGCTAGTGCAGTAAAACCCATTTTATGTAATATGGAAGACAGTTATATACATGAAAACAGCTAGTGCAGTAAAACCCATTTTATGTATATGGAAGACAGTATATACATGAAAACACTAGTGCAGTAAAACCATTTTTATGTAATATGGAAGACAGTATATACATGAAAACAGCTAGTGCAGTAAAACCCATTTTTATGTAATATGGAAGACAGTTATATACATGAAAACAGCTAGTGCAGTAAAACCCATTTTTATGTAATATGGAAGACAGTTATATACATGAAAACAGCTAGTGCAGTAAAACCCATTTTTATGTAATATGGAAGACAGTATATACATGAAAACAGCTAGTGCAGTAAAACCCATTTTTATGTAATATGGAAGACATATATACATGAAAACAGCTAGTGCAGTAAAACCCATTTTTTATGTAATATGGAAAGACAGTTAAACATGAAAAAGCTAGTGCAGTAAAACCCATTTATAGTATATGAAAGACAGTTATTACATGAAAACAGCTAGTCATAAACCTTAGTAAACAATTATGAAAATTGAAACATATGATAAAACATTTATAAAACAGTTATAAAACATTATGTAAACTTATTAATGAAAGTTAACATTAAGTATGGAAACTTTATGAAGAGGCAGTAAAACCTTATAAAAATTATAAATAAGCATTAAACATTAAATAGGAACTTTTTAGAATATGGAAACATTTATAATGAAACAGTATCAGAAAACCATTTATTATAAATACAGAAAAATAAGTAAACCATTTTTATGTATATGGAAGAGTATATGAAAACAGCTAGGCAGAAAACCCATTTATGTAATATGGAAGACATTATATACATGAAAACAGCTAGTCAGTAAAACCTTTTTAATATGGAAGACAGTATAACATGAAAACAGCTAGTGCAGTAAAACCCATTTTTATTAATATGGAAGACAGTATATACATGAAAACAGCTAGTGCAGTAAAACCCTTTTTATGTAATATGAAGACAGTTATATACATGAAAACAGCTAGTGCATAAAACCCATTTAGATTGACAGTTAATACAGAAAATGAAAAAGTAATATGAAACAGTATCAGAAACTTTTTATGTAAATGAAACATAATACTGAAAAAGCTATATAAAATTAAGTAATATGAAGACATTTAAATGAAAAACATTAGTATATGAAAACCATTTTAATAAATATGAAAACCTTTATATATGAAAAACAGTAGTAAAACCATTTTTATGTAATAGGAAACATATATACATGAAAACAGTATGAATAAAACCCTTTTAATAAATGGAAACAGTTATATACATAAAACTGTGCAGTAAAACCCATTTTTTGTAATATGGAAGACAGCTATATACATGAAAACAGCTAGTGCAGTAAAACCCATTTTTATGTAATATGGAAGACAGTTATATACATGAAAACAGCTAGTGCAGTAAAACCCATTTTTATGTAATATGGAAGACAGTTATATACATGAAAACAGCTAGTGCAGTAAAACCCATTTTTATGTAATATGGAAGACAGCTTATATACATGAAAACAGCTAGTGCAGTAAAACCCATTTTTATGTAATATGGAAGACAGTTATATACATGAAAACAGCTAGGCAGTAAAACCCATTTTTATGTAATATGGAAGACAGTTATATACATGAAAACAGCTAGTGCAGTAAAACCCATTTTTATGTAATATGGAAGACAGCTATATACATGAAAACAGCTAGGCAGTAAAACCCATTTTTATGTAATATGGAAGACAGTTATATACATGAAAACAGCTAGTGCAGTAAAACCCATTTTTATGTAATATGGAAGACAGCTATATACATGAAAACAGCTAGTGCAGTAAAACCCATTTTTATGTAATATGGAAGACAGTTATATACATGAAAACAGCTAGTGCAGTAAAACCCATTTTTATGTAATATGGAAGACAGTTATATACATGAAAACAGCTAGTGCAGTAAAACCCATTTTTATGTAATATGGAAGACAGTTATATACATGAAAACAGCTAGCGCAGTAAAACCCATTTTTATGTAATATGGAAGACAGTTATATACATGAAAACAGCTAGTGCAGTAAAACCCATTTTTATGTAATATGGAAGACAGTTATATACATGAAAACAGCTAGCGCAGTAAAACCCATTTTTATGTAATATGGAAGACAGTTATATACATGAAAACAGCTAGTGCAGTAAAACCCATTTTTATGTAATATGGAAGACAGTTATACATGAAAACAGCTAGGCAGTAAAACCCATTTTTATGTAATATGGAAGACAGTTATATACATGAAAACAGCTAGCCAGTAAAACCCATTTTCATGTAATATACCAAATGACTATGAACGTCAAAATAGATAATGCAGTAAAACCCATTTTTTGGTGTAATATGCCAGATGACAAAGTACATGAACATAGGTAATACAGCAAAAAACATGTTTTTATTCAAAATGCAAGATAACTAGATACACATGAAATTGGTGTGCAATGAAATGGGACTAAGCTATGTATTATAAGAAATAAAAAAAATGTGTGATATGATAATGCAATATATATTTTAAAACTAACAAATAACAAACAAGCTCCCCAGCACTGAATTGTCAAAATGTTTAATTTTTTTTTCATATATAACAGTGAGGGGATACAAACATATAACATGGTCAAATTCACTCTGACGAAGGGAAAAAAACACCACCAGGAAGCAACAAGGGTGATATTATAATATATTAGATTCATTCATATTGAAAGGTTCACTGCTGTGCACAGGTCAATATGCAAT
>JAPXFY010000032.1:40618759-40623759 GCA_030674185.1 Monoplex corrugatus | reverse complement strand
TGAATTTTTGAAACTTCTGTTTTCAAGAAACTTCTGTTTTCAATCCCTTACACTCATCATCATCATCAGGTGCTCTGCCACATGGCGTTGGCGATCATGGACTTCCGTCTGTCTCTATCTCTTGTTGCCCCTAGCATCTACTCCACCCTCCTCGTCCTCAGCCACTCTGCTAGTCCGTCTAGCATTTTCTCCCTGGGTCTACCTGGTGCTCTCTTTCCCTCCAGCTTTCCCGTTATGACCAGGTGCCCCAAACCCCCCTTCCTCATAAAATGGCCTATAAATCTTGCCTGTCTTTTCCTAATCTTCCTTATGAGTGATCTACTTGTGTTTGCCTCCATCAAGACTGTCTCGTTTGTTTTCTTTGCTGTCCATGGAACTCTTAACATTCTTCTTAGAAACCACATCTCGGCTGCCTCAATCTTGTTCTGGCTTTGCTTGTTGACTGTCCAAGCCTCACAACTGTATAACATTATCGGTTCTATATGACATTCAAGAACTCTCTTCCTGATGTTAATTGATAGGCATTTGTTGGTAAGAGTGCTTGTCATCTTCTTGAATGCTGTTTTGGCTTGGCCGATTCTGCCGGCTATTTCTGATGTGCATCTGCCGTCTGTAGCCAACATTTTCAGTGGTTGGTGTTAGTTTTTTTAGTCAACCTACAGAAATTCTATCCTCATTCAGTTAAGTCCCGACTCATCAGTATAGTAGGTGCCAGAAAGATAAAGTCCTTATCATCTTGGAGGCAAGGGGGGGGGGGGGGGGAGGGCGATATGTCTGCGTGTCTTTCTTTTTCTTTTATTGTTGTTTAAATCCCAGCCGACTGCGCAGAGCCATATCAGGGCTATAACCGTTTCAAAACACAAAACTTCAACAGGAAGAAAAAAAAAGAAAAGAAAATTAAGTACACATATCAATGCATTCGCGCACATAATCTAAGGACATGCCTTCAGCGTAGGACCATTCCGTCCGATTTATCGCACAGGGGAGATTTAAAAAACACACCTGAATACAAATATAAGCATACATAAGGACACCAAAACATAAAACAGGCATAAATTACCTAAAATTACTTCCGCGTATCTCACCTCATTTGAGCCAAAAATGCATTTAATACATGTACCCAATTATCAATCCGAAGAAAAAGTACGTAAGATTTTATCCAAAAAATACAGGTGAATGGACCATTAAGGCAGAAAATAAGTAGAAATGACAGAAAGCAAGGCAACAAGGCAGAGAAACAAAGAGAGTGACAGAAAAGAGGAAATTTCTAGCACAGAATTTCCAGAAGGTGGGGACACTATTTATACTGAAAGAACCCCCGGCAACCCAACGGGGGCGTCTGCATGTCTGAAGGACCCACAGAGCTATGCAAGTTGCAAACATGGCTGCTGATTAGGCCACCCAAGCCACACAGGTCGAAAACTAGAGGTGTGATAAAGTGCGATCCACTGCTTCTCTTGGATGGTAGTAGGGCATCGCGCTAAAGACTCAGTCATGGGAAAATGAAAAATGAGAAAAACAAAAACAAAACAAAACAACAATAACAAAAAACAGAGAGAAAGAAACATTACGGAAAGAGTAACATACAGTTCTACACGTCATAAGTAATCAAGAAAAGGATCAGCAGTGAAACTGGGCAGTTGGAATGTCCGAACAATGATGCCTGGGCTCTCCCAAGATCTGCAAGACATCAGCGACGCCAGAAAAACCGCCGTCATAAACAGCGAACTAAAGAGGCTCAATGTGGACATTGCCACTCTGCAGGAAACACGGCTGGCTGACTCAGGAACACTAAAGGAAAGGGACTACACCTTCTTCTGGCAAGGAAAGAGTTCTGATGCCCCAAGAGAGCACGGAGTAGGCTTTGCAGTAAGGAACAGCCTGCTGAACATGATTGAACCAGGCAGCGGCGGTTCAGAACGACTCTTGACTCTCCGCCTCAACACCACCGAAGGCTATGTCACTCTCATCAGCGTTTATGCCCCAACTCTGTCCGCCTCTCCAGACACCAAGGATGAGTTCTACGAAAATCTTGCATCAACCATAAGGAACATCCCCAGGACAGAACAACTTGTTCTCCTGGGCGACTTCAACGCCAGAGTGGGTGCAGACAATGACTCATGGCCCTTCTGCCTCGGTTCCTTTGGAGTGGGGAAAATGAATGAGAATGGACAGCGACTGCTTGAGTTTTGCGCCTGCCATGAACTGTGCATCGCCAACTCCTTCTTCAAGACGAAGCCTCAGCACAAAAGTCTCCTGGAGGCATCCCCGCTCAAAACATTGGCACCAACTGGATTTGATCCTAGTAAGACGTGCCGCTATCAAAAACGTTCTCCACACTCGCTCTTATCACAGCGCAGACTGCGACACAGACCACTCTCTGGTATGTTGCAAGATCAGGCTACAACCAAAGAAGTTCCACTGCTCAAAGAAACAAGGGAACCCTCGCATTGACGTCAGCAAGATGTCTCAGCCAGATCTTGTAGAACAGTTCGCAGAGGCCTTTCAGAGAGAATACGATGCATTGCAGCCCAGAGACTCTGCCACTGAGAGATGGGAAATGCTACGAGACACCATGCACCGCATTGCTATGGCCACCTTTGGGAAGAAAACTGTGAAGTCCCACGACTGGTTTGAGGCCAAATCATCAGAGATGACTCCCACTGATGAGGCCAAGCGTGCCGCACTCACCAAGTATAAGCGGTCACCCAGTGAGAAGAACCTGCAAATCCTCAGGGCTGCCAGAAGTAAGGTTCAGCTTAACGCAAGGCGCTGCGCAAACGAGTACTGGACATAGCTCAGCGAAGAGATACAGAGTGCTGCTGAAAGAGGCAACATCCGAGGAATGTATGATGGCATCAAGAAGGCACTGGGACCAACACAGAGCAAGATCGCCCCCCTCCACTGGGGAAGTAATCAGCAATCCTAGCCAACAGATGGAAAGATGGGCGGAACACTACTCCAACCTCTACTCCACACAGAACATGGTGTCCCCCTTAGCCCTCGATGCCATCAAGTGCATGCCGGTAATGGAAGAACTTGACGCAGAGCCAACTGCGGACGAACTCAGCAAGGCCATTGATAGCCTGGCATCAGGGAAGGCACCTGGCAACGACGGAATTCCCCCAGACCTCATCAAGCACTGCAAGACTTCTCTTCTGCACCCTTTGCACGCAGTTCTCTGTCAGTGTTGGAATGAAGGAGCTGTACCACAGGACATGAGGGACGTCAAGATCGTCACCCTGTACAAAAACAAGGGCGAAAGGAGCGACTGCAACAACTACAGAGGTATCTCGCTCCTCATCATTGTTGGCAAAGTCTATGCTCGGGTCCTCCTAATCCGCCTGCAGAAACTGGCTGAACGCGTCTACCCGGAATCACAGTGTGGTTTTCGAGCAGAGAGATCCACGGTAGACATGGTCTTCTCCCTTCGCCAAATCCAGGAGAAGTGCAGAGAGCAGCGGATGCCCCTGTATGTGGCATTCATTGACCTCACCAAGGCCTTTGACCTAGTCAGCAGAGATGGCCTTTTCAGGACTCTCCGAAAAATCGGCTGCCCCTCCAAACTGCACAGCTTAATTGAGTCCTTCCACTCAAACATGAAAGGGATGGTGCAGTTCAACGGAAACCTCTCCAAGCCCTTCGACGTACGCAGCGGTGTGTGAAACAAGGCTGCGTCCTGGCCCCAACCCTCTTTGGAATCTTCTTCGCTCTCCTCCTGAGGCATGCGTTCAGCACAGCGCAAGAAGGGATCCACCTGCGGACCAGATCAGATGGCAGGCTCTTCAACCTCGCCCACCTCAGAGCAAGGACAAAGGTCCGTGAAGCCCTTATCAGAGACATGCTATTTGCCGACGATGCCGCAGTTGTGACCCATACTCAGCGGGACTTGCAGTCACTAATGGACCGCTTCTCCCAGGCCTGCAAAGATTTTGGTCTGACCATCAGTCTTAAGAAGACAAACGTCCTGGGCCAAGACACGCCATCTCCACCAGCCATCACCATTGATGACTACGAGCTTGAAGCCATCCATCAAATCACATATCTTGGGTCCACCATCACCGATAACCTCTCCCTTGACACAGAGGTCGACAAGAGGATCGGGAAGGCAGCCACAACACTAGCCCGCCTCACACAAAGGGTGTGGACAAATCCCAAGCTGACCACAAAGACAAAGATGGCTGTATACAACGCCTGTGTCCTCAGCACCTTGCTGTATGGCAGCGAGGCGTGGACCACGCATGCTCATCAGGAGAAAAGGCTCAATACCTTCCACCTGAGAAGCCTACGGCGCATACTTGGCTTTTCCTGGCAAGACAAGGTGACCAACACCGAAGTCCTAACCTGCGCTGGCCTCCCAACCATGCATACCATGCTGAGACAGCGTCGGCTGCGCTGGTTGGGCCACGTTCGCCGCATGGAAGATGGTCGCATCCCAAAAGACATCCTTTATGGTGAGCTTGCCACAGGGCAGAGAAACATTGGCCGCCCACAGCTGAGATACAAAGACGTTTGCAAGCGTGACATGAAGGCGCTTGAGATCAACACTGAGTCCTGGGAGGACCTCGCAGACGACCGCAACAGCTGGAGAACTACTCTCAAGAAACAGCTGCGGATTGGTGAGGACAAACTGTCAGCTGCTGCAGCAGAAAAGCGAGTTCGCAGAAAAGGGATGACAGCCAACAGACCATACACATGCGACCGCTTCGACAGAGACTGCCTCTCTCGCATTGGTCTGTACAGTCACAGGCGACGCTGCTTGGACCAAGCAGACAGCCCATCTAGACATTAGAACGGATGTACTTTGTCCATGGTCAGTCATGACCGAAGGAGGCCTACTACTAAGTATTACGAACAGTAAACATTCGGTAGAGCTAACTTGCCCAACTGAAACTTGGTAAAATTAAATAAAAAAGTCACATTGATTTAACTATGTTTCGACCGTATTTTTTAGTTTTGAGGTTTTCTTTGAATTAAAGAGTTACTAAGTTTCAAAGTTC
>JAPXFY010000032.1:40611259-40616259 GCA_030674185.1 Monoplex corrugatus | reverse complement strand
GCTGGGCGTAATACAATTTAGTAACGACCGGCGTGTTTATTTGACTGAAAAACGTGTTTTTCTTATCGCTGTACGATTCGACGGGGAGTGCAAGGTTACCCCTGAGGCATCAGAAGGTTTTAGCTAATATAAGGGACAGAGTCTGTTTAGTTGGTGTAGCTTTACACTTGATGCTTTGACTGATAACAGAATTAAGTGACCCCCCTGACCAGGAAATTCCAGTGCCATGTGTTAGGTCTGCACTATCTTCCTTGACAATCTGTCGGCTAGGCACCAGGTGTGGGAATTCACGAGTTATTATAAACTTTACCATCTAAGTTGACTGCTCTCTCTCCCTCTCTCTCTCTGTCTCTCTCTCTGTCTGTCTCCTGTCATTTCAAGAAGAAAGGCATCACACAAAGCGCTGGTAGGTCCCAAAATGGCAGCTCGTGGTGGGGCCATTTCGCCTCAACGCTCGCAGTCTATATTTAGGATGTCTGTGGTCAGACGTTCGCCTGCCAATAACTAAACTCGAGGTTCCAGGGTTCGCTCCCCGTAGACCCTCGACTTTTCTTCTCAGTTTGACCAGAAAATCGAACTGAACGTCTAGTCCTTCAAAAGGGGACGAAAAACGAGTCGGACCCATGTGCCTTCTGGTTGCACACGCTAAACATCCCCACGGCAGTTGAAAATCGTGAAGAGCAGGATATTACCCGGCTGCCTTGGTACAAAACATTGGAGAGATAGGTTGATTTCCCAAGGCCCCACCCCTTGAAGACCAGTTAGCCTTCTTGCCTTTCTGAAGTCTTTGTAAAAATAATGTGAATATGAATATGAATTTCAAGCGAGGGAGACGGGATGGGCGCCGCCGTCGTAGCGATTGCTCTGGGAAAAAAAGCTGAGGTCTCTGCCACCTCAGTCCCCTACGACTTCAGGGTTATATGATTATCTATGTAGGACCTCAGGTCTTGGCCAGCTCATTGGTATATGTGCAATGCCAGAACAAGATTGAGGCAGCGAGAAGAGGTTTCTAAGAAGAATGTTGAGAGTTCCATGGACAGCAAAGAAAACAAACGAGACAGTCTTGATGGAGGCAGACACAAGTAGATCATTCATAAGGAAGATTAGGAAAAGACAGGCAACATTTATAAGCCATTTTATGAGGAAGGAAGATTTAGAGCACCTGGTCATTACGGGAAAGCTGGAGGGGAAGAGAGCACCGGGTAGACCCAGGGAGAAAATGCTAGACGGACTTGCAGAGTGGCTGAAGACTAGGAGGGTGGAGGAGATGCTTGGGGCAACAAGAGATAGAGACAGATGGAAGTCCATGATCGCCAACGCCATATGGCAAGGCACCTGATGATGATGATGATGATAAGGCTTGTGCGTGATCATTCTGGATCTTCTCCATCACGTGGCACTTGTAACGTTATTGAGCATATGAAATTCATTCCGAGCGCGTAGACGTCATCTTGAGAAACTGAAACTAGTCAGCACCTGATAATGCTGATGATGATGATGATGATGATGATGATGATGAACGCAACACAAATATCACAAGAGAACTGAACACAAACACAAACACAACACAATAAGGACCAACCATACCTTGGTCAAGCCCAGGTTGGGGAAACGTTCAAAGAACAGCAGCCCTTCTTCTCCAGTTTTGTTCTGTGTTTGGCCCTGATAAATGCGTGCGGCAGTGACCGTGGACACGCCCATTCCGTCACCCACGAAAAGTATTACGTTTTTCGCACGCTTGTTGATGGGCAGTTTCCTCAATGCACGTGACAATTCTTCTTGTCCCATCCGAAACCAGTAAGAAGGATCTGATTGAGAGAAATGCATACAAGAGGTGTAAACAGATTTGAAAAGAAAAATATGCATTTATCTATTTTTTTATTTTTTTTATTCATTTTGGCTGGTTACCTATCATTTTCTGTGAATATCGTCTTTTTTTCAATTTGTTTGTTTGTTTCTGCATTTAGTATAAATCGCTACAGACTTCTATTAAGGTCTTTTCCATGCTTTGTTTATATATATATATATATATATATATATATATATATATGAACGATCTCCCTTTCAGAAAAAAGGACTAACGAAAATTCAACCAATAAGCCGCCGAAAAGTCACCGAATTAGACTGCTGTTGACTATACAAATGAATGAATGAACAAATATATAAATTAATAAATAAAAAAAACTGAAAACAAAATATAGTGACAATGTTGATGATAATAATAATGATATCGTCATCAGCAACATCATCTATCATCATCATCATCATCATCATCATCATCATCATCATCATCATCATCATCATCATCATCATCATCATCATCATTATTGTTGTTCTTAATAATAATAATAATAATAATAATAATAATAATAGCAATAATAATAACAATAATAATAATAATAATAATAATATCAATAATAATAATAATAATATAATACTAATAGCAATAATAATGATAATATAATAATAATAATAATAATAATAATAATAATAATAATAATAATAATAATGATAATGATAATAATAACACTCCACCTAAATCAAATACAGCTACAGCACAGGACCTCCGATGCAGAAAACCATTATTATAGAATATGGTCATTCATTCTTTTATGTTGTTCCATACCTACAACTACTAACGAAACGACAGCAAACGTTCCATTATCACTACAATCAGCCACTAGATAAAAATGACAATGATGTTCAGAAAAGAAGATACGATGGCACTAGGCATCTAGTATCATCACTGACATCTGCACCACAACTACCATCACCGCTACAAATCCACCACCAGTATCATTACAACATCCACCAGTATCAGTACCACCACCACCAGTATCAGTACCACCACCACCAGTATCAGTACCACCACCACCAGTATCAGTACCACCACCACCAGTATCATTACCACCACCACCAGTATCATTACCACCACCACCAGTATCATTACCACATCCACCAGTATCAGTACCACCACCACCAGTATCAGTACCACCACCACCAGTATCAGTACCACCACCACCAGTATCAGTACCACCACCACCAGTATCATTACCACATCTACCAGTATCAGTACCACCACCACCAGTATCATTACCACATCTACCAGTATCAGTACCACCACCACCAGTATCAGTACCACTACCACCAGTATCAGTACCACCACCACCAGTATCAGTACCACCACCACCAGTATCATTACCACATCTACCAGTATCAGTACCACCACCACCAGTATCAGTACCACTACCACCAGTATCAGTACCACCACCACCAGTATCATTACCACATCTACCAGTATCAGTACCACCACCACCAGTATCAGTACCACTACCACCAGTATCAGTACCACCACCACCAGTATCAGTACCACCACCACCAGTATCAGTACCACCACCACCAGTATCAGTACCACCACCACCAGTATCAGTACCACTACCACCAGTATCAGTACCACCACCACCAGTATCAGTACCACCACCACCACCATCAGCATCACAATCACAACCACCGCTAACATCACAACCACATCCACCACCACCATCACCATCTCAGTCGTATCCTCCATCACCATTATCACTACCTCCACCATCGTCACCACAACCACTACCACCGCTATGACATCAACCACCACCTTCATCAGCATCACCATCAGTACCGCCATCAGTACCGCCATCACCATCATTGTATCACAACCACCACCATCACACTCATAACCACCACCACCGTTGTCACTACATCTACTATTGTCATCACTACCACCACCACCGCTATGACATCAACCACTACCATAAGCAACATCATCATCACCACCACCGCAATCATCATTGTACCGTAACCGCCACCATCACAATCACAACCATCACCACCATCACACCCATAACCACCATCTCCATCATCAGTACATCCACCATCATCACCACAATCACCACCATCGCTATGAAATTAACCACCATTACCATCATCATCACCACCACCGCCACTATCAGCATTGTACCACAACTACCACAATCACAATTACAACCACCACCACCATAATCACTACCACCACCATTATCAGCGCCACCACCACACTCACTACCACCAGCATCATCACCACAGCCACCACCACCATCATCACTACTACTACCAGCACCTTCGTCACTATCATCACTACCACCACCACCATCATCATCTCCACCATCCATTACCACCACCACCACCACCAACCCCACCACCAACAACAACAACACTAACAATACTGAATAGCAACCATACCATATAAACAAACAACATAACACAAAAACCACCACCACTACCAACGCTACCACTACCACCACTAGCAACCACAACAACAACAACAACAACCATGCCATATAAACAAACAACATAACACAAAAATCACCACCACCACTACCACCACCACCAGCAACAACAACAACCACCATGTCATATAAACAAACAACACAAAAATCACCACCACCACTACCACCACCAGCAACAACAACAACAACCACCATGCCATATAAACAAACAACACAAAAATCACCACCACTACCACCACCACACCACCACCACTACCACCAACAACCACAACAACAACCACCATGCCATATAAACAAACAACATAACACAAAAATCACCACCACCACTACCACCACCACCAGCAACAACAACAACCACCATGTCATATAAACAAACAACACAAAAATCACCACCACTACCACCACCAGCAACCACAACAACAACCACTATGCCATATAAACAAACAACACAAAAATCACCACCACTACCACCACCACTACCACCACCACTACCACCAACAACCACAACAACAACCACCATGCCATATAAACAAACAACATAACACAAAAATCACCACCACTATTACCACCACCACCAGCAACAACAACAACAACCACCATGCCATATAAACAAACAACATAACACAAAAATCACCACCACTACTACCACCACCAGCAGCAACAACAACAACAACCACCATGCCATATAAACAAACA
>JAPXFY010000032.1:40598759-40603759 GCA_030674185.1 Monoplex corrugatus | reverse complement strand
CACACACACCACGCACGCACACACATGCGTGCACGCAAGCACATACATAGGCACATGCATGATCTCAAAATCTGCACAGTATCCCGTGAAATAACCACACACAAAAAAAAATCATTCATATTTCTTCTGCATAGAAGAAACACTGAGCATTAATGATTGATTAACTGGACGCGCTTTTTTGTTATTCTATGCATCAGGTACATAGCGATTATATGTTAAACGGTGCATAAATAATTCGAACCAAGTGTGACTGCCCGCGTTCAAGCAAACAGGAACAAAAAACAACAACAAATAAACAAAAAACAACAGCAGCAGCAACAACAACAACAACAACAAAACAAAAAAGAAAAAACAGAAAACACGAAAAACGAATAACATAGCGTATTTAGTACAACCAGACACGACAGGTGCAAATTTTCGGCTAACTGGATTTTGACAAGCGTAAGATCACAAAGAAACAAACAAATGAACAAACACGAGATACAGAAATTAGGAGAACATTTTTGTTTGTCTACCTTGTGTTCTCTTTCCCCTCCAGCTTTCCCGTTTTGACCAGGTGCTCTAATTCCCCTTTTCCGAACAAAATGTCCTATAAATTTTGCTGATCTTTTCCTTATCTTCTTTATTAATGATCTTCTTTTGTCTGCCTCCTTCAAGACTGTCCCGTTTGTTTTCTTTGATGTCCATGGACCTCTCAACATTCTTTTTACAAACCACATTTCAGTTGCCTCAAATGCTGTTCTGACTTTGCTTGTTGACTGGCCGCGCCTCACAACCGTATAACAGTATCGGTTCTATGTAACATTCAAGGACTCTCTTCCTGATGTTAGTTTCAGTTTCAGTTTCTCAAGATGACGTCTCCGCGCTCAGAACGAATTCCGTATGCACTAACGACAAAGATGCCCCGTGTTTGGTGGCCGTGGCACATGCCTTTAAGCCTGCACATAAACCCATGAGCTGACCAGGTCTTGAAGGTCTGGTGTTAATTGATAGACAGCAGTTGTGGGTGCATGCGTAGTTTTATCTCCTATGTGTGAATGTAGATAACCAGTCACCTCAGACATAAGACATGGCGTTGGCGACCATGGACTTCCATCCATACCTATCTCTCGTTGCCCCTAGCATCTCCCCCACCCTCCTCGTCCCCAGCCACTCTGTAAGTCCGTCCAGCATTCTCTCCCTGGGTCTACCTGGTGCTCTCTTTCCCTCCAGCTTTCCCATTGTGACCAGGTGCTCCAAATCCCCCTTCCTCATAAAATGGCCTATAAATGTTGCCTATCTTTTCTTAATATTCCTTATGAGTGATCTACTTGTGTCTGCCGCCATCAAGACTGTCTCGTTTGTTTTCTTTGCTGTCCATGGAACTCTCCACATTCTTCTGAGAAACCACATCTCGGCTGCCTCGATCTTGTTCTGGCTTTGCTTGCTGACTGTCCACGCCTCGCATCCGTACAACAGCATTGATTCTATATAACATTCAAGGACTCTCTTTCTGATGTTAATTGATAGGCATTTGTTGGTAAGAATGCTTGTCATCTTCTTTAATGTTGTTTTTGGCTTGGTCGATTCTGCCATTATTTCCGATGTGCATCTGCCGTCTGATGAAATGTACTCTACTACACTTTAAATTCCCGATTAGATTAAACATCTGTGTACAGAAACACCTGCATAGATAACACTTCGTTCACGTTACAAACCAAGAAATCTTAACAATCTGTAAGGTACATGCACAATGCAAAATACTACTGAAACGAAATATGTCTCAACACCATGTGCACACACAGACACAGACACACACTGACACACACAGACACACAGACACACAGACATACACACACACACCACACACACACACTTACACACACATACACACATACACACACATGCATACATACAGAGAGAGAGAGAGAGAGAGAGAGAGAGAGAGCAAGAGAGAGACAGAGAGACAGAGACAGACAGACAGAAAATAGACAGAAAAACAGACAGGAAAACAAACAGACAGACAGACACAGACACAGACGGACACAGATGGACACAGACAGACAGACACAGACAGAAAGACAGAAAGACAGACAGACACAGACACAGACACACACACAGACACAGACAGACAGAAAACAGACACACACACACACACACACACACACACACACACACACACACACACATATTATATATATATATATATATATATATATATACATATATATATGTGTGTGTGTGTGTGTCTCTCTCTCTCTCTCTCCTCTCTCTCTCTCTCTTATATATATATATATATATATATATATATATATATATATATATATATATATATATATATATATATATATATATATATATATATATATATATATATATCACACGTGCACACTTACTTAACAATTAACAAAAATTAACTGATCCTTTATCAGCCCCATCTGGGGCATAAAGCATAACGGCAAATAAACAAAAATCCAACACAATCAGTATACATGTATAACAGTAACAGTGCAACACAAACACAATCACGTACATGTGCACACTCACTCAGAAAAGTATTCCAAAGTCAAATAAGCATGCCGATTAATCAAAACATACATTTCTTTTTAAATCAGACAACCAGTTAACTCCTAAATATCAACATTATATTTTCAAAATCATTCTTAAATCAGATAACCAGTTAACTCCTGATTATCATCATTATGTTTTCAAAATTATTTATTCAATTGTTTTTGCCATAATGATGAAATTATCAACTCATTTACTTTAATGTAATTTACCTTTGGTTTTGCTGCCAAATATCCTGATAATTTAACTCCTGATTATCATCATTATGTTTTCAAAATTATTTGTACAATTGAATTTTGCCATAATGATGCAATTTTCAACTCATTTACTTTAATGTGATTTTATTTACTTTTGTTTTTGCTGCCGAATATCCTGATAATTTTAGTTGCACTAGTCAGTAAGTCACAGACAAGAAACTTTTTATATTTTTACTCGAAGGTGCAAATTCATGCTTGTGCTAGTTCCCCATGTCAATATATTTCAAGCCCATTGCGTAGGCTCAAGGAGTCTGTCTGATAATTGCTGTGTAATTTTCAATCCACAGCATGGAACCGACGAAGTATTATGAGCCCATGTATCCACCAGAAAAAAAGTTCCCAAATCGATCTTTTTAGATAAATGGATAGTTTATCGCTTTAAGTCTGCGATGAAAAAAAAATAATAGTTTACCCAGAAGTGTATACGAACAACAACAAAAACAAACAAAAACAAAATCCAAAACAAGTGTGACTGCCCGCGTTCAAGCAAACAGGAACCAGAAAAAAACACAACGAAAAAAGAATCAGAACACGTATTTAATACAAGACAAGACAGGCACAAATTTTCGGCCAACTGGCCTTTGTCAAGCGTAAGATCACAAACAAACAAACAAACACCAGATACAAAAATTAGGGGAGGAAGACTGTAGGCCTAACTTTCCTGCTGCTCTGTCCAGTGTAAGAAAAACAAAAACAAACAAAAAAACAAAGAAACAAAATACTTCAGGGGATAATAAAAGTGGATCTCTGCTTGTTTACATTTCTGTCACATCTAGATGGTGGATGGAGAATGAGAGATCCGAAAAATAAAATAAAACTGATCAGAAAAATAAATTCACATAATGGTAATGATAAAACTAAACCAAACCCTTGTCTTAAAGGAACTGAATCAAACGGGAGTGCTGCTTTTACTCCTTAGGCTGCTGGGCCATAGAAACTCATGCCTCACGTCTCACGCCTCATGCTTCACGCCTCACGCCTCATGCTTCACGCCTCACGCCTCACGCCTCACGTCTCACGCCTCACGCCTCATGCTTCACGCCTCACATTTCATGCACTGGGCCACAGGAGCTCACGCCTCATTGCTCACGCGTCTGTTTTGTGTTGACGGCGCCAGAATACAGTGCTGTTTGCTCAATTGATCACAGAGAATATTCGTGGGGTTTTTTTTTTTCCTGAAGATGGGTTCTTCCGACGAAGAAGACCTCCTGATTTTGCCCTTGCTCAAGAAGAAGAAACGAAAGAGACAAAGCATATGGTGACAAGAACATTTCTTCCTTACAGAATCACAAGGAGAATTCCACCGTACATTCCATCATCTCCTGAACTTTGGGTTCGTTCAGAATCTTCGCCAAGTCTTCCCAAACTTGTGGGGTTTTTTTTCTTTGTCCTTGTAGTCGGGCACACGCGGATTCCAGAGGAGAGGCACTGCCCGGACCAATACGATTAATTTTTCTTTGTAGTCATCCATCCTGCATATGGGGAGAATCGAAATGGTCGATGGTAACCAGGAACTTCAACTTCACGCATCGGAAAAAGTGAAAAGTCCCACTTCTCCTCTCACACGTGAACCGTGAACCATGAAGCGTGAAGCGTGAGTGGAGTTGTATGGCCCAGCGCAAGAGAGACCTCGTTTAAAGTCTATTCACGCGTGAGGCGTGAAGCATGAGCCGTGAGGCGTGAGCTTCCATGACCCAGAAACCATAAAGAACTAGGGCTCTCCCAGCGAACACGAATTTACTCGACGGAATAAATGGTTTCCATTACTGACTTGAAAAATAGTTTTCGAAAGAAAACTCTTTTCTTAGCAAAAATTATTCAAAGTATTTTATCTTGAAAAAAATTAAAACAGAGACACTTCGCACACAGGCATAATTAAAGCAGATAAAGAAATAGACAGGTTAATAAGTTCAAATACCTGGGAACGGTCATTTCATCAGACGGCAGATGCACATCGGAAATAGCGGCAGAATCGGCCAAGCCAAAACAGCATTCAAGAAGATGACAAGCATTCTTACCAACAAATGCCTATCAATTAACATCAGAAAGAGAGTCCTTGAATGTTATATAGAACCAATACTGTTGTACGGATGCGAGGCGTGGACAGTCAACAAACAAAGCCAGAGCAAGATTGAGGCAGCCGAGATGTGGTTTCTAAGAAGAATGTTGAGAGTTCCATGGACAACAAAGAAAACA
>JAPXFY010000032.1:40553759-40578759 GCA_030674185.1 Monoplex corrugatus | reverse complement strand
TATGAGGAAAGGATAATTAGAGCACTTGGTCACAACAGGAAAGGTGGAGGGAAAGAGAGCACCAGATAGACTCAGGGAGAAAATATTGGACGGACTTGCAGTGTGGCTGAGGACAGAAAGGGTGCAGGTGGGAGATGTGCTTGCGGCGACAAGGGATAGATACATATGGAGGGCCATGATCGCCAACGCCATGCGACATGCCACATGATGATGATGATGATGATGATGATGATGATGATGGTGATGGTGATGATGATGATGATGATGACAATGATGGCAGCATGGGTGTATGTACTCTGCATCAATGTATGTATACATGTTCTCCTTGTTTTTCGTTGTGTGAAATTCAATAATGATCCGTTAGAGTGTAACGTGCACTGAGCATGCTTTTGACATGGATTGTATGCGCTGTATGATTGATATACAGATCACAATTATTGGGGGTGGGAGACAGAGAGAGAGGGAGAGAAAGAGAGAAAGAGAGAGAGAGAGAGAGAGAGAGAGAGGGAGGCAGAGAGAGAGAGAAAGAAAGAGAAAGTTAAAAGAGAGACAGAAAGAGAGACAGAGAGACAGAGAGAGAGAGACAGACATTCAGACAGATAGAGAGACAGACAGAGAGAGAGACAGACAGAGATGGAGACAGAGAGAGAGAGAGAGGCAGACGGACAGAGAGAGACAGAGAGAGAGAAAGACAGACAGAGAGACAGAGAGAGAGACAGAGATAGATAGAGAGACAGAGAGACATACAGCGAGACAGAGAGAGAGAGAGACAGAGAGAGAGAGAGACAGACAGACAGAGACAGAGAGAGACAGAGAGACAGACAGAGAGAGACAGACAGAAGGAGAGAGAGAGAGAGACAGAGGGAGAGAGAGAGGAGAACGAGAGAGAAACACAGAGAGAGAGAGAGAGAGAGAGAGAGAGAGAGAGAGACAGACAGACAGACAGACAGAGAGACAGAAACAGAGAAAGAGTGACCAGCATATCATGTGTCTTTCTGCAGACCAAGATCTAACTGTAGTACATTAATGAAATTATCCAGACAAGCAATCAACAGGAAAAGAAATAGAAGCAACTCGCCAGCGTCAGTTCTCAGAGACTCACCTGAAATGTAACGACATCGTTATTCTGCACGTGAAGGACGATCACCAGAATGAGAAAAACAATACAAACGATAAAAACCACCAGTACAACGAAACTCCACCAGACCCCGTCCGCGAATAAACTAAAACCAAATATCAGCAACACGCTGAATCCGATCAGCACCACGCCCAGTATCGCCACTGCGATTTCAACGCCTTTCCCGGGTCTCAAACGTCTTAACACCGGAACTCCATGGAACTTGGATCGAAGTGTACCATAATCTCTAATATCTTTCACAAGAGGAGTATTTTCAGAACTACTACCGAAAGAAGGGAAATGTTCGGAATCTTCCGGTTTGAGATCAGGATATAGTTGATCTGTTCTCGGTTCTGAATATTTGTCTTCAGCCGCTTTCGGCTGACCACTACGTTTTTTATCATCAGTTGATCTCAGCTCAATGGCACATTTTCTGTTGAATGTGTCTGCTTCAGAAGCGGACGTTTCCCCGGGCACTTTCGTTTGAGAAGAACGTGGCACTTTAATCAGCTCCATATCGGAATGGTTCCTTTCGTCTGCGCTTTTCAACTCAAAAGGGAACCTGTCCCTAGGAAGATACCTTAAAATGATGACATTGCCAGCGACAAACGTGTAGGAGAAGAGCGTTCCGATAGACAAGAACTCCACCAAAGTTTCGATGTCAAAGATGATGGACATGATGGCAGACATCATGCCGAACAGGAGCATGGAGAAGATGGGCGTCTGGGTTTTCGGATGGACGTAGGCTAAAAATCCAAAAAGTAGACCATCATCCGCCATGGCGTATACGCTCCTGTCAATGAAAAAGGATTGCATTGGTTGTTAGCTCACACAAAAAACAAACAAAACAAAACAAAAAAACAACCACCCCCCAAAAAACAACAACAAAACAACAACAAAAAAGAGGATAATGATAATGATTATGCTAAAAAGATCATCATCATCATCATCATCATCATCATCAACTTCACCATCATCATCATCATCATCATCATCGTCGTCGTCGTTGTTGTCGTCGTGGAAATCCTCCTCGTTATCATCATCATCATCATCATCATTATCATCATCATCATCATCACCATCACCATCGTCGTCGTCGTCGTAGTTGTCGTCATGGAAATCCTCTTCGTTATCATCACCATCATCATCACCACCATCACCATCATCATCACCACCACCATCACCACCATCACCAACATCATCATCATCATCATCATCATCATCATCATCATCGTCATCATCATCACCATTGTCGTCGTTGTCGTCGTTGTTGTCGTGGAAATCCTCCTTGTCATCATCATCGTTGTCATCGTCGTCGTTGTCGTCTTAGTAGTGCATGTAGTAGTGATCTTCTTCTTCCTTCTCCTCCTCTCCATCATCATCGTCGTCGTTGTTGTCGTGGTGTGTGTGTGTGTGTGTGTGTGTGTGTGTGTGTGTGTGTGTGTGTGTGTGTGTGTGTGTGCGTGTACGTGCGTGCGTGTGTGTGTGTGTGTGTGTGTGTGTGTGTGTTTATTTTGTGTGTTGGTCATTCTGTAAATTCTGTCAGATCGTCTGTCATTTCATTTTTCAGCGTTTAATGATGACATTGCACCACACCACACCACACCATACCACACCATACCAAACAATACCAAACCACACTACTCCACACATTATACACACCACATCACATCGCACAGTACTATGCTGCACTAAACTGCACTGTAATGCACGACATTGCACTATATCTCACACTACACTACACTACACTACACTACACTACACTACACTACACTACACTACACTACACTACACTACACTGCATTACACTACACTACACTACACTACACTACACTACACTATGATACAATACAATACACTACATTACACTATGCTACACTACACTTCATTTCACTACACAACACTGCACTACACTATACCATACTGCACTACACTACACTACACTACTCTACAAGACACTCCTCTACACTACACTACACTACACTACATACACTACATAACACTACATAACACTACATAACACTACATTACACTACACTACACTACGTACACTACACTACACTACACTACACTACACTACACACACTACATTACACTACACTACATGTACACTACACTTCACTACACTACAAGACACTGCACTACGCTACACTACGCTACACTACACTACACTACACTACATGTACACTACACTACACTACACTACACTACACTACACTACAAGACACTGCACTATGCTACACTACACTACACTACACTACACTACACTACACTACACTTCACTACACTACACTACACTACACTACATGTACACTACACTACACTACATGTACACTACACTTCACTACACTACAAGACACTGCACTACGCTACACTACACTACACTACATGTACACTACACTTCACTACACTACAGGACACTACACTACACTACGTACACTACACTGCACTATACTACACTGCAGTACATTACACTACACTACACTACACTACACTACAGGACACTACACTACACTACACTACACTACACTACACTACACTACACTACACTACACTACACTACACTACACTACAAGACACTGCACTATGCTAGGCTACACTCCACTCCACTCCACTCCACTATACTACACTGCAGTACACTACACTACACTACACTACACTACACTACACTACACTACACTACACTACTCTACAAGACACTCATCTACACTACACTACACTACACTGCACTGCACTGCACTGCACTACACTGCACTGCACTACACTACACTACACTACATGTACACTGCACTTCACTACATTACACTACACTACATGTACACTACAATACAGTACAAGACACTGCACTACACTACACTACACTACGCTACACTACGCTACGCTACGCTACACTACACTACGCTACGCTACACTACACTACACTACGCTACGCTACACTACAATACGTACACTACACTACACTACATGTACACTACACTTCACTACACTACACTACATGTACACTACACTACACTGCATGTACACAACATGTACACTACACTACACTGCATGTACACTACATGTACACTACACTACACTACACTACACTACACTACACTACATGTACACTATACTACAATACGTACACTACACTACACTACATGTACACTACACTACAATACACTACACTACATGTACACTACACTACACTGCATGTACACTACACTACAATACACTACACTACATGTACACTACACTACAATACACTACACTACATGTACACTATACTACAATACGTACACTACACTACACTACATGTACACTACACTACAATACACTACATGTACACTACACTACACTACACTACATGTACACTACACTACAATACACTACACTACATGTACACTACACTACACTGCATGTACACTACACTACACTACATGTACACTACACTTCACTACACTACACTACACTACACTACATGTACACTACACTACACTACAAGACACTGCACTACACTATACTACACTACACTACGCTAGGCTACACTACACTACGCTACGCTACACTACACTACGCTACACTACACTACGCTACGCTGCACTGCACTACACTACACTACGTAAACTACACTACACTGCACTACACTACACTACGAAAACCACACTACACTACGCTACACTACACTACACTACACTACAAGACACTACACTACACAACACTACAAGACACTACAAGAAACTGCACTACACTACACTACACTACACTACACTACACTACACTACACTACACTACACTACTCTACACTACTCTACTCTACATGTACACTATACTTCACCACACTACAAAAAACTGCACTAAACTACACTACACTACACTACATGTACACTACACTACACTACACTACACTACACTACACTACACTACACTACACTACATGTACACTACATGTACACTACACTTCACAACACTACAAGACATTGCACTGCACTGCACTGTACTGCACTACACTACACTACACTACACTACACTACACTACACTACACTACACTACATGTACACTACACTTCACAACACTACAAGACACTGCACTGCACTACGCTACACTACACTACACTACACTACACTACTACACTACTACACTACACTACACTACACTATGTACACTACACTACACTACACTACACTACACTACACTACGTACACTACACTACACCACTATACTACACTACACTACATTACACTCTACACTACATTACACTATACACTACATTATTAATGACCAGTTGGAATTTCCGTGTGCGTGTGGAAGGAGATTCACCACCAAACGCGGCATGAAGATCCACAGGACAAAAATGGGCTGTTTAAAGACACATACGAACCAGCAGCAGCGCACTGCGATAGCAGGTGAGACGTTGGATGACCAAGGCCAGGAATTAAACCATAGTGCCAAGGACATCCACGCTGACGGTTCTGATGCGGATTTTGCACAAGCTCTTAACGCCAAACGTGGAAAACTCAATTTGCCGCCTGCCGGTGCAAAAGAACAATGGGAGAAATTAGATGAGGAACTTGTCCTTAAGCTGAATGCGCTAATAGGGAACAGTACGCTGGAACACAAACTTGACACATACGGAGACATCATATACTCTATCTGCAGGGACACTTATGGAGTGAAGCAGCCAAAGACAAAAACGCCTCCCCAGAAATCCAGAAGACAGGAACAGATGGAGAGCATCCGGAGGGAGAAAAGGAAGCTTAAAAAGCGAATGAAAACTGCCTCAGAATTCGAGAAGCAAGGGCTCCTGGAACTCTGGAAAGATCTGAAGGCCAAACACAATGCTCTCAGCAAAGTGGAATCAGCAAGGCGAAGAAAGAGCAAAAAGAAGAAGACTCAAGATCGTTTCTTCAAAGATCCCTTTGACTTTTCAAGAAAGCTGTTTGAACAACCCAAATCAGGGACTCTCACAGTGGGCAAGGAAACCCTAGAGCAGCATCTCAGGGAAACATATTCCGATTCTCAGCGCGAGGCACCACTTGAAATCCAGAATCTGGTGTGGCCTGCAGCGCCAGAAGGAAAATTCAATAACAAACCACCAACACTGGATGAAGTGAAGAACGTAGTAAAGAAAGCCAGAGCCAAGTCAGCACCTGGACCAAACGGAATACCATACCTGCTCTACAAGAAATGCCCAAAAGTGCTCGAGTGGCTCCACAAGATGATTCGATCAGCATGGAGGAACCAGAAGATCAGCGACCAATGGATGAGAGCTGAAGGAGTGTACATTCCGAAGGAGCAGAACTCCAGCAGCATCAATCAGTTCAGGCCAATATCACTTCTGAACGTCGAGGGGAAAATCTTCTTCTCTGTTATGGCAGCAAGATTGACAAAATACCTGACTGAAAACAAGTATCTGGATATGTCAGTCCAAAAGGGAGGCATACCAGGAATGCCTGGATGCTTGGAACATGCCACGTTGATTTGGGATGCCATCCAAAAAGCAAGAACAGAGAAGAGAGACATTGACGTAGTTTGGCTTGATCTGGCGAATGCATATGGATCAGTTCCACACGATATGATCCAGCTGGCTCTTGAAATGTATCACATCCCAGAAAACATCCGAACAATGCTGAGGAAGTATTTCCAAGGGTTCTCAATGCGGTTCTCTACCAAAGAATACACCACGGACTGGATAGACCTAGAGGTGGGCATTGCAATGGGCTGTGCAATCTCTCCCATACTGTTCGTGTTGGCAATGGAAGTCATCTTGAAAGCTGCAATGAAGAGTTCAGGTCCAGTGAATCTGGGAGATGGATACCAGATGCCTCCTCTGAAAGCTTTCATGGATGACACAACAGTCTTGTCCACGGATGAGGAAGAGACACACCAAATCTTAAAGCAGCTGGATGAGCTGGTGGCCTCTTCAAGAATGAGGTTCAAACCTAAGAAATCCCGAAGTCTCTCACTGCGAAAAGGAAAAGTGGCAGATTCAGTCAAATTCATGGTAGCCAACCAAGCCATCCCCACTGTCACAGAAGAGCCAGTAAAAAGTCTCGGAAGATGGTATGATGACTCCCTGAAAGACACACAAAGGGGATGTGAAACCAAGCAAACAGCAGAAGAAGGCCTGAAGAAAATAGATAACTGCGGACTGCCAGGCAAATACAAAGTCTGGTGTCTACAGTTCATGCTGATACCAAAGCTGCTGTGGCCACTGCTAATCTATGACATTTGCACCAGCACAGTCGAAGCAATGGAAGCCAAAATCAACAAATACACAAGAAAATGGCTCGGTGTCCCACCTGGTCTCACTGATGTTGCATTCTACTGTCGTCAAGCAATGCTGAAGCTACCTCTCAAATCCATAGTGGAGGAATACAAAGTTGGAAAAGCAAGACTGTTGAGCATGCTGGAGGAATCGGAAGACAATATCGTGAGATCAGTTCATCCAAAGCTGAGAACTGGCAGAAAGTGGAAAGTCCAAGAGGCTGTAAACAATGCCAAGAGAAACCTCAGCATCAAAGAAATAATTGGACACACGCAAACCAACAGACAGGGACTGGGAGCAACAAAAATGCAGTGGTGGTCCAAAGCCAAAGGGAAGGAAAAAAGAGACATGATCATACAGGAGTTGAAGGAAGAAGAAGATGTCAAAAGAGTGCAGAAGGCAGTCCAGCAAGGTCAACAGGGGCAATGGACAACATGGGACAGTGCACTCCAAAGAAGTCTCAGCTGGAACGATATGTGGCACATGGCTCCTCTAAGGATAAGCTTCCTCCTCAGATCTGTATATGACCTGCTCCCCTCGAATGCAAACTTAGTGAAATGGGGGAAAGCAGACGACCCAGCATGTCCGCTCTGTCAGAAGAAACAAACAGTGGAACATGTCCTAAGCTCTTGCAAAGTAGCGCTAGCCCAAGGAAGGTATACATGGAGGCACAACCAAGTTCTGAAAGTGATCACAGATGTGGTTAGCGAAAAAACCATGACCCCAAACGCACCAATTGCTATGACAACGTTCTACAAAGCAGGAGGGAAACAGGTCTGGCCCGAAAGTGCTACGACAACCAGCACATTGCCAAAGGGTCTTCTGGATGGAGCAGTCGACTGGGAGTGTACAGCAGACCTCCCAGAGTGGAGAAATTACCCAGATGTCATCAGCAAGACAGGCATGAGACCAGACATCGCTCTCCACTCTGACTCCTCGAAACAAGTGATTCTGATAGAACTCACTGTGCCATACGAAAGCAGAATGGAAGAAGCACATATCTACAAGACCGAAAAATACGCGGGTCTTGCCAGCACCCTGAAGAAAGCAGGTCTGCGGGTCAAAATCTTCGCCATAGAGGTCGGGGCAAGAGGGTTTGTGGGCACCTCCGCTTATGATCTCATGAAACAACTCGCCATTTCTGGGAAGAAGAGGACTAGAGCCCTTAAAGCGATGGCAGAGGCAGCAGAAAGGAGCTCAAGCTGGATCTGGGCAAGGAGGAACGAAAAAAAGTGAACTTCATAAGGATTAAATTCCCAACAGATGATGTGTGCCCCGTTAGCACATTGGTAAAACCGCGTACCGCAGTTCTGAAGCGCAGAATCGCCCAGGTTTGATCCCCGGCGTGGGAAAAAAAAAAAAAAAAAAAAAAAAAAAAAAAAAAAAAAAAAAAAAAAATAGACAACAGCAGAAGGGCATCCAGGAGTCATGACCTGGATGTGGCCCGGCCCCCCGAGAGTGTAAGGAATTCAGGGCCGAAACACTTGTCTAAAGGGGGTTACTTCTCTGAAGACCTTCTGTTGTCTAGCTCTCCCTAGAGTTTCTTTCTACCATTACACAACACAACACAACACAACACAACACAACACTACACTACACTACACTACACTACACTACACTACACTACACTACACTACACTACACTACACTACACTACACTACACTACACTACACTACACTACACTACACTACGTCACACTGCACTACACTACACTACACTACACTATGCTACACTACACTACACTATACACTACACTACACTATACTACACTATGTACACTACACTACACTACACTACACTACACTACACTACACTGTACTACACTATACTATACTATACTATACTACACTACACTACGTACACTACGCTACTCTACACTAGACAACACTACACTACACTACACTATACTATACTATACTATACTATACTACACTACACTGCACTATACAGTACACTACATCACACTACAGTACACTACAGTACACTACACTACACTACACTACACTATACTACACTACACTATACACTACACTACATCACACTACACTACACTACACTACACTACACTACACTACACTACATCACACTACACTACAGTACACTACACTACACTACACTATACACTACACTACATCACACTACATTACACTACATTACACAACGCATGCACAACACAACACAACACATACACAACACAACACAACACATACACAACACAACACAACACAACACAACACAACACAACACAACACAACACAACACAACACAACACAACACAACACATACACAACACATACACAACACAAACACAACACAACACAACACAACACAATACAACACAACACAACACAACACAACACAAACACAACACAACACAACACATACACAACACAACAACCAACACATACACAACACAACACAACACAACACAACACAACACAATATAACACAACACATACACAACACAACACAACACATACACAACACAACACAACACATACAAACACAACACAACACAAACACATACACAACACATACACAACACATACACAACACATACACAACACAAACACAACACAACACAATACAAAAACAACACAACACAACACAACACAACACAAACACAACACAACACATACACAACACATACACAACACAAACACAACACAACACCAACACAAACACAACACAACACAACACATACACAACACAACACAACACATACACAACACATACACAACACATACACAACACAAACACAACACAACACAAACACAACACAACACAACACAACACAAACACAACACAACACAACACAACACAATACAACACAATACAACACAACACAACACAATACAACACAACACAACACAACACAAACACAACACAAACACAACACAACACAACACAACACAACACAACACAACACAACACAACACAACACAATATAACACAACACAACACAAACACAACACAATACAAAACAACACAACACAACACAACACAACATACAACACAACACACACGTTACTCATAAAACTAATGTTTAAGCCCCAAAAATCACTACCATTGTGCAGGCACGCTTTTGTGTTTGTTTCCTTATTTTTTCCACTTCTTTGTTTTCTTTTTTAAAAATTGTTTCCCAGTGCCTAATTACTCATGAATAGCGAACAACGCGTACAGCTGTCACAAGGGAGGGGGAAATAAAACCTGAAGTACAGCAAGGCCTTTATCTACATTTCACATTTATACAGATGACTTCATTTGGAGAAGTGATATCCATTAACATGCTAGGGAACGGTAAGCGACCAGGGCATGGATAGCGTCACAGCTGGGATGCTTAATTTTAATCCTATGCATGCTAGAGCTGTGTGAACTGGGTCAGTGGCCAGGAATTAAACTGGTTTGCTTGCAGAGTTTTATCTTGTTACCAAATGTGTGTTACTAACTTGCTAAATTACTTCTTTACCTACTTGCGTGTGTACGTATGTACTTATTTATTTACTTACTTACCTACTTACTTACTGACTGACTTACTGGCTTACTGACTTACTCATTTACAAGCGTACTCACTCATACACTCACATACATAATACTGACTTACTCATTCACTTACTCACTTACATATTTACTTACTCATTCACTCACTCATTTACCTACCTACTTACCTACTTACGTACTTGCTTACTTACATATTTACTTGCTTATTCACTCACTTACATACTTACTTACTTGCTTGCCTTCTTACTTACTTTATTCATTCATTCATTTACTTACTTGCATACTTACTCATTTACTTACTTGCTTACTTACTTACTTTTCTTACTTACACACATAATACAAGATACAAGATACAAGAATTTTATTTAGCCCAAAGCATCACAATGGGAAATTGTTTTGGCATTCGCATTAAAATACATATAGGCACAAGAACGCATAAACACATGTACACACACACTCTTACTCTCTCTCACTCTCTCTTTCACTCCTCTCTCACCCTCTTCCTCCCCTCATCTCTCCCCCCCCTCCCTCTTTGTCGAAACAATATCAAAGATAATGACTAAATCTAAATATGTACGGTTAAAAAAGCACATCATAAGAGTCAGATGCCTTGGTCAGGACTTTTAACAATGGACAAAAAGGGCAATACTCATTGAAAAAAATTTGGTAGGTATAGAACAAATTTGATTAAAGATACAACGCGATATGCACATTAAAATCAAAATGAGTTAAATACAATAAAATGAGTATGTAGACTAAGAGGACAAGGTTAAACAAGAGAAGAACAAGAACAGGATTTTATTTTCCCCAACCGATTTATCACAAAGTTCAGGGACTCTGTCCGATCGATAGAGACTGAAACCCTTCATTTGAATAAGATTGTCAGGGATATCCTTATGTAGCCATGTTTCCGTAAAGCAGAGAATCGAACAGTCCCTATAGTCTCTTCTGTCTTGTAGTAGTGATGCGAGTTCGTCTGTTTTGTTCCTTAGACTTCTAACATTGGACAGCAGCACTGCTGGTAGAGGGGGCGTGACACGCCGTGACGTCGGTAGCGTGCTAAAGCACCACCGCGTCGTCCCCTCTTTCGTGTGATGTGTGTGTGGTGTGTATGATATGGCGATTGAGTGAGTTCACTGTCAATAGTAAAATCAGGATGATAGAAGGTAAAAACAGGCCTTTGCTCACGATTCAAAGAAGTCCGAAGGGAAAAGAGATCCTCACGAGAATATCTCAGCACACATTCACACCTCTCCACAGCCAGGCACGCCAACAAAAGACACAACACAGCACAGCAAATAGCCTTGTCGCCACGATCCGGCGCCATCTTACTTATTTACTGACGCACTCACTTACTTTACTTACTTACCTACTTACTTATTTCACTCACTCACTAACTTACATACTTACTCACATACTCACATACTCACTCACTCACTTACATACCTACCTATGAGAAAAGACAATATTGTCTTTACCTAGTTGATAGCTCAGCATTTGTGCATTGACTGGGGGGTGGGGGTGTTTTACTGTCATGTGAGACGAGTTTAAACAGAATAGCTAATTGTTTTGTGATTCAGACTTTTCATTAATTATTAATTTACTTTGTATATACATACACACACACACACACGCACAAACACTCACACACACACACACACAAAACATATAAAAACATGCTCACCATATATATACATATATATATATATATATATATATATACATATATGTGTGTGTGTGTGTGTGTGTGTGTGTGTGTTTGTGTGTGTGTGTGTGTGTGTGTGTGTGTGCTGTGTGTGTGTGTGTGTGTGTGTGCTGTGTGTGTGTGTGTGTGTGCTGTGTGTGTGTGTGTGTGTGTGCTCTGTGTGTGTGTGTGTGTGGTGAGTGTGAGTGTGAGTGTGTGTGTGTATATCTGTGTGTATGTGTGTGTGTGTGTGTGTGTGTGTGTGTGTGTGTGTGAAGTGAAGAACGTAGTAAAGAAAGCCAGAGCCAAGTCAGCACCTGGACCAAACGGAATACCATACCTGCTCTACAAGAAATGCCCAAAAGTGCTCGAGTGGCTCCACAAGATGATTCGATCAGCATGGAGGAATCAGAAGATCAGCGACCAATGGATGAGAGCTGAAGGAGTGTACATTCCGAAGGAGCAGAACTCCAGCAGCATCAATCAGTTCAGGCCAATATCACTTCTGAACGTCGAGGGGAAAATCTTCTTCTCTGTTATGGCAGCAAGATTGACAAAATACCTGACTGAAAACAAGTATCTGGATATGTCAGTCCAAAAGGGAGGCATACCAGGAATGCCTGGATGCTTGGAACATGCCACGTTGATTTGGGATGCCATCCAAAAAGCAAGAACAGAGAAGAGAGACATTGACGTAGTTTGGCTTGATCTGGCGAATGCATATGGATCAGTTCCACACGATATGATCCAGCTGGCTCTTGAAATGTATCACATCCCAGAAAACATCCGAACAATGCTGAGGAAGTATTTCCAAGGGTTCTCAATGCGGTTCTCTACCAAAGAATACACCACGGACTGGATAGACCTAGAGGTGGGCATTGCAATGGGCTGTGCAATCTCTCCCATACTGTTCGTGTTGGCAATGGAAGTCATCTTGAAAGCTGCAATGAAGAGTTCAGGTCCAGTGAATCTGGGAGATGGATACCAGATGCCTCCTCTGAAAGCTTTCATGGATGACACAACAGTCTTGTCCACGGATGAGGAAGAGACACACCAAATCTTAAAGCAGCTGGATGAGCTGGTGGCCTCTTCAAGAATGAGGTTCAAACCTAAGAAATCCCGAAGTCTCTCACTGCGAAAAGGAAAAGTGGCAGATTCAGTCAAATTCATGGTAGCCAACCAAGCCATCCCCACTGTCACAGAAGAGCCAGTAAAAAGTCTCGGAAGATGGTATGATGACTCCCTGAAAGACACACAAAGGGGATGTGAAACCAAGCAAACAGCAGAAGAAGGCCTGAAGAAAATAGATAACTGCGGACTGCCAGGCAAATACAAAGTCTGGTGTCTACAGTTCATGCTGATACCAAAGCTGCTGTGGCCACTGCTAATCTATGACATTTGCACCAGCACAGTCGAAGCAATGGAAGCCAAAATCAACAAATACACAAGAAAATGGCTCGGTGTCCCACCTGGTCTCACTGATGTTGCATTCTACTGTCGTCAAGCAATGCTGAAGCTACCTCTGAAATCAATAGTGGAGGAATACAAAGTTGGAAAAGCAAGACTGTTGAGCATGCTGGAGGAATCGGAGGACAATATCGTGAGAGCAGTTCATCCAAAGCTGAGAACTGGCAGAAAGTGGAAAGTCCAAGAGGCTGTAAACAATGCCAAGAGAAACCTCAGCATCAAAGAAATAATTGGACACACGCAAACCAACAGACAGGGACTGGGAGCAACAAAAATGCAGTGGTGGTCCAAAGCCAAAGGGAAGGAAAAAAGAGACATGATCATTCAGGAGTTGAAGGAAGAAGATGTCAAAAGAGTGCAGAAGGCAGTCCAGCAAGGTCAACAGGGGCAATGGACAACATGGGACAGTGCACTCCAAAGAAGTCTCAGCTGGAACGATATGTGGCACATGGCTCCTCTAAGGATAAGCTTCCTCCTCAGATCTGTATATGACCTGCTCCCCTCGAATGCAAACTTAGTGAAATGGGGGAAAGCAGACGACCCAGCATGTCCGCTCTGTCAGAAGAAACAAACAGTGGAACATGTCCTAAGCTCTTGCAAAGTAGCGCTAGCCCAAGGAAGGTATACATGGAGGCACAACCAAGTTCTGAAAGTGATCACAGATGTGGTTAGCGAAAAAACCATGACCCCAAACGCACCAATTGCTATGACAACGTTCTACAAAGCAGGAGGGAAACAGGTCTGGCCCGAAAGTGCTATGACAACCAGCACATTGCCAAAGGGTCTTCTGGATGGAGCAGTCGACTGGGAGTGTACAGCAGACCTCCCAGAGTGGAGAAATTACCCAGATGTCATCAGCAAGACAGGCATGAGACCAGACATCGCTCTCCACTCTGACTCCTCGAAACAAGTGATTCTGATAGAACTCACTGTGCCATACGAAAGCAGAATGGAAGAAGCACATATCTACAAGACCGAAAAATACGCCGGTCTTGCCAGCACCCTGAAGAAAGCAGGTCTGCGGGTCAAAATCTTCGCCATAGAGGTCGGGGCAAGAGGGTTTGTGGGCACCTCCGCTTATGATCTCATGAAACAACTCGCCATTTCTGGGAAGAAGAGGACTAGAGCCCTTAAAGCGATGGCAGAGGCAGCAGAAAGGAGCTCAAGCTGGATCTGGGCAAGGAGGAACCAAAAAAGTGAACTTCATAAGGATTAAATTCCCTACAGATGATGTGTGCCCCGTTAGCACATTGGTAAAAACCGCGTACCGCAGTTCTGAAGCGCAGAATCGCCCAGGTTCGATCCCCGGCGTGGGAAAAAAAAAAAAAAAATAGACAACAGCAGAAGGGCATCCAGGAGTCATGACCTGGATGTGGCCCGGCCCCCCGAGAGTGTAAGGAATTCAGGGCCGAAACACTTGTCTAAAGGGGGTTACTTCTCTGAAGACCTTCTGTTGTCTAGCTCTCCCTAGAGTTTCTTTCTACCTGTGTGTGTGTGTGTGTGTGTGTGTGTGTGTGTGTGTGTGTGTGTGTGAGTGTGCGTGTGTGTGTGTGTGTGTGTGTTCCTTTCTTTGAATATAAGATGCACAGATACGTTCGTACACACGTTACATGTAACCAGGATTATTCCAGAGATAGGGTGATAAAACACCAGTATAAAATATAGACTAGGTAAAACATAGTCTAGGTAGCGCCTAAGGACCAGATCAGCTCATGGGTTTATGTGCAGGCTTAAGGCTTGTGCCATGATCACCACACACATGGCACCTGTGACGTTATTGCATACAGAATTCGTTCCGAGCTTGGAGACGTCGTTCTTGAGAAACTGAAACTGAAACTGAAACTGAAGCAATGTGTATGTCAACACGTTCAGGAAAAGAAGAGGAGAAGAATGCAAGTTAAAGTCAATCAGCCAGTTACCATCAAAATCTACATCTGCCTCTGCATTGCCAGTATATCTGCAACAGCTATTCATCAAAAGAAAACCAGTGCTTCGTCGCCATGAGAAAATATCAAACGTTGTGCCACAGAGATTGAGAGAACACGTTACACGGGCCGCCAAAAGTGTCAATTTCAGTTTCAGTTTCTCAAGAAGACGTTTCCGCGCTCGGAACCAATTTCCATATGCACTAACGTCACATGTATATTGATGATTATGGCACAAGCCTTAAGCCTGCACATAAACCCATGACATGGCCAGGTCCTGAGCCGCTCCCCCCCCCCCCACCTAGCCTATGTTTTACCCAGTCTATATTTTATACTGGTATTTTATCACCTGTTTTACCCAGTCTATATTTTATACTGGTATTTTATCACCTGTTTTACCCAGTTATATTTTATACTGGTATTTTATCACCCTGTTTTACCCAGTCTATATTTTATATGGTATTTTATCACCGTTTTACCCAGTTATATTTATACTGGTATTTTATCACCCTGTTTTACCAGTCTTATTTTAACTGGTATTTTATCACCCTGTTTTACCCAGTCATTTTATACTGGTATTTTATCACCTGTTTTACCCAGTCTATATTTTATACTGGTATTTATCACCTGTTTTACCCAGTCTATATTTTATACTGGTATTTTATCACCCTGTTTACCCATCTATATTATATACTGGTATTTTATCAGCCTGTTTTACCCAGTCTATATTTTATACTGGTATTTATCACCCTGTTTTACCCATCTATATTTTATACTGGTATTTTATCACCTGTTTTACCCAGTCTATATTTTATACTGGTATTTTATCACCCTGTTTACCCAGTCTATATTTATACTGGTATTTTATCACCCTGTTTTACCCAGTCTATATTAATACTGTATTTTATCACCCTGTTTTACCCAGTCTATATTTTATACTGGTATTTATCACCCTGTTTTACCCAGTCTATATTTATACTGGTATTTTATCACCTGTTTTACCCAGTCTATATTTATATGTATTTTATCACCCTGTTTACCCAGTCTATATTTTATACTGGTATTTTATCACCTGTTTTACCCATCTATATTATACTGTATTTTATCACCCTGTTTTACCCAGTCTATATTTATACTGGTATTTTATCACCCTGTTTTACCCAGTCTATATTTTATACTGTATTTTATCACCCTGTTTACCCAATCTGTATTTTATACTGGTATTTATCACCTGTTTTACCCAGTCTATATTTATACTGGTATTTTATCACCCTGTTTTACCCAGTCTATATTTTATACTGGTATTTTATCACCCTGTTTTACCCAGTCTATATTTTATACTGGTATTTTATCACCCTGTTTTACCCAGTCTATATTATACTGTATTTTATCACCCTGTTTTACCCAGTCATATATTATACTGGTATTTTATCACCCTGTTTTACCCAATCTATATTTTATACTGGTAATTTTATCACCCAGTTTAACCCACTTATTAACGATTTATACCGTTAACCCAAATTTAATTATTTTCAGTTTCCAGAATTTACTGATTTATCACCCTGTTACCCATCATTTTATATGTATTATCACCTGTTTAACCCATCTATTATGGTATTATCACCTGTTTTAACCCATCTAATTTTATACTGGTATTTACACCTGTTTACCCATCTATATTTTATACTGGTATTTTTCACCTGTTTTACCCATCTATATTTATACTGGTATTTTATCACCGTTTACCCAGTTATATTTATAGTATTTTATCACCTGTTTTACCCATTATATTTTATACTGGTATTTTATCACCTGTTTTACCCAGTCTATATTTTATACTGGTATTTTATCACCTGTTTACCCAGTCTATATTTAACTGGTATTTTATCACCTGTTTTACCCATCTATATTTTATACTGGTATTTATCACCGTTTTACCCAGTCTATATTTATACTGTATTTTATCACCCTGTTTTACCCATCTATATTAATACTGTATTTTATCACCTGTTTACCAGTCTTATTTTATACTGGTATTTTATCACCTGTTTTACCCAGTCTATATTTTATACTGGTATTTTATCACCCTGTTTTACCCAGTCTATATTTTATACTGGTATTTTATCCCCTGTTTTACCCAGTCTATATTTATACTGGTATTTTTCACCTGTTTTACCCAGTCTATATTTTATACTGGTATTTTATCACCCTGTTTTACCCAGTCTATATTTATACTGTATTTTATCACCCTGTTTTACCCAGTCTATATTTATACTGGTATTTTATCACCTGTTTTACCCAGTCTATATTTATACTGGTATTTTATCACCCTGTTACCCATCTATATTATACTGGTATTTATCACCTGTTACCCGTCTATATTTATACTGGTATTATCACCGTTTTACCCATCATATATATTATACGGTATTTTTACACCCTTTACCCATCTATATTATACTGGTATTTATCACCCTGTTTACCCAGTCAATTTATATGTATTATCACCTGTTTACCCAGTCAATTATACTGTATTTTATCACCTTTTACCATCTATATTTTATACGGTATTTATCCAGCCGTTTACAGTTACCCATCTATATTATTACGTATTTACACCTTTTACCCATCTAATTATACTGATTACACCTGTTTTACCCATCATATTATACTGGTATTTTATCACCCTGTTTTACCATCTATATTAACTGGTATTTTATCACCCGTTTTACCCAGTCTAATTATATGGTATTACCCCTTTACATCTAATTTTACTGTATTATCACCGTTACCCATCTAATTTTATATGGTATTTATCACCTGTTTTACCCAGTCATATTTAACTGTATTTCACCTGTTTTACCCAGCTATATTTAACTGGTATTTTATCACCTGTTTACCCAGTCTAATTATACTGTATTTATCACCCTTTTTACCCAGCTATATTATACTGGTATTATCACTGTTACCCATCTATATTTTATACTGTATTATCACCTGTTTACCAGTCTTATTTATATGGTATTTTTCACCCGTTTTACCCAGTCTATATTATACTGTATTTTACACTGTTACCCATCTATATTTTATACTGTATTTTATCACCCTGTTTTACCCAGTCTAATTTTATACTGGTATTTTATCACCTGTTTTACCCAGTCTTATTTTATACTGGTATTTTATCACCTGTTTTTACCCAGTCTATATTTTATACGGTATTTTATCACCTGTTTTACCCAGTCTATATTTTATACTGGTATTTTATCAGCCTGTTTTACCCAGTCTATATTTTATACTGGTATTTTATCAGCCTGTTTTACCCAGTCTATATTTTATACTGGTATTTTATCACCCTGTTTTACCCAGTCTATATTCTATACTGGTATTTTATCAGCCTGTTTTACCCAGTCTATATTTTATACTGGTATTTTATCACCCTGTTTTACCCAGTCTATATTTTATACTGGTATTTTATCACCCTGTTTTACCCAGTCTATATTTTATACTGGTATTTTATCACCCTGTTTTACCCAGTCTATATTTTATACTGGTATTTTATCAGCCTGTTTTACCCAGTCTATATTTTATATTGGTATTTTATCACCCTGTTTTACCCAGTCTATATTTTATACTGGTATTTTATCAGCCTGTTTTACCCAGTCTATATTTTATACTGGTATTTTATCACCTGTTTTACCCAGTCTATATTTTATACTGGTATTTTATCACCCTGTTTTACCCAGTCTATATTTTATACTGGTATTTTATCAGCCTGTTTTACCCAGTCTATATTTTATACTGGTATTTTATCAGCCTGTTTTACCCAGTCTATATTTTATACTGGTATTTTATCACCCTGTTTTACCCAGTCTATATTCTATACTGGTATTTTATCAGCCTGTTTTACCCAGTCTATATTTTATACTGGTATTTTATCACCCTGTTTTACCCAGTCTATATTCTATACTGGTATTTTATCAGCCTGTTTTACCCAGTCTATATTTTATACTCGTGTTTTATCAGCCTGTTTTACCCAGTCTATATTTTATCAGCCTATCACAACGAAGAAAATCTGCCTGCTATGTAGGAAAAGAACATTTATTTCCGGTAGTGTGCTTATCATTTGCGTGTGAAGCATCATCATCATCATCAACTGCCTTGCCACATGGCGCTGGCGATCATGGCCCTCCATATGCATCTGTCCCTTGTTGCCACAAGAACATCTTCCACCCTTTTTGTCCTCAGCCACGTGGCGCTGGCGATCATGGTCCGTATTGCCACAAGCACATCTTCCACCCTCTTTGTCCTCAGCCATTCTGCGCGTCCGTATAAATATTTTTTTTCAATGGATCTACCTGGTGCTGTCTTTCACTCCAGCTTTCCTGTTGTGACTAGGTGCTCCATTTCCCCTTTCCTCGTAAAATGGCCTATAAATGTTACCTGTCTTTTCCTAATCTTCCTTATGAATGATCTTCTGGTTTCTGCCTCCATTAAGACTGTCTCGTTTGTTTTCTTTGCTGTCCATGGAACTCTTAACATTCTTTTTAGAAACCATATCTCAGCTGCCTCAATCTTGTTCTGGCTTTGCTTGTTGACTGTCCACGTGTGTGTGTGTGTGTGTGTGTGTGTGTGTGGTGTGTGTGTGTGTGTGTGTGTGTGTGTGTCTGTGTGTGTGTGTGTGTGTGTGTGTGTGTGTGTGTGGCCGTTCAGGATTACTCCTATACACAAACTAAAAAAACTTTAACCTCAAAACCACAGACATAAAATTACCTGGGCAGGCTGTAGGCTCCTCCAAGCAGACTGCAAGAGATTCCAAGCAAAGTTCCAGCAGCCACCAGATACTCAGCCCACCGCTCTCCAATATCCTTAAAAGCCCCCGGAAAAGCTGCGCTCAAGCTGACGTCATAGTACGGCACCATCAAGGTCAGAGCTGACGTCACTCCCATGTACGCCACCGTCACCAACGTCATAGAAATCACCGTCGCTAAAGGTACAGACTTCGCAGGATTTTTGGCCTCTTCGCTGGCGACTGCGATACCTTCAAATCCGATATAAGCGAAGAAGCAAGAACCAGCGGCCGAGACTGTTCCAGAAAAGCCAAAGGGAAAGAAGCCACCAGAACTTTTGTTAGTCCAGTAAGCTGGGTCCGCATGACTAAATCCACTGCCCATGATGAAAAGAACCACCATTCCATTGAGTATGGTAAACACAGAGTTGAACATTACAGACGGTTTTGCTCCCGTCGCTACTATAGAGAAAATGACCACGGTAATGGCAGCGGCTAGAAGATCAGGATAGTCGGATATCCAGGGACTGTCCCGTACTAAGTAACCAACGTAAGTCACAGTTCCGTTTCTAATCGCCCCGTTAAATAAAGCATTCATTGTCCCACTCCAAGCGCGCGCCACGGAAGCCACGCCTATCATACTCTCCAGGACGATGTTCCAGCCAACCAGAAAGCCCCAAATTTCTCCAGCTGTGACGTAAGTGTAGGAGTAGGCGGAGCCAGCTTTGGGCATCTGGGCCCCGAACTCTGCGTAGCAAAGCGCGCTCAAAAGAGCGGCGATGCCCGCAAATAAGTAGGAGAGAACGGCAGAGGGGCCTGCCTTTTCCCTTACCACCGTGCCTGTCAGGACGTAAATGCCCGCTCCTACCATGTGCCCGATGCCCAGAAGGGTCAGATCGAAGGTGTTGAGACATCGTTTCAGCGCCGTCTGTTTTATGTCGCCTGTAATTGTCTTCACTCGGGTGATTTTCTGCAGGAAGCTTGTCACGTGATCCATGACGTTGGATGTGAGTGTCACGTGCCTTATGACGTACAGTTGCGTTTCGTGTGTTGTGGTGTATGATGACGTCAGAGGTGGGTGGTTGGTGGACCACAAATACAGCCTGGAGAAAGCGTGAAAAATCAAACAAATAAATATTATCAAAGAAAATAAAGAGAGAAGCAGGGAGAATTTAAATATTAACTAAGTAACATAACTCTTGAGAGTCACGGAGTTATCTCCCATGTAGAATTTCTCAAATCCAACACTGCGTCTATGCTAGCTGAATGGGTAGCGCAAACTGTGTTGGATTTGAGACATCCTACATGGGAGATAACTCCGTGACTCTCAAGAGTTATTTTACTTAGTTAAATAAATGTATCTTTTTTTTCTTTCTACACCCCCTCCTGATTATTTAATCTCAGAAAAAAAGACAAAACCAAACCAAGAGAGAGAGAGAGAGAGAGAGAGAGAAAAGAGAGAGAGAGAGAGAGAGAGAGAGGGACAGTGAGAGAGAGAGGGGGAGTGATAAAGAGAGATCATTTGGAAACAGAAATCATCTGTTAGAGGGATGTATCTGTCTATGTGTCTGTTTGTCTGTATGTCTAAAAAAAAAGCACGAATTCCCTTTCAATTTTTAAGTTAGTTTCTGTTGCGAATGCATCTCCAATGACTACTAACACATGGATACGTATTTTGGGTCTGGTCCAATCTTAAAATGAAACTTCAAGTAAGTCAATTAAATATGGCTTTGCACTGAAAAACGCTGTAGTAAAAAAAAAGAACTGAGCAATTTGTTCTTAGTGTAATCCGAAGACAAACTGATTCAGAAACTAGCTGAGGCTGCAATGCAGGACGCAGTTCAAAACAAAAACCCGGAGTCAGTTATTGTAGTTTTCATGTCATACTGTGCTGACTTCTGCAGCGTTGAATGAAAAGTTGTTCTGACTTTTCCTGAATCAGAGATCAAAGAAATTTAACCCTTTGATTCTCACACCCTGTCCGCCAGCATCCTGCATTGCAAACCATAGTAGCAAAGCTAAAACTTAACCCTTTGATTCCCTCACCCTATCCACCAGCTTTCTGCAGGAACGTGACAAAGAGGTTAGCGTAACGAACTAATCCTAACCCCACAGAACAGACTTAGCGAACCTATTAACGTGACAAAGTGGTTAACGTAACGAACTAACACTCACCACATAGAACAGACTTAGCGAACCTATTAACGTGACAAAGTGGTTAACGTAACAGAACAGACTTAGTGGACTATTAACGTGACACAGTTGTTAACGTAACGAACTAACACTCACCACACAGAACAGACTTAGTGGACTATTAACGTGACAAAGTGGTTAACGTAATGAACTAACACTCACCACACAGAACAGACATAGTGGACCTATTAACGTGACAAAGTGGTTAACGTAACAAACTAACACTCACTACACAGAACAGACATAGTGGACTATTGACGTGACAAAGTGGTTAACGTAAGGAACTAACACTCACCACATAGAACAGACTTAGTGGACTGTTAACGTGACAACGTTGTTAACGTAACCAACTAACACTCACCACACAGAACAGACTTAGTGGACTTATTAACGTGACAAAGTGGTTAACGTAACAACTAACACTCACCACACAGAACAGACTTAGTGGACTTATTAACGTGACAAAGTGGTTAACGTAACAAACTAACACTCACCACACAGAACAGACTTAGTGGACTTATTAACGTGACAAAGTGGTTAACGTAACAAACTAACACTCACCACACAGAACAGACTTAGTGGACTTATTAACGTGACAAAGTGGTTAACGTAACAAACTAACACTCACCACACAGAACAGACTTAGTGGACTATTAACGTGACAAAGTGGTTAACGTAACCAACTAACACTCACCACACAGAACAGACTTAGTGGACTGTTAACGTGACACAGTTGTTAACGTAACGAACTAACACTCATCACACAGAACAGACTTAGTGGACTATTAACGTGGCAAAGTTGTTAACGTAACGAACTAACACTCACCACACAGAACAGTCTTAGTGGACTATTAACGTGACAAAGTGGTTAACGTAACCAACTAACACTCATCACACAGAACAGACTTAGTGGACCTATTAACGTGACAAAGAGGTTAACGTAATGAACTAACACTCACAACACAGAACAGACTTAGTGGACTATTAACGTGACAAAGTGGTTAACGTAACAAACTAACACTCACCACACAGAACAGACTTAGTGGACCTATTAACGTGACAAAGAGATTAACCTAATGAACTAACACTCACCACACAGAACAGACTTAGTGGACCTATTAACGTGACAAAGAGGTTAACGTAATGAACTAACACTCACCACACAGAACAGACTTAGTGGACTATTAACGTGACAAAGTGGTTAACGTAACAAACTAACACTCACCACACAGAACAGACTTAGTGGACCTGTTAACGTGACAAAGTTGTTAACGTAACGAACTAACACTCACCACACAGAACAGACTTAGTGGACTATTAACGTGACAAAGTGGTTAACGTAACGAACTAACACTCACCACACAGAACAGACTTAGCGGACCTGGTTCAGGTTCATTTTGCTTGTAGCCCAGCCGACTACAAGAGCCATATCAGGGCTAACACCACGTCGAAAACGACAACCAGGTTAAAAGACAACAGTTAAAAACCATGGTCACCGTTGACCTTTATTTTGTGTTATTGTTATTGTTGTTTAAAGCCCAGCCGATTGCGTGAGCCATATCAGGGCTATAACCACTGTGAAAAAACACAAAACTTTAAGAGGAAAGAAAAGAACAAATAAAGTACATTTATCAATACATTCGCGCACATAATCTAAGGAAATGCCCCTGGCGTTGACCACTCCGTCCAATTTCTCGCACAGGGGATTTAAAAAACAAACAAACAAACGAACCTGAATACAAAGTTAAACATAACTAAGGTCACTAAAACATAGCAGCTTCCAAATCATTATAACAGACATTTTTCTTACGTACAGAATTGTTGAAAAAAAACAAACAAACAAACAAACAAAAGACAACCCAACCCCGTATCGCACAGGGGATTTAAAAAAAAATCCAATACAAAATGAAAAAAACTAAGCACACTAAAACATACACAACCTCCAGATCATTATAATATGTATTTATACTGACGTTAAAAATTGTTGAAAATGAAAAAGAAGACAGAAACGCTATGGAGCCTATTATTTTACTTACAGTGAGTTTTGATATTCTCCGTCCTCTCTCTGTGTGTCTCTC
>JAPXFY010000032.1:40531259-40533759 GCA_030674185.1 Monoplex corrugatus | reverse complement strand
CTATATATCTGTCTTCGTTTTTGTTCTGTTGTGTATCTATCTGTCTGTCTGTCTATCTGTATGTTGACCGATCTTCATATCTACACAAACACTGTACCATGACTGATTCATTAATCCTTGTAAACGACAAAACTGAATCATCTGCACTGGTAGCGGCACTTCTGGAACCTCCAGTTTTCCAGTGACATCGATCTTACGTCAGGTATCAACACTGTACTGCAAACTCTTATCACAGACTTGACAGCAACACAGCCTCATGGAATAGAAGTCAGCAACCTGAAAAGCTAATCGTCAGGAGAATACTACCAACACAGTGTAAGGATGCGAGGAACTGGGAGAGGTCGATAGCGTCATGTACCTGGTCAGCAATGCCAGACGGAACATAACCTTGAAAATACATAATTAGCTTCACAACAGAGTAACATTAACCTTGAGGCTCATCTATCACCCTTTAGGGAAATTGAATCACTGTTATCCTCCTTTAGGGTTTGTGAAACCTGAACACTGCTAGGTGACTTATAGATGATACTTCAGGACAGGGACCTTGCCCACTTAGAGGGGTAGGGGTAATATTGATAACAAACAACAACATCATCATCATACATCATCATGTCGATCTTGCTCGCTATCCATGACACGTTTCTTCCATCCTTCTCTGTCAGACATTGCAGTAGGTAGTTCATCATACTGACAGCCTGTATCATCCATCAGTTGGTCGATGAAGGTCTTCTTTGGACGTCCTGGTCTTTGTTTGCCATGGCTGGGTCTCCATAGTAGAACATCCCCCACCAGTTCTTCTTTGCTACGCCAGCAGTGTCCCGAAAAGCGCAGTCTTTGTTGACGTATTGATTTACTGATTGGTGGTATCTTACCATATAACTCTTTGTTAGTTGGATGTTCTCTCCAGGATTTGTTCAGGGCTGCACGCAGCATTTATGTGTATGCTCCATCAATCTTCTTCTCCAATGTCGTTGTTAGGGTCCAAGAGATTGACAGTGTGATTATATGGTTTAGGTGTATAGTGCATCATACTTATTATTTCGTACATATCTTCAGATGAGCGATGGCCCCCTTTTTTTTGAAAAACAAATAATATTTTCTGTGTTTCTTTCTTCTTTCGGATGTCTTTTTTTTTCTTCTTGTTTGTGTCTTTCTTTCTGTCATTACATGTCTCTGTTCTTCTTGTTTCTCTGTTCTTCTTGTTTTTCACTTGATTCTTGTTTTTCTCTTGCTTTCTGTTGTTTTTTTTTCTGTCCACTTTTCTATATTTTTGTAACGTCTCTTTTCATTTCATTCCTTTGTTTCAGTTTGTCAGACTTTGTTTTTCAATCATTCATTGGTTGTTGCTTTTTTATCGTCAGAAGAATCTGTTAATTCTCCGGAACAGCGCCATAGTTTCGGTTTAACTCTATTGTGACTGCGCTTGCCACAGCTGAGCTCTCCTGCTGGCCTAGGGCTGCCACAGTGAAATCACTGAGAACCGGGGTGCAAGTGAACTTATCCATCGATTTAAGACAAAGAAACCGGCAAAACGTAGCTGAAGCGTTCAACAGAAGTTCCCTCTACAAGGAAATCAACTGCCAACTACTGAATCATTAGCATAACAAAAATAGAGGGAGTTATATACCCTAGACCGTCTGTTACTATGATCGAAGTAGCCCATCCTCAGTGAGGGCTCAGCTGTCGACGTAGCCCGTCGTCAAAGAGTTAAAGGAAATCTGCTGATAGATGAGAGGCAAACATTGTGTCGTGGGACTCATGCAAGTGGAACTAATGTGTCCGCTGACAGGGGCAATAATGCGGGCACGTTATAATGGATCGGCTGCTATTTCACAGAAAATTAAGTTGCAGGAATTCATTTTTATTATCTGCTCGTCAGTTGCTTTTATGTTTTTGTTTGTTTTTGTTTTTGTTTTTTTGAAGCCGTTATTTCATATTGATCGAACAGATGTGTCCGTCTATCCGCATGTGTGTGTCTGTCTGTCAGTCTGTCTGTGACTCAGATGTATTAGCAAGATTTTTGTCAGCTGTTTCTGGATGGAGCTTTACCAAATTCGAATTGAAGGTGTGGAGACGCGAAAGTGCAAGGTTGGAAGTCATGGCGCCGAGGTCAAGGTCACATGGACCGAAAAGTGAAAGTGCCTTTTTGGAAAAAAGTGTGGGGACAGCACTTCCTGAAAACACTTCTGACATTATTTACATTTAGTTTTCACTGTTACGACAGTCTACTGCATCTCGCGTGTCATCCGAGTTTTGTTTTATCTGATTTTTCTTCAGATCACAGTATTATCGATAGTACAAAATCTAAATTTTGTGTAGTGTGACTTTTTCACATAAAAAAGGAGATTTATTAGAATGTTTTAACCACCTATGTGTGTGTGTGTGTGTGTGTGTGTGTGTGTGTGTGTGTGTGTGTGTGTGTGTGTGTGTGTGTGTGTGTGTGTGTGTGTGTGTGTGTGTGTGTGTGTGTGTGTGTGTGTGGTGTGTGTGTGTGTGTGTT
>JAPXFY010000032.1:40511259-40523759 GCA_030674185.1 Monoplex corrugatus | reverse complement strand
GTACAGTCTCCCTCTGTACCATGCTGGGCGTGCCCCCACTTCAAAACCATCCTAGGCAGATTTTTCTTCTCGTGCCTTATATCTTTGACACCTGCACCATGTCTACCAACTGCAGAAACTGAACTCTGTGACTTTCTCACCCTATCCACCAGCTTTCTGCAGGGTGAGGGAATCAAAGAGTTCAGTTTTTCCTTTGCACGAAGCTGGTGGATAGGGTGGGGGATGTCAAAGAGTTCAGTTTTTGCTTTGCTAGCATGGTTGACACTGCAGGATGCTGGTGGATAGTGTGCGGGAATCAAAGGATTAAATCTTTGACTCCGTCAACCTATCCATCAGCTTCCACCATTCTCCCGTGGTTCCAGAAAGTACTGTATAAGATAGACAAGCACCAGTAGTATAAGTTAGACAAGCACCAGTAGTATAAGTTAGACAAGCACCAGTAGTATAAGATAGACAAGCACCAGTAGTATAAGATAGACAAGCACCAGTAGTATAAGATAGACAAGCACCAGTAGTATAAGATAGACAAAGCACCAGTAGTATAAGATAGACAAACACCAGTAGTATAAGATAGACAAGCACCAGTAGTATAAGATAGACAAACACCAGTAGTATAAGATAGACAAACACCAGTAGTATAAGATAGACAAACACCAGTAGTATAAGATAGACAAACACCAGTAGTATAAGATAGACAAGCACCAGTAGTATAAGATAGACAAACACCAGTAGTATAAGATAGACAAACACCAGTAGTATAAGATAGACAAACATCAGTAGTATAAGATAGACAAACATCAGTAGTACAAGATAGACAAACACCAGTAGTATAAGATAGACAAACATCAGTAGTATAAGATAGACAAGCACCAGTAGTATAAGATAGACAAACATCAGTAGTATAAGATAGACAAACACCAGTAGTATAAGATAGACAAACACCAGTAGTATAAGATAGACAAGCACCAGTAGTATAAGATAGACAAACACCAGTAGTATAAGATAGACAAACACCAGTAGTATAAGATAGACAAACACCAGTAGTATAAGATAGACAAACATCAGTAGTATAAGATAGACAAACACCAGTAGTATAAGATAGACAAACACCAGTAGTATAAGATAGACAAACACCAGTAGTATAAGATAGACAAACATCAGTAGTACAAGATAGACAAACACCAGTAGTATAAGATAGACAAACATCAGTAGTATAAGATAGACAAACATCAGTAGTATAAGATAGACAAGCACCAGTAGTATAAGATACAGAAGCACCAGTAGTATAAGATAGACAAACATCAGTAGTATAAGATAGACAAAGCACCAGTAGTATAAGATAGACAAGCACCAGTAGTATAAGATACAGAAGCACCAGTAGTATAAGATAGACAAACACCAGTAGTATAAGATAGACAAACACCAGTAGTATAAGATAGACAAACACCAGTAGTATAAGATAGACAAGCACCAGTAGTATAAGATAGACAAGCACCAGTAGTATAAGATAGACAAACATCAGTAGTATAAGATAGACAAACATCAGTAGTATAAGATAGACAAACACCAGTAGTATAAGATAGACAAGCACCAGTAGTATAAGATAGACAAGCACCAGTAGTACAAGATAGACAAGCACCAGTAGTACAAGATAGACAAGCACCAGTAGTACAAGATACAGAAGCACCAGTAGTATAAGATAGACAAGCACCAGTAGTTGTTTCATATCAGCCGGAGAGAGGTGTTTGTGTGTCCGTCTGTGACTAAAATGTGTCAGCAAAATTTTCTCAGTTGCTGTTAGATGGATGTTTACCCAGTTCTGGTCAAAGGTTTGAACGGTTGAACCGCCAGAGCATACGTTTGGAATCCAGAACAAAAGTGATCGCTCGCAGTCAAGGAAATTGGAACCAGAAAAAAAAAATCCTCAAAAATTAAATCAGAACGGGTAATTAACACAAGACAAGACAGGCGCAGATTTTCGGCAAACCGTCTTCGTCAAGAGTACACAAACAAAGAACAAATGTCTTTGTCAAGAGTACGCAAAAGGCAACGAAGAACAAATGTACAAAATGTACGAGAAAAACAACAAAATGTCCCTGATGGCATTGTCAATCTCGGAGAAAGTGTCTGATATGAAACAGACTCCTGCACCCTGTCCTCCACCAGCAAAAACTTAACCCTTCGACTTCTCACCCTATCCACCAGCTTCTTGCAGGAAGATGGTGGATAGGGTGATGGAATCAAAGGGTTCAGTTTTTTTGCTTCGCTAGAATCGCAGAAAGGACCCATGTAGAGAAACAACCCTCTATAAACATCCCCAATTCATCTACCTGTTATAGATGACAACACACAAACTCCTTCTTGCCACACTAGCATGGTTGACAATGCAGGATGCTGGTGGACAAGGTGCAGGATTCAAAGGGTTAAGTTTTTGCGGTTGGGGTGGGATGGGTGTGGGAGTCAAAGGATTAAAGAAGTCAGAGTCAGTATTCGCTTCATAGAAACTGGCTCAGTCTACTGCAGCAAGTGGCGTCAGTCAAATGGCTCTATCTATCATAACCCAGCGCTATCGGTCTGATCACCCTCCATCATGATTTTGTTTGCTCTGACCGTGGCTTCTTTTTCCCGTGGATTTGTGTTGATCTTGCTGAACGTCTGAGAACCGGAACACCCCACACTGCAAAGTTTTGTTTAAGTTCACACCCAGATATATTATGTGATGGTACACCCCCCAACGTGCAGCCCCCAGGCCAAGTCTTCCCATGGCTGGGAATAATTTTCTGTCCTGAAAAATTGGTTGATTCTTAGTTTTGAGTTTGTTTAGGATGGGTTTATCGTATTGGAATTGTTCCCTCAAAATCTACCAGTGATAATAATATTCAAAACTTATTGAGGTAAGAAGGAACCAAAAACGAAAACCAAAAATTCAAAAACAAACAAACAAGCAAAGAAAGAAAGAAAGAAAGAAAGAAAGAAAGAAAGAAAGAAAGAAAGAAACAAATGGAATCAGAATGCGTATTTAATACAACCAAACAAGACAGGCGCAAATTTTCAGTAAACTGGCCTTTGTCAAGCGTAAACGTAAGCTCACAAACGAGCAAACAACGAATACAAAAATTAGGAGTAAAAGACTAAAACTTCCTTGCTGCTTCATCCAGTGGAATAAAAGGACTAAGGACTAAAAATGATCTCACGTTTACACTTGGCAAAGGCCAGTTGACCCAACATTTGCGACTGTCTTGTCTGATTGTATTAAATACGTGTTCTGATTCTATGTTCGTGTTTTCTGATTACTATTTGCTTGAACGTGGGTGGTCGCACTTGTTTTGGATTTATTGAGGTAAGTCCGTGGAATCTAAAATTGCAAAACACAGCGGCCAGTCTGCGTGTTAAAATTTCCTTGCATACAAGTTCTGTGATACTGGACCGAAGTGGGTTGAATTTGGTTCATTTTTTTGTCGCCACGGAAATGTTTCCATGTAAAATGCACGCTGCTTTCCCCTGGAATAGCATGTCACCAAAGTACGGTGCCACTTTTGTCATGTACTTCTTTTATACCCATCAGAAGATAAGGAAAAGACAAGCAATATTTATATGACATTTAATGAGGAAAGAGAAATTAGAGCACCTGGTCACAACGGGAAAGCCGGAGGGAAAGAAAACACCAGGTAGACCCACGGAAAAATGTGGGATGGACTTGTTGGGTGGCTGAAGACAGAGAGGGTGTGAGATGTACTTGCAACAACAAGGGATAGATTCGTATGGGGGGCCATGATCGCCAACGCCACGCGTCAGGGCACATGATGATGGTGATACCCATGAATGTAAATTGTGTTTCAATTTTTTTTTCAGTGACAGCTCTTTTTATTGCCTTGGGTTGTTTAACGTTTGCAAAGTGTATAATGTACACAGGAACCTCGGTTTTATCGTTTCAACCCAAGTATCTCATCTCATCCATATCACACAATTCAAGATCTAGCGGAAAGGAGGGTGTGTGTGTGCAGAAATCCCCCGTTTACTTTGGTAGATACGCTCCTAGGAAGGAAAGTCGAACACACCATTCCATCCTTCATCGCCTTGTTGACAAAGGTAGTGAGTTCGCTTCGCCTGCTGATGTGGGATGTTTTGAATTTAGCTGAAAGATTGAGGCACTGCTGTTCTGCTCTGTTCTGCTCTGCTCTGCTCTGCTCTGCTCTGCTCTGCTCTTCTCTGCTCTTCTCTGCTCTTCTCTGCTCTGCTCTGCTCTGCTCTGCTCTGTTCTGCTCTGCTCTTCTCTGCTCTGCTCTTCTCTTCTCTTCTCTGCTCTTCTCTTCTCTGCTCTGCTGCTCTGTTCTGCTCTGCTCTTCTCTGCTCTGCTCTTCTCTGCTCTGCTCTGTTCTGCTCTGCTCTTCTCTGCTCTGCTCTTCTCTTCTCTTCTCTGCTCTTCTCTTCTCTGCTCTGCTCTGCTCTGCTCTGCTCTGCTCTGCTCTGCTGCTGCTCTTCTCTTCTCTGCTCTGCTCTGCTCTGCTCTGCTCTGCTCTGCTCTGCAAAGTCAGGTTTTTGGCTCACGTCCATGTTGACATGATGGAACACCCCCCCCCCCCCCCTATATGTATATGAATATGTATGGCCCTTGTTTCTCTGTCTTTGTCTATTCTCTCCCTTTCTGTTTCTTTCTGTCTCTGTCTTTCTCTGTGCTGTCTGTATCTCTTTTCTCCCTTTCTGTTTCTCTGTCTCTCTGTCTCTGTCTGTCTGACTGTCTGTCTCTCTTTCTTTATCTCTCTCTTTTTATCTCTCTATCTGTGTGTGTGTGTGTGTGTGTCTGTCTGTCTCTGTTTGTCTCTGTCTCTGTCTGTCTCTCTTTCTCTCTCTCTCTCTTTCCCCCAATGTGAACATCATTGTACTGAAGTGGGTTTAGACACTATCAGGTCTGAAAATTCTTCAGCCTTTACCTACAAGATTGGGCTTTCTAGGTGGATCGAATCCATGACATTCCAGTAGGAATTCCAACGTTTACCCTTCTTACTACTACGCTCGTCTAGAAAGAGACAAAGAGAGAAAACAGAATAAAGAGAGACAGAGAGTCTGGAGAGCAAAAAATGACAGAGAAGAGAGGGAGAAAGAGAGAGAGAGAGAGAGAGAGAGAGAGAGACAGACAGAGACAGCGACAAGAGAGAGAGAGAGAGAGAGAGAGAGAGAGAGAGAGAGAGAGAGAGAGAGAGAGAGAAACTTCAAACTTCAGATATTTTGTTTAAATGGCCATAGCCGCTACTGAACGAATGCTTAAATTGCATCACAGAAGAAATAATCAATAACTCTTAAAGGAAATAACCAATAACTCTTAAAGAAAATAATCATAACTCTTAAAGAACAAGATTAAGAGCTGACAAGAAAACAACAAACCACACATTTTGAGACATTGTAGTTTCCCTTATTTTAAACGATTCAATCAGAAACAAACCAAAATATTAACATAGTCATAGAAAGTTGAGCTTAATAATAAACACAGCGCAGAAATAAAGATACGCCGATTGTAATAAAACGCCGAGTGTACGACACATGCATAACGCCGACTGTGACATATGGAGCCGATACATGGAACCTGACGAAACGTCAGCTCCTAAAACTGCGAACCATGCAAAGGGCCCGTGAACGGATCATGATGGGAATCACCTGGAAGGACCAGAAAACGGCGGCCATGGGTAAGAGGAAAAACGAAGTTCCAAGACATACAGACACAGTTTGTGAACAGAAAGTGGAACTGGGCTGGTCATGTCATTAGGAGATCTGACAACAATGGACCACCAAAGTGACGCACTGGATCCCTCGAAGCCGAAAAAGGAACAGAGGTCGCCAGAGAACCAGATGGCGAGACGATCTAGAAAAGTTCGACAAACAATGGACCAGAACAGCAGTTAACCGGCAACAGTGGCGTGCGATGAGGAAGGCTTATGTCCAACAACGGATTCAAACAAGCTGAAGTGAAGTGAAATGAAGAAATGATTGAATATCTGTAACGTTTTTTTGTGGGAGGGACTTTGATCGAAGATAATCAAAATCTAGATAGAAAAAGACAATGTGTATCTTGTCTTCTTGAGCATAAAGCGTTCGTTAAATCAGGATCTGTATATTGCTTATACCCGAACATAATTATGAACTCTCAGAGTTGGTACATTCAGTTTAAATTTTATCATTCTATTCAATTGAATATTCAAATCGAGACTAATATAAGGCTTAGTGCTGTGGATATTTACTTCAAAAGACCGAAAAAAATCATATCTCATACTTGTTTGTATTGATCATTTTACTTCTGTCATCGACAATCAAGTAATCTTTGTCAAAAAGTATGAATAAACTGATTTTCATTTTCAGCTCCTCGGAGAAATCAAACCACCAAACCTATAATCACTAACGCATATACACATACTTGTTGCTCAGTTTTTCTTTCCTTTAAGGTCCTAATCAAATAGCATCTTATACGATTTTTTTCTTGCAATCTTAAATCTGCCACACACAGTAATTTTAACCAGTATCTTACGCATTATATCGCTGAATGAATAAACAAAGGATAATATTATCTGTCTCACCATACAATAAGTCATTTGATATGTGTGCGCATGTAAACCTTGAAACTTTTTAAGCAAACAGATTACAGCTTCATGAGAGACAAGAGGGAGAGAGTGGGGAGAGAGAGAGAGTTGGACAGAGAGAGAGGGAGAGAGCGAGAGAGACAGACAGACAGACAGACAGACAGAGAGACAGAGAGAGAGAGAAAGAGAGAGGGAGAGAGAGCGACAAAAACAGAGAAAGAGAAAGAGGGAGAGAGAGCGAGAGAGAGAGAGAGAGAGAGAGAGAGAGAGAGAGAGAGAGAGACAGAGACACAGAGAGAGAGAAACAGACAGACAGACAGACGGACAAAGAGACAGAGAGAGTTTAACTTGGGTGCTAGCCTTGAAAGAATAGAAACTGACGGATCTAACTTTTATTTTTCAATAATCTGAACAATTTGGATAATCAATTTTGCATTTCATTTAAAATTTAGTTCATCCTTCCATCTGAGTTTATTGCTGTCAGTTCCTACACTTTACGTTTATTGGTGTTGGCAGACAGAGAAGGAAAGGAATGGAGGAACAGACGGGAGGTTTGAAAGAGCCGACAATTTTGTTTTCATGGCAGAATCAATTCATTGCTGTCTTCTGCTGAAGCTTCTTGTGAAAGTTGTTTTTTTTTTTTTTTTTTTCGTTTGTTTTATTAGAAAAAAATGCTTATTCTCCATCGTCGTTTTTTCTGTCTCTTGATTTCAATTTTGTTTTTATGTTTGTCACTTTCGTTTGTCTCTTTCTGTCCGTCTTTCTGTTTCTGTCTCTCTCAGTCTTACTATCTCTCTGTTTCTGTCTCTGTCCGTCTGTCTCTGTCTCACAACCCCCCCTCTCTCTCTCTCTCTCTCTCTCTCTCTCTCTCTCTCTCTCACCCCCCCCCCCCCCCCGTCTGTCTCATGTATGGCTTTGTCAATCTGTCTGATATTGTGTCTACCTGTGTGTAAGTATATAAATTGTCTGCCCCCCCTTCTCTCTCTGTCTCCTCCTCCTTCCCTTTCCTCTCTCTCTCTCTCTGTCTCTCTGTGTCTCTCTGTGTCTCTGTGTGTGTCTCTTTCTGTCTCTCTGTTTCTGTCTCTGTCTCTCTCTGTCTATCTGTCTCTCTGTCTCTGTCTCTGTCTCTCTCTCTCTCTCGCTGTTTCTCTGTGTGTCTCTGTCTCTCTGTTTCTGTCTCTGTCTCTCTCTCTCTCCTGTCTCTCTCTCTCTCTGTGTCTCTCTCTCTCTCTCTCGCTCTCTCTGTTCCTCTCTCTCTATTTGTCTGTATGTGTCTTTATATCTTTTTATCTGGATACCACTATATGATAATATTAAATTTGCTGTTTATGCGTATGTGCATGCTTGGGTTTGTTTATCTACAGTTTTGCTTAGTTGTTTATGGGTCCAAGTCATTCACTTGCCTATTTGTCCATCTGTAAAATGTTTATGTTTATTTTTCTTTATCAAAATAACAACATGAACTCTTATCAAGGAATCATTTGCTTGAGATTGAGTTTGTTTCTTAGCAAAAAAAAAAGGTATCTAGATACGATTACTGGAATTATTAGTTTCATAGCTGCAGTATTTTTTGTCTGGTTAAAAAAAAAAATTAAAAAAAAGAAAAGAAAAAAAAAAGAAAAGAAAAATAAACCAGGAGGTTATAGAGTGCACGCAGTAGTTTTACAACATATAATTGATTTAGGGCTAGTGATGTAAAACGAATTTTCTTAATACGTATTCGTTTACCATGCATGGATCATTCTATTTATGATAACATGCTCCTGTTGCCCATTCCTTCAGCTCTCAGTGGTATGAAAAATGAGCTTTTTTTTTGCATGTTAGTATAACAGTATCTGATGGAATTTGACCATTTCTTATTCCATATTTCTGTTTTCATGCAATGAGTAACCATCAAACCTTTTCCTACCAAGAAAATAGGTCATTGTACTAACTATTGACCAAGTAATGTTACATTTTTGATGTTGCGTATTTGCTGTTCTCGTGGTCGTGGTACCAGTGGTACTGGCAATTTTATGTGTTTTAACCGGAATTTTTTTCAAACGCATAAGATTGCACAGTAATGTAATGTTACCTATGCAGTGTAGCCTAAACCAACAGAACAAAGAACAATGCCTGTGCAGTGTAGCCTAAACCAACAGAACAAAGAACAAATACCAATTTGTGACAAGATTGCACAGCAATGTAATGTTACCTATGCAGTGTAGCCTAAACCAACAGAACAAAGAACAATACCTGTGCAGTGTAGCCTAAACCAACAGAACAAAGAACAAATACCAATTTGTGACAAGATTAACCCAAGGCCAAACCAGGTAAATTGTTCTAAAAATATGTGTGAATGCTTGTACCCTTTCAAAACACCCAATTATTTTCACTTCCAATAACGAAACCGTCAAAACCTTTAGGTGTTTTATTGTTTTAGTTTTAGTTTCTTAAGATGACGTCTCTGTGTTCGAAGTGAATTCCATATGGACAAACGTCACAGGTGCCATGTGATGGAGAAAATCCAGAATGATCACGGCACAAGCCTAAGCCTGCACATAAACCCACGAGCTGGCCAGGTCCTGATATCCTACCTAGATAGTTCCATAACCCTGAGGACATAGGGGAGTGAGGTGACAGAGACTTCAAATTTTCTCGGGGCCCTCAACACGAGGGTGGCGACCATCCCCTTTCCTTCGCTTCAAACTCATATTCATATTCACATATTTTTCACCAAGACTTCAAAAAGGTACGAAGGCTAATTGGTCTTCAAGGATTGGGACCTGGGAATCATCCTATCTCTCCAGTGTTTTATATCAAGGTAGCCGGAAATGCCCAGCTCTTCACGATTTCCAACTGCCGTGGAATCTTTAGCGAGAACAGCCAGAAGGCACACAGGTCCAAATCTATTTTCGTCCTCTTCCAAAGGACAAGTCGTTAAGTTCGATTTTCCGAGAGACTGTATAGGAAGTGAACCCTGGAACCTCGAGTTTAGTTACTGGCAGGCGAACGTCTGAACCATTCTGCCACTCTTCTCTCTCCTTCAAGACCTCCAGGCTGAACAAGATAAACACACTCACAACTTTGAGTCTTGTGTGATCAATGTTAAGATCGATGGAAAATTTCCTCTCATAGAGTGTAAGTCAATCATCTGTCTTGAAAGTTCTGATTCTAAAAGAAAAAAAAATGCCAGTGTTGTGTTGACGCTGGCCTTAGAGCAACACGGAATGTCTCATTTCTGACAGACACTTTTGACGCACGTGCTCGTCTTCAATTACTCTAGCTGGCTTATCTTTGGCGACAGTTTTGCTCAACAAACACCAGGCCACTTCCACAAGCCTGCCTGCCTGCCTGCCTGCCTGCCTGCCTGCCTGCCTGCTCAAATGGTGAGAAAACGCTTCTTGCGCGTCTCCTCTTAGAAAAGAAGGAAAATACCGCAGATGTTTGAGATCAACTTGTGTCAAGTTTTCTGTCGCCAATGGTTTTACCAAACTATCAACCTTCTTACTTTCCTTTCAGCAGCATTCGAAATAAACTTGAGTCAAGTGGACTTCCGCCAATGGCTTTCCTCAGAATAACATTTTCTTTTGGCATTAAGCATTCTGAATATTTGTTCACGTCTTAAGTGACTACTTCAGAAAATCTTGTAAAATGACAAATAATCCTGAATTATGTCTACCACAGCCATTGGATGGGTAGAGGTAAGAAAGACCTACAGTGCATGGCACTGTCTAGTATGTGAGTGTTCTGTATGTTGCATGCCATGTGGGTGATGAGAATTCTGTCTTTGACAGGACTCCTTCCACCATCATTCAGCCAACCACTTACAAAACTGTTTCTTTGAGTTTATGCATCTCACATGAAAGACTGGCAATATGATGTGATTTTTTTAAGAAAGTAAACTTACATGTAAACCTGAAAACGGATGAATGAAAGGGGATGGAGAATGCTTTGTAGCAGTAATAGTCAGGTTGAAAGTAAGAAATGCTTAACATGTCTAAATGACAGTGGGCTGGAACAAAGGGAAAGAATTATGTGTATGAGTGGGCACTAGCACGCATATAGAAGGTGGTAAGGTGGGCAAGTGTTGCACAGGAAAACAAAGCGAAAATGGAGGAGAAGGAGGGGGGAGGGAAAGCAAGAAATAAGGAAAGAAAAACAAGTTTTTATTTTAACAATATTTGATAATGTCTGTACTCTTGCAAAACAATCAACAATTCGATTTCTATTTCCATGACCAAAGTGTTCAAAAACTACAGGATGAAGAAGACAAACACACGCAAATTTATCTCCTGGGACCAATGTTCAGATCAATGGAGAATTTTTTTTTCAACCTGATCCATACACAGAATGTGCAACAACAAAATAATGCCTACTTGCTGTGGGCCATACTATCATAACAACGCATATAACTCTTCTGAAACAACATTGATCTGATGCAGAAACAGAACAAACTTTCTAAAATATGTGGAAATGTGACCTCCCACCACGAAATCAGTCTTAACTCGCAGTCAGTCGGACAGCACTAGGACCTGAAAAGGTAACTAAGGGTCTATCTGGGGTATTTTGACTTTTTCTCATAATTGATTTCTGTAGACTATAATCAAATGCCTACAGAAATGTTTTTCTTCAAAAAATAGTATTAATTAATTTGAAATGATATTTTTAATGCACTGATCGCAGCAGAAAGAACGCAATTTCATACCAAAAGTACCTATTTTTGTCTCTTATTATAAACCGAAACCTGTGCAGTACCCGCACATGTAATATACTGACGGAAAGCTCTTTGGTGCACCTTTCAGATAATGACAGCGAAAATTAGAAACAAACTGGGTCAAAACCACCGAATAAAGACATTTAAGGAAAATGTGTAGGAGAGCACACAAAAACTTTAGAGACCGTTTTCCTCAAAATGGCCGTCATACAACTTAATGACTTTAAACATACATAACTTCTACAATTTTTTGCGTACAAGCTTTATTCAAGTACCAAAATAATCAGCAGAATGTACACTTTTCAGTGATATGTATATCTCAAAATGCCCAAAATGCTAGTTAAGACTGATTTCGTGGTGGGAGGTCACAAATGTTTGTACTCTTTCAAAACATGCCATAATTTTGATTTCTGATCACAAAAGTTTGGAAAATCTCCAGGCTGCACAAGATAAGCACACGCAAACTGGTGTCTCCTGGGATCAATGTTAAGATCGATGGAGTATTTCCTCTTGCAAAGTCAGTCAGTCTCTAATTTCCTCTCCTAAAACAAGTTCATCTCATCTCTTGAAAGTTGTGAACTTACAGGGGTCAGAAAACCTGCCAGTTTAGCAGTTCTGTTGACATTGGCCACAGGGCAATGTTGACTGCCTTATTTCTGACAGACACTTCTGACGCCACACGATAGTCTTCACTGGCAACAATTTTGCTCAACAAAGATCAGGTCACTTCCCCACGTCTAGCTGCCAAAGACAGCAAAAATAAAATGTTTCAGACCTCCTTTAGAAAAGAAAGTCAACTCCATAAATATTCGAAATAAACTTGTGTCAAGTTTTCTTTCACCTACGGTTTTATCAAACTGTCAGCTGGTTCTTTCCGCCACAACAAGTACATTTTGTGATTTTCTGTGATCCATCTGAGTCAAGTCTACGATCACCAGCGGTTTTATCAGAACATTAACACTGCCCTTTGAAAGTCAGAATTGGCATTCTATACTCTCAATATTTATTCACTCGAGTGAATCCTTCAGAAAATCTATTAGAAAAGACGACATTATCTTAAATTGTGGTTACCATCACCATCAGCTTCAGTCAGATGTGATCTTGAAGGTCGATGGCAGATATGATAATATCCTGTATGAATTTGCGCTGGGAAGTTGCCTATTTTATGAGGCGCATGTACATCGTTATTCTCCATTTGTTCTCGAAAAACATGACTCGGTTGTAAATTGTTCAGT
>JAPXFY010000032.1:40491259-40506259 GCA_030674185.1 Monoplex corrugatus | reverse complement strand
GACTGAAGTCTAACATTTACCTACTTGACTAACCCGTCTGCCAGGACACATCTATGACAGACCACTAAATCATAGAGAAAAATAATCAAAGGAAAACCTTTCAAGGCAAGCAACCGTTGGGAAAAAAATTATCCGGCTTTGAAGAATAATACGTATGGAAGGCATGCACTTGCAAGGGAAGGAAAATAAGAATGAAAGTATATGCACTTGTAAGGAAAGGAAAATATGGATGAAAGTATAAATTGTGCACTTGCCAGGGAAATAAAATAGGATGAACGTATATGCACTTGCAAGTGAAAGAAAATAGGAATGAAAGTATATACACTTGCAAGTGAAAGAAAATAGGTATGAACGTATATACACTTGCAAGTGAAAGAAAATAGGAATGAACGTATATACACTTGCAAGTGAAAGAAAATAGGGATGGAAGCATAATTTATACTCTTGCAAGTGAAAGGAAATAGGGATGAAAGTATATGCACTTGCTGGGGAAAGAAAATAGGGATGGAAGTATCTGGGGATCTCTAAGTACTCTCCTTGATTAATGTCATCAAAAGTGGCCACAGCTGAGAGACAGCTCCTAACCTTTTCCAACCAGACCATCACCCACACCCTGCCTGCAAGATAAAAAAAAATGCCTTCCATCATATATCACTGACTTCCCCAAGGAAGAGTCATAGGGTTTTGATTAGAGCAGCAATGACGTTTATGATGATCATTCCCTCATACATTAGTGACGACTCCTCCCATCCACCCCCACCCCACCTCAAGAAGGGTCATAGGTTTGGATCAGAACATCGATGACGTTATGATGAATCATTCTGTAATACATAATCCATTCGCCCAAGTCAAGAGTCATGAGGGTTTAATTAGCACATTGATGATTTTTTGTGATGATCGATGGGACGTTCCACACATAACGAGGGAGTGAGATTGGGTGGGGAGGGGGAGGGGGGCTGTGGTCAGAGTAATTGCTGAGATTTCGTTCCGTGGCTCAGCACCAGGGAAGCAGAAACCGTTTCCAACAAGGATAAATCAAACCTGAAAATAAAGATACATAGATGAACGAGTTGAATGAATGAATGAAGGTAGGAAGGAACGAACAAACGAATAAATTAATCATGTTTTAATAATTTAATTGATTTATTAATGATTTAGCCAATTAATGATTCATTAATTGACGGTTTAATTACCCAATTAACGTTGACTGATTACTTAATGGTTTAATCAATTTAATTACGATTTAACTACTCAATTAATCACTATTCAATCAATCAATCAATCAATGATTTAATGAATCAATGATTTGACTGACTGACTGACTGATTGATTGATTAATTGATTGATTGATTGATTGATTGATTGAATGTTTGATTGTTGTTGTATGAACAAACGGATGAATGAATGAAATAACAAATGAAAGAATAGATAAATGAGTGGACGAGTGAATGAATAAATGAATGAATTCGAATGAATGACACGAAACGTAACAAGAGAGCATATTTAAAGAATACTGCCTATTGTTAGCAACATGAATAGATACTGGTGTACAATTATCTGGCATCCAGATGCATATGCATTAGTTTCAAAGCTAATTGGGACCTTAAAACATGAAAGTACATCAGTTCAAATACGCACAGTTAATCATAGAGAAAGACTGATGGGAGAAAGAAAGAATAAGACAGACAGACAGACAGAGAGAGAGAGTGTGAGAGAGACAGACAGACAGAGAGTCAGGCAGACAGGCAGACAGACAGAGACAGAGACACATAGATAGACGGATAGGCAGAGAAAGCATGAGACAGACAAACAGAGAAAAAGCACTTTACGATAGTTAAGAAACACATAAATGACATGTAGGACAATACAGACATCAGGAACAGAACGAGACCCCACTGAAGTTGACTGGAAACGAAATGGAGTGGATGTATATAGATGGGCTTGGAAGGAAGAGCTGTTTATAGAGCTCTCAGTTCTGACCCTGATTTATGTTATCAGGAGTTTAGAGTTTGTCCGAAAGGGATTCATCGCACTCGGACAATTCCATATGCGCTCCAACCAAATCTGCCAGCAATTATCTGGCAGACAGACTCCCCGAGCTTGCGCAAAAGTCTATACGCTGGCAAGGTCTTGAACTGGGGAGCAGGAAGAGACGGAGGGAGAGGAGACCTTTAAAGCACTTAAGCTGCCACCACCAGGATGATAGAAAATACAAAGATGGGCAGTGAACAGGCCAATGTCCAATGTGGGCTGGGACTCAATTGGAGATATCAGATCCTGCGTCCATGGCTTAATCAAAAGATCCACTCAGCCCACTGTTATGAAAAGGGAGGCATTAATCAAAGAACATAACTCTTGAGAGTCACGTAGGAATTATCTCCCATGTTGTGGAACTTCTCAAATCTAACATAGGTTGCGCTACCCATTCAGCTAGCATAGAAGCAGATACAAAGCACAAAAACCGTAAGCTCAGAATACATAAAAGAAATATAGGACAATACAGACATCAGGAACAGAAAGAGACACCACTGAAGTTGACTGGAAACGAAATGGAATGGATGTACATAGATGGGCTTGGAATGAAGAGCTTACGGTTTTTGTGCTTTGTATCTGCTTCTATGCTAGCTGAATGGGTAACACAAACTGTGTTGGGTTTGAGAAGCTCTGCAATATGGGAGATAATTCCTACGTGACTCTCAAGAGTTATGTTCTTTTGATTAACATCATAAAAATTCCCCCTGCCTCCCTCTTATTTCTTTAAAAGGGAAGCAGTTAAGAAACAGACCACCCAGCCTTTGCAGCCAGATCATCTGTCACAACCATCGTACCCATTAAAAGCTAGTGTTCTATCACACATCATTAACTTGCCCAAGAATGAGTCACAACGTTGTACGTAGCACATCAATGACTTTTTTTATGCCTACTCTGTCATACACCATTTACTTGCACAAGGATGAGTTATAGGGATATAATCAGCACATTGATGACTTTTGTGATGATTAGTCCATCATACATCAATGACTTGCCCAACGATGACTCACAGGGTTTTGATTAGCACATCGATGACATTTGCGATAATCATTCCATCATATATCATTGACTTGCCTAAGGATGACTCAGAGAGTTTTAATTAGCACATTGATGACTTCTGTGATAATGTTTCCACCAAACATCCTTGACCTGCCCAAGAATAATTCCTGGGGGGTTTATTAGCATATTAATGGTTGCAGGAAAAGCCCCAGGACCAGACAACATTACAAAGAGATGATTGAAGCCCTGAAAGAATTTGGTATTGAAACAATAACAGTCCTCCTAAATGAAATTTACGACACTGGAAAAATCCCCAAAGATATGTGAAAATCAATGTTCACTGCACTTCTAAAGAAGACAGGGGCTATAGATGCGAACTCCACCACACAATCAGTTTGATGAGTCATGTAACAAAACTCTATTAAGAATAATCATAATGAGGACAAGGAATAGAATCAAAAGAGAAATAGCAGATGAACAGTGTGGATTTGTGGAAGGGAAAGTAACTATTAATGCCATCCACATCCTAAGAACTATCATAGAGAGGTCAGTCGAGATGAATAAGGATTCATATTTATGCTTTGTTGATTATATCAAGGCTTTCGATCAGGTAAGACATGAAGAATTGATCAACCAACTAGATAGACTCAATATTGATGGAAAAGATCTGCGAATAATCAGAAGTATGTATTGGGGACAAACAGCTGCAATGAGAATAGAAAACGATATTAGCTCTTTCCAAAACATCAAAAGAGGAGTCAGACAGGGTTGTGTTTTGTCACCAGATTGTTTTTACTTTACAGCGAAAATATCATGAGAAACCTAGAGGGAGATCCTGGATTAAAGGTTGGAGGAAAAATGATAAACAATATTCGATACGCAGATGACACCGTGCTAATTGCAGAACACGAAAGGGACCTACAAAACCTTGTGAATATAACAGAAATACAAAGCAAAGGTAATGGGTTGGAATTAAACAGCAGGAAGACTGCAGTCATAAAAAAAACAAACATGAAACCCCCTTAAGCAAAATAACAGCAAACGGACAGCCTTGAGACAGGTTGATAAGTTTAAATACCTGAGAGCAATCATTTCACCAGACGGCAGATGCACATCAAAAATAGCCAGCGGAATCGGCCAAGCCAAAACAGCATTCAGGAATATGAAAAGCATTCAACAAATGCCTATCAATTATTATCATTAAGAGAGTTCTTGAATGTTATATAGAACCAATACTGTTATACGTATGTAGGGCGTGGACAGTCAACAAGCAAAGCCAGAACAAGATTGAGGCATAATGGCTAACTGGCTAAACTTGTCTCTAAGATTGAGGCAGCCCAAATGTGGTTTCTAAGAAGAATGTTGAGAGTTCCATGGATCAAACGAGACAGTCTTGATGGAGGCAGACACAAGAAGATCATTCATAAGGAAGATTAGGAAAAGACAGGCAACATTAATAGCCTTTTTTACGATGAAAGGGAAATTGGAGCACCTGGTCTTAACGGGAAAGCTGGAGGGAAAGAGCACCAGGTAGACCCAGGGAGAAGATACTAGACGGACTTGCAGAGTGGCTGGGGACAAAGAGGGCTGAAGAGATACTTGAGACAACAAGAGATAGAGACAGATGAAAGTCCATGATGGCCAACGCCATGCGGCAAGGCACCTGATGATGATGATGATGGTGATAGTTGCATATAATCATTCCCATCATACGTCATTGACTTTCCAATGCCTGTCTTGTCTTGTTGTATTAAATACGTGTTCTTATTCTATTTTCGTGCTTTTGTCTGGTTCTTGTCTTCTGTTGTTGTCCTTTCTGCTGAGACTCTGCACTCGTTTATTTCTTGGAGCGTCTCGAAATGAGATTCTATGGTAAACGCTTAACTTTCATAATCAGTCTCATTTGTAAGGCACTGCAACGCAATATGCAATATCAAGACGTTACGATGATTAACAGTTATGCTGCAGTTGACATACTGACAATTGGCATTTGAAAATAAAGATGGGAAAATAGTAAAAAGAAAACAACAACAACAACAACAACAACCAGCAGTAAAAATATAGAAGTTTAAATTACATGTAATTTGTTGCAATACGTTTTTGGTGTTGCGTTTTTGCTGTTCTCGTGGTCGTGGTACTAGTGGTATTGGCATTTTTGTGTGTTTTAACTGGAATTTTCAAACGCGTAAGATTGCACAGCAATGTAATGTTACCTATGCAGTGTAGCCTAAACCAACAGAACAGAAAGCAATGCCTGTGTAGTGTAGCCTAAACCAACAGAACAGAAAGCAATGCCTGTGTAGTGTAGCCTAAACCAACAGAACAGAAAGCAATGCCTGTGTAGTGTAGCCTAAACCAACAGAACAGAAAACAATGCCTGTGTAGTGTAGCCTAAACGAACAGAACAGAAAGCAATACCTGTGTAGTGTAGCCTAAACCAACAGAACAGAAAGCAATGCCTATGCAGTGTAGCCTAAACCAACAGAACAAAGACCAACGCCTGTGCAGTGTAGCCTAAACCAACAGAACAAAGAACAACGCCTGTGCAGTGTAGCCTAAACCAACAGAACAAAGAACAAAGCCTGTGTAGTATAGTCTAAACCAACAAAACAAAGAACAGTGCCTGTGCAGTGTAGCCTAAACCAACAGCACAAAGAACAATGTCTGTGCAGTGTAGCCTAACCAACAGAACAAAGAACAATGCCTGTGCAGTGTAGCCTAAACCAACAGAACAAAGACCAATGCCTGTGCAGTGTAGCCTAAACCAACAGAACAAAGACCAATGCCTGTGCAGTGTAGCCTAAACCAACAAAACAAAGAACAATGCCTGTACAGTGTAGTCTAAACCAACAAAACAAAGAACAATGCCTGTGCAGTGTGGCCTAAACCAACAGAACAAAGAACAATGCCTGTGCAGTGTAGCCTAAACCAACAGAACAAAGAACAATGTCTGTGCAGTGTAGTCTAAACCAACAGAACAAAGAACAACGCCTGTGCAGTGTAGCCTAAACCAACAGAACAAAGACAATGCCTATGCAGTGTAGTCTAAACCAACAAAACAAAGAACAATGCCTGTGCAGTGTAGCCTAAACCAACCGAACAAAGACCAATGCCTGTGTATTGTAGCCTAAACCAACAGAACAAAGAACAATGTCTGTGCAGTGTAGTCTAAACCAACAGAACAAAGAAACGCTGTACAGTGTAGTCTAAACCCAACAAACAAGAACAAGCCTGTACAGTGTAGCCTAAACCAACAAAACAAAGAACAATGCCTGTGCAGTGTAGCCTAAACCAACAGAACAAAGAACAATGCCTGTGCAGTGTAGCCTAAACCAACAGAACAAAAACAACTACCAATTTGGGACAAGATTAACCTAAGGCCAAACCAGAGAAACTGTTCAAAAATATGTGTGAATGCTTGCAGCCTTTCAAAACACCCAATTATTTTCACTTCCGATAACGAAACCCTCAAAACCTTCAGTTTTTGTTGTTGTTTTAGTTTTAGTTTCTTAAGATGACGTCTCTGAATTCCATATGGACAAACGTCACAGGTGCCATGTGATGGAGAAAATCCAGAATGATCACGACACATGCCTTAGCCTACACGTATACATAAACCCACGAGCTGGCAGGTCCTGATATACTACCTAGATAGTGCCATAACCCTGAGGTCATAGGGGAGTGAGATGACAGAGACTTCAGATTTTCTCGGGGCCCTCACTACGAGGGTGGCGACCATCCCCTTTCCATCGCTTCAAACTCATATTCATATTCACATATTTTTCACCAAAACTTCAAAAAGGCATGAAGGCTAATTAGTCTTCAAGGATTGGGACCTGGGAAATCATCCTATCTCTCCAGTGTTTTATATCAAGGCAGCCAGGCAATGCCTAGCTCTTCACGATTTCCAATTGCCGTGGGATCTTTAGCAAACGCAGCCAGAAGGCACACAGGTCCAAATCTAGTTTCATCCTCTTCCAAAAGACTAGACGTTAAGTTCGATTTTCCGGTCAAACAGAGGAGAAAGCCGATGCCTGTACAGGAAGTAAACCCTGGAACCTCGAGTTTAGTTACTGGCAGGCGAACGTCTGAACCATTCTGCCACTCTTCTCTCTCCTTCAAGACCTCCAGGCTGAACAAGATAAACACACTCACAACTTTGAGTCTTGTGTGATCAATGTTAAGATCGATGGAAAATTTCCTCTCATAGAGTGTAAGTCAATCATCTGTCTTGAAAGTTTGATTCTAAAAGAAAAAAAAATGCCAGTGTTGTGTTGACGTTGGCCTTAGAGCAACACGGAATGTCTCATTTCTGACAGACACTTTTGACGCACGTGCTGGTCTTCAGTTACTCTAGCTGGCTTATCTTTGGCGACAGTTTTGCTCAGCAAACACCAGGCCACTTCCACAAGCCTGTTTGCCTGCCTGCCTGTCTGCCTGCCTGCCTGCCTGCCTGCCTGCTAAATGGTGAGAAAACGCTTCTTGCGCGTCTCCTCTTAGAAAAGAAGGAGAATACCGCAGATGTTTGAGATCAACTTGTGTCAAGTTTTCTGTCGCCAATGGTTTTACCAAAGTATCAACCTTCTTACTTTCCATTGCAGCAACATTGGAAATAAACTTGAGTCAAGTGGACTGCCACCAATGGCTTTCCTCAGAATAACATTTTCTTTTTGGCATTAAGCATTCTGAATATTTGTTCAGGTGACTACTTCAGAAAATCTCTGTAAAATGACAAAATAATCCTGAATTATGTCTACCACAGCCATTGGATGGGTAGAGGTAAGAAAGACCTACAGTGCATGGCACTGTCTAGTATGTGAGTGTTCTGTATGTAACATGCCATGTGGCTGATGAGAAGTTCTGTCTTTGACAGGACGGGCTTTCATCATCATTCAGCCAACCATTATAAGAAAATGTTCCATTGAGTTTATGCATCTCACGTGAAAGACCAGCCATATGATGTGATGTTTTGTAAGAAAGTAAATTTACATGTAAACCTGAAAGTGGATAAATGAAAGGGGATGGAGAAGGCATTGTAGCAATAATACTCAGGTAGAATAGGAACTGATTGACATAGCCAAATGACAGTTGGCTGGAACAGAGGGAAGGAGTGTTATGTGTGTATGAGTGGGCACTAGCAGGCAGACAGAAGGTGGTAAGGTGGGCAAGTGTTGCACAGGAAAACAAGGCGAAAATGGAGGAGAAGGAGGGAAAAGGAAAGCAAGAAATAAGGAAAGAAAAGCAAGTATTTATTTTAACAATATGTGACCCTCCACCACGAAATCAGTCTTAACTAGCATTTTGGGCATTTTGAGATATACATATCACTGAAAAGTGTACATTCTACTGATTATTTTGGTACTTGAATAAAGCTTGTACTCAAAAAAATGTAGAAGTTATGTATGTTTAAAGTCATTAAGTTGTATAACGACAATTTCGAGAAAACGGCCTCTAAAGTTTTTGTGTGCTCTCCTACACATTTTCCTTAAATTTTTCTATTTGGTGGCTTTGACCCTGTTTGTTTCTAATTTTCGCTGTCATTATCTCAAAGGTGCACCAAAGAGCTTTCCGTCAGTATATTACATGTGCGGGTACTGCACAGGTTACGGTTTATAATAAGAAACAAAAATAGGTACTTTTGGTAGGAAATTGCATTCTTTCTGCTCTGATCAGTGCATTAAAATACCATTTTAAATTGATTAATAATAGTTTTTCAAGAAAAAATTTTCTGTGGGGGATAGATTATAGTCTACAGAAATCAATTATGAGAAAAAGTCAAAACACCCCAGATCGACCCTCAGTCACCTTTTCAGCTCCTAGTGCTGTCCGACAAATGAGACAGTCTTGATGGAGGCAGACACTCATAAAGAGGATTAGAAAAAGACAGGCAACATTTATATGTCATTTTATGAGGAAGGGGGATTTGGAGTACCTGGTCACAACGGGAAAGCTGGAGGGAAAGAGAGCACCGGGTAGACCCAGGGAGAAAATGCTGGACGGACTTGCAGAGTGGCTGGGGACGATGGGGGTGGGGGAAATGCTAGGGGCAACGAGAGATAGAGATAGATGGAAGCCCATGGTCGCCAACGCCATGCGGCAGGGCACCTGATGATGATGATGATTCTTTTCACCACAAAAAAGTACATATTGTTAATACCTGAGATCCATCTGAGTCAAGTCTACGATCACCAGTGGTTTTATCAGAACATTAACACTGCCCTTTTAAAGTCAGAATTGGCATTCTATAGTCTCAATATTTATTCACTTGAGTGAATCCTTCAGAAAATCTATTAGAAGAGACGACATAATCTTAAATTGTAGTTACCATCACCATCGGCTTCAGTCAGATGTGATCTTGAAGGTTGATGGCAGATATGATAAGATCCTGTAAGAATTTGCGCTGGGAAGTTGTGTATTTTATGAGGCACATGTACACCATTATTCTGCATTTCTTCTCGAAAAACATGACTCGGTTGTAAATTGTTTAGTTATGTATCTCTGTTGTCTCCACAATGTGGACCAATCCATCAAATCGACATTCGTGACTGACTGAACACAGGAAAAGAAAAGAAAGAAAGTGAAAACAAGAAATATTCACTAATATCTTTGTACCATTTCGCAGTATTTGATAATTTTATAGCCACTATCAACATTTTCCCAAGAACTTCAGGTTGTCAGTGAAAATTACTCACAAAGTTGAGTCATCTCAAGATCGATGAAGACTGTTCTCTCTCAGAATAAGTCAGTCTCGTCTCTTTAAGAAAGATTCGTAATCTAGGAGTTCTCTCTCAGAATAAGTCAGTCTCGTCTCTTTAAGAAAGATTCGTAATCTAGAAAGCTATAGAACATGGCCATGTTCTTTTGGGATTACTACTAAGATCAATGGTGAATTTCCTCTCAAACAGTACGTCAATGTCATATCTTGAAAGTTCTGATGCTTCGAAGTCAGAAAATTTACCAAGGTAAGAGTTCTGTTGACACTGGCCTCGGAGCAATGTGGAATGTCCATTTTTCTGGCAGACGCTTTTGACGTCGCGTGCTTGTTTTAAATTACCTTAGCTGGCTTATCTTTGGCGACACTTTTTGCTCGGTAAATACCAGACCACTTCCACAAGTCTGGCTGCCAAATAGAGAAAGCAAAAAGATTCTTGGGGATCCCCTTCAGAAAGTCAATGCAGTAAATGTTCGATAAAAGACGTATTTCAAGTCTAACGTTGTCCAACGGTTTCACAGAAATCTGAACTTTCTCTTTTCCTTCACGAGAAAGCGAATCTGTGAATGTTTGAGATACACTTGAGTCATGTCTGCTGTCGTGGATGGCTTTGCTCAGAATAAAATCATCTTTTTGACATTTGGCATGAAGTACTCTAAATATGTACCCACTTCCTGACCAGCTCCTCGAGGAGATCTCTGTAAATTGGGAAGATACTCCTGAATTACATCCACTGTCTCCATTGGTTTCAGTGATGTGCAAATACTCTTCAGCTTTTGGCTTAAATGTTCTGTGTTGCGTGTGACCTTTCGGTGCCTTAGAAAATCTGTAGTTTCCAGGACACACTTTCACTATTCTTTTGCAAACCATGTATCAAAATGGCAATTGCGATTTGTGAGGTTAACCTGGCAGGCTGGCAATTCAACGAAGAATTTCGTTTGAAAGTAAATTTACGTAAGAGTGTCTATCAGAAAGAGTTGTACTGAGAAAAGGAGTTCGAAGTTTTGAGTTTGCTCAAGAAGGGTTCATTGTGCTCAGGCACTTCCATATGTCCTCCATTCAAATGTGTCAGTACTCACCTGGCAGATTCCTTGAGCCTGCACAAAATTCTATGCGCTGGCAGGATCTTGAAATTGGCAGAGAAGATATGAAAAATGAAACACTGACACTACCAGGATGACTGAGGCAGACTGTATGCTGCAGGCTGGCATTGAACTTGAGACATCAAATGTTTGAGTCCAAGACCCACAATCCGTGCATTATCATCGTGGCTCTTTAATCAACTGAGCTACAGGTCAACCCTGGCAGAGAGGGAATACGACTTGTAATGTCATATTAAGCCATAGTGGGGACAATTCAGTTCAAGTCAATAACACTTTATTGTCAGAGCTGTCTAGACATTGTCCTGGAGACTTGTGAAATGAGGGGAGATTGGTCATCCTAAAATATCTCACTCTCTTCCCTTGTCTGAAACTGGTCAATGGGATGATGGTGAGACAGGGTTTGTAAGGGATGAGGTTGTTGTAATAAGAGATTTTGTGATCGTCTAGGATCACGTCTTGTGTGACTACTTCCGAAAATCTCTGTGAAATGACAAGATAATCCTAAATTATGTCTACCACAGCCATTGGCTGGGTGGAGGTAAGAAAGATATGCAATGTAAGTCAGTGGCTAGTACGTGTATGTTCTGTATCTTGCATACCATGTGGGTGATGAGAAGTTCTGTCTTTGACAGGACTCGCTTCCACCATCATTTAGCCAACCACTGAAAAAACGGTTTCTTTGAGTTTATGCATCTCACATGAAAGACCAGCAATATGACGTGAAGTTTTGTAAGAAAGTAAACTTACATATAAACCTGAAAACGGATAAATGAAAGGGGATGGAGAAGGATTTGTAGCATTAATACTCAGGTAGAATAGGAACTGATTGACATAGCTAAATGACAGTGGGCTGGAACATAGGGAAGAAGTGTTATGTGTGAATGAGTGGGCACTAGCACGCAGACAGAAGGTGGTAAGGTGGGCAAGTGTTGCACAGGAAAACAAGGCGAAAATGGAGGAGAAGGAGGGAAAAAGGAAAGCAAGAAATAAGGAAAGAAAAACAAGTCTTTATTTTAACAATATTTGATAATGATTGTACTCCTGCAAAACAATCAACAATTTGACTTCTATTTCCATGACCAAAGTGTTCAAAAACTACAGGATGAAGAAGACAAACACACGCAAATTAAATCTCCTGGGACCAATGTTCAGATCAATGGAGAATTTTTTTTTCAACCTGATCCATACACAGAATGGCAACAACAAAATAATGCCTGCTTGCTGTGGCCATACTATCATAACAACGATATAACCCTTCTGAAACAACATTGATCTGATGCAGAAACAGAAAAACTTTCTAAAATATGTGGTAAATGTGACCTCCCACCACGAAATCAGTCTTAACTCGCAGGTCAGTCGGACAGCACTAGGAGCTGAAAAGGTAACTGAGGGTCTATCTGGGGTGTTTTGACTTTTTCTCATAATTGATTTCTGTAGACTATAATCAATCCTCAGAGAATGTTTTTCTTCAAAAAATATATTAATAATTTAAATGTATTTTAATGCACTGATCGCAGCAGAAAGAACGCAATTTCATACCAAAGTACCCATTTTTGTCTCTTATTATAACCGTAATACTGTGCAGTACCCGCACATGTAATATACTGACGGAAAGCTCTTTGGTGCACCTTTCAGATAATGACAGCGAAAATTAGAAACAAATGGGTCAAAGCCACGAATAAGACATTTAAGGAAAATGTGTAGGAGAGCACACAAAAACTTAGAGGCCGTTTTCTCCAAAATGGCCGTCATACAACTTAATGACTTTAACATACATAACTTCTACAATTTTTTGGTACAAGCTTTATTCAAGTACCAAAATAATCAGCAGAATGTACACTTTCAGTGATATGTATATCTCAAATGCCAAAATGCTAGTTAAGACTGATTTCGTGGTGGGAGGTCACAAATGTTTGTACCCTTTCAAAACATGCCATAATTTGATTTCTGATGCAAAAGTTTGGAAAATCTCCAGGCTGCACAAGATAAGCACACGCAAACTGGTGTCTCCTGGGATCAAGTTAAGACGATGGAGTATTTCCTACTTGCAAATCAGTCTTACTAATTTCTCTCTAACAAGTTATCTCATCTCTGAAAGTTGTACTTACGCTGATTATTTTGGTACTTGAATAAAACCTGTACTAAAAAAAAATGTAGAAGTTATGTATGTTTAAAGTCATTAAGTTGTATGATGGCCATTTTGAAAAAACGGCCTCTAAATGTTTTGTGTGTTCTTCTACACATTGTCCTTAAATTTCTTTATTTGGTAGCTTTGACCTAGTTTGTTCTAATTTTCGCTGTCATTATCTGAAAGGTGCACCAAAGAGCTCTCCATCAGTATATTACATGTGCGGGTACTGTACAGGTTACTGTTCATAATAAGAGACAAAAATAGGTACTTTTGGTAGGAAATTGCGTTCTTTCTGCTGCAAACAGTGCATTAAATTAAAATACCGATTTAAATTGATTAATAATATTTTTTCAAGAAAAAAAATTCTGTAGGGGATAGATTATAGTCTACAGAAATCAATTTTGAGAAAAAGTCAAAACACCCCAGATAGACCCTCAGTCACCTTTTCAGCTCCTAGTGCTGTTCGACTGACTGCGAGTTAAGACTGATTTCGTGGTGTGGGGTCACATTTCCTCTTGCAAAGTCAGTCAGTCTCTAATTTCCTCTCGTAAAACAAGTTCATCTCACCTCTTGAAAGTTGTGATCTTACATGGTCAGAAAACCTGCCAGTTTAGCAGTTCTGTTGACATTGGCCACAGGCAATGTTGACTGCCTTATTCTGACAGACACTTCTGACGCCACACGATAGTCTTCACTCGCAGACAATTTTGCTCAACAAAGATCAGGTCACTTCCCCACGTCTAGCTGCCAAAGACAGCAAAAATAAAATGTTTCAGACCTCCTTTAGAAAAGAAAGTCAACCCATAAATATTCGAAATAAACTTGTGTAAAGTTTTTTTCACCTACGGTTTGACAAATGTCAGCTGGTTCTTTCCCACAACAAGTACATTTTGTGTTTTCTGTGATCCATTGAGTCAAGTTCTACGATCACCAGTGGTTTTATCAGAACATTAACACTGCCCTTTTGAAAGTCAGAATTGGCATTCTATAATCTCAATATTTATTCACTCGAGTGAATCCTTCAGAAAATCTATTAGAAAGAGACGACATTATCTTAAATTGTGGTTACCATCACCATCAGTTCAGTCAGATGTGATCTTGAAGGTCGATGGCAGATATGATAATATCCTGTATGAATTTGCGCTGGGAAGTTGCCTATTTTATGAGGCGCAAGTACATCGTTATTCTCCATTTGTTCTCGAAAAACATGACTCGGTTGTAAATTGTTCAGTGATGTATCTCTGTTGCCTCCACAATGTGACCAAACCATCAAATGACATTCGTGACTGACTGAACACAGGAAAAAGTAAAGAAAGAAAGTGAAAACAAGAAATATTCACTAATATCTTTGTACCCTTTCGCAGTATTTGATAATTTTATAGTCACTATCAACATTTTTCCAAGAACTTCAGGTTGTCAGTGAAAATCACGCACAAAGCTGAGTCATCTCAGGATCGATGAAGACTGTTCTCCTCTCAGAATAAGTCAGTCTCGTCTCTTTAAGAAAGATTTCGTAATCTAGGAAGCCATAGAACATGGCCATGTTCTTTTGGGATTACTGTTAAGATTCAATGGTGAATTTCCTCTAAAGAGTACGTCAATGTCATATCTTGAAAGTTCTGATGCTTCGGAGTCAGAAAATTTACCAAGGTAAGAGTTCGTTGACACTGGTCTCGGAGCAATGTGGAATGTGCTTTTTTTCTGGCAGACGCTTTTGACGTCGCGATGCTTGTTTTAAATTACCTTAGCTGGCTTATCTTTGGCGACACTTTTTGCTCGTAAATACCAGACCACTTCCACAAGTCTGGCTGCCAAATAGAGAGAGCAAAAAGATTCCGGGGATCCCCTTCAGAAAGTCAATGCAGTAAATGTTCGATAAATGACGTATGTCAAGTCTAACGTTGCCAACGGTTTCGCAGAAATCTGAAGCATTCTTTCCTTCCACGAGAAAGCGAATTCTGTGAATGTTTGAGATACACTTGAGTCATGTCTGCTGTCGTGGATGGCTTTGTTCAGGAAAAAAA
>JAPXFY010000032.1:40473759-40486259 GCA_030674185.1 Monoplex corrugatus | reverse complement strand
GGCGTAGAAAATGGGACAACAAAATCAATAGTTGAGCACAAAGGTAACATCCCTGAGAGTGATGATCAAAAAAAAGTCCTTTTGACTGAAGTCTAACATTTACCTACTTACTAACCCGTCTGCCAAGACAATCTATGACAGACCATTAAATCATAGAGAAGATAATCAAAGGAAAACCTTTCAAGGCAAGCAACTGTTAGGAAAAAAGTTATCTATCTTTGAAGAATAATATGTAGGAAGGCATGCACTTGCAAGGGAAGGAAAATAGGGATGAAAGTATATATGACCTCCACCACCAATTCAGTCTTAACTTGCAGTCAGTCGAACAGCACTAGAGCTGAAAAGGTGACTGGAGGTCTATCTGGGTGTTTTTGACTTTTTCTCAAAATTGATTTCTGTGGACAATAATCTATCCCCCACAAGATTTTTTTTCTTGACAAAATACATTAATCAATTCTAAATGGTATTTTAATGCATGATCGTAGCAGAAAGAATGCACTTTTTTTTTTACCAAAAGTACCTCTTTTGTCTCTTAATACGAACTGTAATCTATACAGACCCCAACAAGTAATATACTGACAGAAAGCTCTTTGATGCACCTTTTCGGATAATGACAACGAAAATTAGAAACAAACTGGTCAAAGCCGCCAAATAAAGACATTTTTAAAAATGTGTAGGAGTGTACGTAAAAACTTTAGAGCCGTTTTCTCAAAATGGCCGTCATACAACTTATGACTTTAAACACACATAACGGCAACATTTTGTTTTAGTACAAGCTTTATTCAAATACCAAAATAATCAGCAGAATGTACACTTTCCATTGATATGTGTATCTCAAAATACCCAAAATGCTAGTTAAGACTGATTTCCTTCTGGGAGGTCACATATGCACTTTGCAAGGAAAGAAAGTAGGATGGAAGTGTATGCACTTGTAAGTGAAAGAAAATAGGGATGAAAGTATATACACTTGCAAGTGAAAGAAAGTAGGATGGAAGTGATATGCACTTGTAAGTGAAAGAAAATAGGGATGAAAGTATATACATTGCAAGTGAAAAGAAAGTAGGGATGGAGTGTATGCACTTGTATGAAAGAAAATAGGGATGAAAGTATATACACTTGCAAGTTAAAGAAAATAGGGATGGAAGTATATGCACTTGTAAGTGAAAGAAAATAAGGATGAAGTATATACACTTGCAAGTGAAAGAAAATAGGGATGAAGTATATACACTTGTAAGTGAAAGAAAACAGGGATGAAAGTATATACACTTGTGGAAAGAAATAGGATGAAGTAATCATTTACAGGGAAAAAAAGGGATAAATTGTAAGGGAAAGAAAAAGGGATGGAAAGTATATACACTTGTAAGGGAAAGAAAACAGGGATGAAAGTATATACACTGTAAGGGAAAGAAAAAAGGGATGAAAGTATATACACTTGTAAGGAAAGAAAATAGGATGGAAGTATAATTATCACTTGCCAAGGGAAAGAAAATAGGGATGGAAGTATCCAGGGATCTCTAAGTACTCTCCTTGATTAATGTCATCAAAAGTGGCCACAGCTGAGAGACAGCTCCTAACCTTTTCCAACCAGACCATCACCCCACACCCTGCCTGCAAGATAAAAAAAACCCAGCCTTCCATCATATATCACTGACTTCCCCAAGGAAGAATCATAGGGTTTTGATTAGAGCAGCAATGACGTTTATGATGATCATTCCCTCATACATTAGTGACAACTCCTCCCATCCACCCCCACCCCCACCCCCAACCCACCTCAAGAAGGGTCATAGGTTTAGATCAGAACATCGATGACGTTTATGATGAATCATTCTGTAATATATAATCCACTCGCCCAGTCAAGAGTCATGAGGGTTTAATTAGCACATTGATGATTTTTTGTGATGATCGATGGGACGTTCCACACATAACGAGGGAGTGAGATTGGGTGGGGAGGGGGTAGGTGGGGGCTCTGGTCAGAGTAATTGCTGAGATTTCGTTCCGTGGCTCAGCACCAGGGAAGCAGAAACCGTTTCTAACAAGGATAAATCAAACCTGAAAATAAAGATACATAGATGAACGAGTTGAATGTATGAATGAAGGAAGGAAGGAACGAACAAACGAATAAATTAATCATGTTTTAATAATTTAATTGATTTATTAATGATTTAGCCAATTAATGATTTATTAATTGACGGTTTAATTACCCAATTAACGTTGACTGATTACTTAATGGTTTAATCAATTTAATTACGATTTAACTACTCAATTAATCACTATTCAATCAATCAATCAATCAATGATTTAATGAATCAATGATTTGACTGACTGACTGACTGACTGATTGATTGATTAATTGATTGATTAATTGATTGATTGATTGATTGATTGATTGATTGTTGTTGTATGAACAAACGGATGAATGAATGAAATAACAAATGAAAGAATAGATAAATGAGTGGACAAGTGAATGAATAAATGAATGAAATCGAATGAATGACATGAAACGTAACAAGAGAGCATATTTATAGAATACTAGTAGCCTATTGCTAGCAACATAAATAGATACTGGTGTACAATTAACTAGCATCCAGATGCATATGCATTAGTTTCAAAGCTAATAGTGACATTAAAACATGGAAGTACATCAGTTCAAATACGCACAGTTAATCATAGAGAAGGACTGATGGGAGAAAGAAGGAATAAGAGTAAGTGAGAGAGAGAGAGAGAGAGAGAGAGAGAGAGAGAAGAGAAGTGAGTGGGAGAGACAGACAAACAGAGAGTCAGGCAGACAGACAGAGACAGAGACAGACAGATTGACAGTCACAGAAAGCATGAGACAGACAGTCAGAGAAAAAGAGAAAAAAAAAAATTTACGATAGTTAAGTGACACATAAAAGAAGCACACGACAATACAGACACCAGGAACAGCAAAAGACACCACTGAAGTTGACTGGAAACAAAATGGAGTGGACGTACATAGATGGGCTTGGAAGGAAGAGCTGTTTATGGAGCTCTTAGTTCTGACCCTGATTTATGTTATCACAAATTTGACGTTTGTCAAAAAAAAAAAAATTCATAGCACTCGGATAATTCCATATGCGCTCCAACCAAATCTGCCAGCAATTATCTGGCAGATAGAATCCCCGAGCCTGCGCAAAACCCTATGCACTGATAAGGTCTTGAACTGGGGAGCAGGGAGGGAGGAAGGGAGAGGAGACCTTTAAAGTACTTATGCTGACACCACCAGGATGAAAATATAAAGATGGGCAGTGAACAGGCCAGTGTTCAATGCTGTGGGCTCGAACTCAACTGAAGATATCAGATCCTGAGTCCACGGCTTAATCAAAAGAACCACTTAGCCCACTGTTATCAAAAGGGAGGAATTTAAAAAACAGACCACCTGGCCTTTGCAGCCAGATCATCCGTCACAACCATCGTACCCATTAAAACCTAGTGTTCTATCGCACATCATTAACTTGCCCAAGAATGAGTCACAGGGTTGTACGTAAACATCAATGACGTTTTTGATGCCTACTCTGTCATACATCATTTACTTGCACAAGGATGAGTTATAGGGTTATAATCAGCACATTGATGACTTCTGTGATGATTAGTCCATCATACATTATTGACTTTCCCCACGATGACTCACAGGGTTTTGATTAACACATCGATGATCATTCAGTTATACTTCATGACTTGCCCAAGGATGAGTCACAGGGTTTTAATTAGCACACCGATGACATTTGCGAAAATCATTCCATCATATATCATTGACTTGCCTAAGGATGATTCAGAGAGTTTTAATTAGCACATTGATGACTTCTGTGATAATTTATCCATCAAACATCATTGCCTGCCCAAGAATAATTCCTGGGGGTTTATTAGCATATTGATGGTTGCAGAAAAAGCCCCAGGACCAGACAACATTACACAGAGATGATTGAAGCCCTGAAAGAATTTGGTATTGAAACAATAACAGTCCTCCTAAATGAAATTTACGACACTGGAAAAATCCCAAAGATATGTGAAAATCAATGTTCACTGCACTTCTAAAGAAGACAGGGGCTACAGATGCGAACTCCACCACACAATCAGTTTGATGAGTCATGTAACAAAACTCTATTAAGAATAATCATGATGAGGACAAGGAATAGAATCAAAAGAGAAATAGCAGATGAACAATGTGGATTTGTGGAAGGGAAAGGAACTATTAATGCCACATACATCCTAAGAACTATCATAGAGAGGTCAGTCGAGATGAATAAGGATTCATATTTATGCTTTGTTGATTATACCAAGGCTTTCGATCAGGTAAGACATGAAGAATTGATCAACCAACTAGATAGACTCAATATTGATTGAAAAGATCTGCGAATAATCAGAAGTATATATTGGGGACAAACAGCTGCAATGAGAATAGAAAACGATATAAGCTCTTTCCAAAACATCAAAAGAGGAGTCAGACGGTTGTGTTTTGTCACCAGATCTGTTTTTACTTTACAGCGAAAATATCATGAGAAACCTAGAGGGAGACCCTGGATTAAAGGTTGGAGGAAAAATGATAAACAATATTCGATACGCAGATGACACCGTGCTGGTTGCAAAAAGTGAAAGGGACCTACAAAACCTTGTAAATATACTAGAAATAGAAAGCAAAGGAAAGGGGTTGGAATTAAAGGACTGCAGTCATAAAAAAAACAAAACAAAAAAAACATGAAACCCCCTTAAGCAAAATAACAGCAAACGGCACAACCTTGAGACAGGCTGATAAGATTGAATACCTGAGAACGATCATTTCACCAGACGGCAGATGCACATCAGAAATAGCCAGCGGAATCGGCCAAACCAAAACAGCATTCAAGAAGATGAAAAGCATTCAACAAATGCCTATCAATTATTATCATTAAGAGAGTTCTTGAATGTTATATAGAACCAATACTGTTATACGTATGTGGGGCGTGGACAGTCAACAAGCAAAGCCAGATCAAGATTGAGGCATAATGGCTACCTGGCTAAACTTGTCCTAAGATTGAGGCAGCCCAAATGTGGTTTCTCAGAAGAACGTTGAGAGTTCCATGGACAGCAAAGAAAACAAACGAGACAGTCTTGATGGAGGCAGACAGAAGAAGATCATTCATAAGGAAGATTAGGAAAAGACAGGCAACATTTATAAGCCATTTTGCGATGAAAGGGAAATTGGAGCACTTGGTCTTAACGGGAAAGCTGGAGGGAAAGAGCACCAGGTAGACCCAGGGAGAAGATACTAGACGGACTTGCAGAGTGGCTGGGGACAAAGAGGGTTGAAGAGATGCTTGAGACAACAAGAGATAGAGACAGATGGAAGTCCATAATCGCCAACGCCATGCGGCAATGCACCTGATGATGATGAAGATGGTGATAGTTGCATATAATCATTCCCATCATACGTCATTGACTTTCCAATGCCTGTCTTGTCTTGTTGTATTAAATACGTGTTCTTATTCTATTTTAGCGCTTTTGCCTGGTTCTTGTCTTCTGTTGTTGTCCTTTCTGCTGAGACTCTGCACTCGTTTATTTCTTGGAGCGTCTCGAAATGAGATTCTATGGTAAACGCTAACTTTCATAATCAGTCTCATTTGTAAGGCACTGCAACGCAATATGCAATATCAAGACATTACGATGCTTAACAGTCATGCTGCAGTTGAATACTGACAATGGCATTTAATAAATATAAATGGGAAAATAGTGAAAAGAAAACAACAACAACAACAACAACAACAACAACCAGCATTAAAAAATAGACTTAATAGAAGTTTAAATTACATGTAATTTGTTGCAATACGTTTTTGGTGTTGCGTTTTTGCTGTTCTCGTGGTCGTGGTACTAGTGGTATTGGCATTTTTTGGAGTTTTAACTGGAATTTTCAAACGCGTAAGATTGCACAGCAATGTAATGTTACCTATGCAGTGTAGCCTAAACCAACAGAACAGAAAGCAATGCCTGTGTAGTGTAGCCTAAACCAACAGAACAGAAAGCAATGCCTGTGTAGTGTAGCCTAAACCAACAGAACAGAAAGCAATGCCTGTGTAGTGTAGCCTAAACCAACAGAACACAAAGCAATACCTGTGTAGTGTAGCCTAAACCAAAAGAACAGAAAGCAATACCTGTGTAGTGTAGCCTAAACCAACAGAACAAAGACCAACGCCTGTGCAGTGTAGCCTAAACCAACAGAACAAATACCAACGCCTGTGCAGTGTAGCCTAAACCAACAGAACAAAGACCAACGCCTGTGGGAGTGTAGCCTAAACCAACAGAACAAAGAACAAAGCCTGTGTAGTATAATCTAAACCAACAAAACAAAGAACAGTGCCTGTGCAGTGTAGCCTAAACCAACACCACAAAGAACAATGTCTGTGCAGTGTAGCCTAAACCAACAGAACAAAGAACAATGCCTGTGCAGTGTAGCCTAAACCAACAGAACAAAGACCAATGCCTGTGCAGTGTAGCCTAAACAAACATAACAAAGACCAATGCCTGTGCAGTGTAGCCTAAACCAACAGAACAAAGAACAATGCCTGTGCAGTGTAGTCTAAACCAACAAAACAAAGAACAATGCCTGTGCAGTGTAGCCTAAACCAACAGAACGAAGAACAATGCCTGTGCAGTGTAGCCTAAACCAACAGAACAAAGAACAATGCTTGTGCAGTGTAGTCTAAACCAACAGAACAAAGAACAACGCCTGTGCAGTGTAGCCTAGACCAACAGAACAAAGACAATGCCTGTGCAGTGTAGTCTACACCAACAGAACAAAGAACAACGCCTGTGCAGTGTAGCCTAAACCAACAAAACAAAGACAATGCCTGTGCAGTGTAGCCTAAACCAACAGAACAAAGACAATGCCTGTGCAGTGTAGCCTAAACCAACAGAACAAAGAACAATGTATGTGCAGTGTAGTCTAAACTAACAGAACAAAGAACAAGCCAGTGCAGTGTAGCCCTAAACCAACAAAACAAAGAACAATGCCTGTGCAGTGTAGCCTAAACCAACAGAACAAAGAACAATGTCTATGCAGTGTAGTCTAAACCAAAGAACAAAGAACAACGCCTGTGCAGTGTAGCCTAAACCAACAGAAAAGAACAACGTTCTGTGCAGTGTAGCCTAAACCAACAGAACAAAGAGCAACGCCTGTGCAGTGTAGCCTAGACCAACAGAACAAAGAGCAACGCCTGTGCAGTGTAGCTAAACCAACAGAACAAAGAACAATGCCTGTGCAGTGTAGCCTAAACCAACAGAACAAAGAACAATACCTGTGCAGTGTAGCCTAAACCAACAGAACAAAGAACAATACCTGTATAGTGTAGCCTAAACCAACAGAACAAAGAACAATGCCTGTGCAGTGTAGCCTAAACCAACAGAACAAAGAACAAAATACCAATTTGTGACAAGACTGATCTAAAGCCAAACCAGAGAAAATGTTCTAAATTGTGTGTGAATGCTTGCAGCCTTTCAAAACATCCAATAATTTTCACTTCTGATAACGAAACCTTCAAAACTTTCAGTTTTTGTTGTTGTTTTAGTTTTAGTTTCTTAAGATGACGACTCTGCTCGGAATGAATTCCATATGGACAAACGTCACAGGTGCCATGTGATAGAGAAAATCCAGAATGATCACGACACAAACCTAAGCCTGCACATAAACCCACGAGCTGGCCAGGTCCTGAGGTCCTACCTAGATAGTTCCATAACCCTGAGGTCATAGGGGAGTGAGGTGACAGAGACTTCAAATATTCTCGGGGCCCTCACCACGAGGGTGGCGACCATCCCCTTTCCTTCGCTTCAAACTCATATTCATATTCACATATTTTTCACCAAGACTTCAAAAAGGCAAGAAGGCTAATTGGTCTTCAAGGATTGGGACCTGGGGAATCATTCTATCTCTCCAATGTTTTATATCAAGGTAGCTTGGCAATGCCCAGCTCTTCACGATTTCCAACTGCCGTGGGATCTTTAGCGAGAGCAGCCAGAAAGCACACGGGTCCAAATCTATTTTCGTCCTCTTCCAAAGGACTAGACGTTAAGTTCGATTTTCCGATCAAACTGAGGAGAAAGTCAAGGCCCGTACAGGAAGTGAACCCTGGAACCTCGAGTTTAGTTACTGGCAGGCGAACGTCTGAACCATTCTGCCACTCTTCTCTCTCCTTCAAGACCTCCAGGCTGAACAAGATAAACACACTCACAACTTTGAGTCTCGTGTGATCAATGTTAAGATCGATGGAAAATTTCCTCTCATAGAGTGTAAGTCAATCATCTGTCTTGAAAGTTCTGATTCTAAAAGAAAAAAAAAGATGCCAGTGTTATGTTGACGCTGGCCTTAGAGCAACACGGAATGTCTCATTTCTGACAGACACTTTTGACGCACGTGCTGGTCTTCAGTTACTCTAGCTGGCTTATCTTTGGCGACAGTTTTGCTCAGCAAACACCAGGCCACTTCCACAAGCCTGCCTGCCTGCCTGCCTGTCTGCCTGCCTGCCTGCCTGCCTGCCTGCCTGCCTGCCTGCCTGTCTGCCTGCCTGCCTGTCTGCCTGCCTGCCTGCCTGCCTGCCTGCCTGCCTGCTAAATGGTGAGAAAACGCTTCTTGCGCGTCTCCTCTTAGAAAAGAAGGAGAATACCGCAGATGTTTGAGATCAACTTGTGTCAAGTTTTCTGTCGCCAATGGTTTTACCAAACTATCAAGCTTCTTACTTTCCATTGCAGCAATATTCGAAATAAACTTGAGTCAAGTGGACTGCCGCCAATGGCTTTCCTCAGAATAACATTTTCTTTTTGGCATTAAGCATTCTGAATATTTGTTCACGTCTTAAGTGACTACTTCAGAAAATCTGTGTAAAATGACAAAATAATCCTGAATTATGTCTACCACAGCCATTGGATGGGTAGAGGTAAGAAAGGCCTATAGTGCATGACATTGTCTATTATGTGAATGTTCTGTATGTAACATGCCATGTGGCTGATGAGAAGTTCTGTCTTTGACAGGACGGGCTTTCATCATCATTCAGCCAACCACTTATAAGAAAATGTTCCATTGAGTTTATGCATCTCACGTGAAAGACCAGCAATATGATGTGATGTTTTGTAAGAAAGTAAATTTACATGTAAACCTGAAAGTGGATAAATGAAAGGGGATGGAGAAGGCATTGTAGCAATAATACTCAGGTAGAATAGGAACTGATTGACATAGCCAAATGACAGTTGGCTGGAACAGAGGGAAGGAGTGTTATGTGTGTATGAGTGGGCACTAGCAGGCAGACAGAAGGTGGTAAGGTGGGCAAGTGTTGCACAGGAAAACAAGGCGAAAATGGAGGAGAAGGAGGGAAAAGGAAAGCAAGAAATAAGGAAAGAAAAGCAAGTCTTTATTTTAACAATATGTGACCCTCCATCACGAAATCAGTCTTAACTAGCATTTTGGGCATTTTAAGATATACATATCGCTAAAAAGTGTACATTCTACTGATTAATTTGGTACATGAATAAAGCTTGTACTCAAAAAAATGTAGAAATTACGTATGTTTAAAGTCATTAAGTTGTATGACGGCCATTTCGAGAAAACGGCCTCTACAGTTTTTGTATGCTCTCCTACACATTTTCCTTAAATTTCTTTATTTGGTGGCATTGACCCAGTTTGTTTCTAATTTTCGCTGTCATTATCTGAAAGGTGCACCAAAGAGCTTTCCGTCAGTATATTACATTTACGGGTACTGCACAGGTTACAGTTTATAATAAACAAAAATAGGTACTTTTGGTAGGAAATTGCATTCTTTCTTCTGTGATCAGTGCATTAAAATACCATTTTAAATTGATTAATAATATTTTTTCAAGAAAAATTTTTCTGTGGGGGATAGATTATAGTCTACAGAAACCAATTTTGAGAAAAAATCAAAACACCCCAGATAGACCCTCAGCTACCTTTTCAGCTCCTAGTGCTATTCGACTGACTACGAGTTAAGACTGATTTCGTGGTGGGAGGTCACAACATGTATTTGATAATGACTGTACTCTTGCAAAACAATCAACAATTCGATTTCTATTTCCATGACCAAAGTGTTCAAAAACTACAGGATGAAGAAGACAAACACACGCAAATTTATCTCCTGGGACCAATGTTCAGATCAATGGAGAATTTTTTTTTCAACCTGATCCATACACAAATGCGCAACAACAAAATAATGCCTGCTTGCTGTGGGCCATACTATCATAACAACGCATATAACCCTTCTGAAACAACATTGATCTGATGCAGAAACAGAACAAACTTTCTAAAATATGTGGAAATGTGACCTCCCACCACGAAATCAGTCTTAACTCGCAGTCAGTCGAACAGCACTAGGACCTGAAAAGGTAAACTGAAGGTACTATCTGGGGTATTTTGACTTTTTCTCATAATTGATTTCTGTAGACTATAATCAATCCCACAGAAATGTTTTTTCTTCAAAAAATAGTATTAATCAATTTGAAATGATATTTTTAATGCACTGATCGCAGCAGAAAGAACGCAATTTCCTACCAAAAGTACCTATTTTTGTCTCTTATTATAAACCGAAACTGTGCAGTACCCGCACATGTAATATACTGACGGAAAGCTCTTTGGGCACCTTTCAGATAATGACAGCGAAAATTAGAAACAAACTGGGTCAAAACCACCGAATAAAGACATTTAAGGAAAATGTGTAGGAGAGCACACAAAAACTTTAGAGACCGTTTCCCTCAAAATGGCTGTCATACAACTTAATGACTTTAAACATACATAACTTCTACAATTTTTTGCGTACAAGCTTTATTCAAGTACCAAAATAATCAGCAGAATGTACACTTTTCAGTGATATGTATATCTCAAAATGCCCAAAATGCTAGTTAAGACTGATTTCGTGGTGGGAGGTCACAAATGTTTGTACCTTTCAAAACATGCCATAATTTTGATTTCTGATCACAAAAGTTTGGAAAATCTCCAGGCTGCACAAGATAAGCACACGCAAACTGGTGTCTCCTGTGATCAATGTTAAGATCGATGGAGTATTTCCTCTTGCAAAGTCAGTCAGTCTCTAATTTCCTCTCTCTAAAACAAGTTCATCTCATCTCTTGAAAGTTGTGAACTTACAGGGTCAGAAAACCTGCCAGTTAGCAGTTCTGTTGACATTGGCCACAGGGCAATGTTGACTGCCTTATTTCTGACAGACACTTCTGACGCCACACGATAGTCTTCACTGGCGACAATTTTGCTCAACAAAGGTCAGGTCACTTCCCACGTCTAGCTGCCAAAGACAGCAAAAATAAAATGTTTCAGACCTCCTTTAGAAAAGCAAGTCAGCTCCATAAATATTCGAAATAAACTTGTGTTAAGTTTTCTTTCACTGACGGTTTTACCAAACTACCAGCTGGTTCTTTCCACCACAAAAAGTACATTTTGTTAATACCTGAGATCCATCTGAGTCAAGTCTACGATCACCAGTGGTTTTATCAGAACATTAACACTGCCCTTTTAAAGTCAGAATTGGCATTCTATAGTCTCAATATTTATTCCTCAGTGAATCCTTCAGAAAATCTATTAGAAGAGACGACATAATCTTAAAATTGTGGTTAATCATACCTTCGTCAGATGTGATCTTGAAGGTCGATGGCAGATATTATAATATCCTGTATGAATTTGCCTGGGAAGTTGCGTATTTTATGAGGCGCAAGAACATCGTTATTCTGCATTTGTTCTCGAAAAACATGACTCGGTTGTAAATTGTTTAGTGATGTATCTCTGTTGCCTCCACAATGTTTAACCAAACCATCAAATCGACATTCGTGACTGACTGAACACAGGAAAAGAAAGAAAGAAAGTGAAAACAAGAAATATTCACTAATATCTTTGTACCCTTTCGCAGTATTTGATAATTTTATAGCCACTATCAACATTTTCCAAGAACTTAAAGTTGTCAGTGAAAATCACGCACAGAGCTGAGTTCATCTCAAGATCGACGCAGTCTGTTCTCTCTCAGAATAAGTCAGTCTCGTCTCTTTAAGAAAGATTCGTAATCTAGGAAGCCAGAGAACATGGCCATGTTCTTTTGGGATTACTGTTAAGATCAATGGTGAATTTCCTCTAGAGAGTACGTCAATGTCATATCTTGAAAGTTCTGATGCTTCAGAGCCAGAAAATTTACCAAGGTAAGAGTTCTGTTGACACTGGCCTCGGAGCAATGCGGAATGTCCTTTTTTTCTGGCAGACGCTTTTGACGTCGCGTGCTTGTTTTAAATTACCTTAGCTGGCTTATCTTTGGTGACACTTTTTGCTCGGTAAATACCAGACCACTTCCACAAGTCTGGCTGCCAAATAGAGAGAGCAAAAAGATTCTTGGGGATCCCCTTCAGAAAGTCAATGCAGTAAATGTTCGATAAAAGACGTATGTCAAGTCTAACGTTGCCAACGGTTTCACAGAAATCTGAACTTCCTCCTTTCCTTCACGAGAAAGCGAATTCTG
>JAPXFY010000032.1:40463759-40468759 GCA_030674185.1 Monoplex corrugatus | reverse complement strand
GGGAAAGTTTCTAATCAGATTGAACCTAAGTCCTTCTGACTGACCAGTCGCCGTGGTGTAGCAGTTAACACAATGGACTACGGATTGGAAGGTTGTGGGTTCGAATCTCCATCAATCCCTTCAAAAATCATTGCGGGATTTTCGGGTTCTAACTAGTTCCTACTCAGAGTTGGACGTACTATGGGCTGATTGGGAAGACAGTCGAGTCTCATCCACTTCACGAATGCGTCATTGATGGCGTTGCTCAAATCGTCTGACAGCACCGTAGGTGTCTGTATCTCTCGGGCCTGGTGGACGCCAGGATATGTTATGATAGAGAGCGTATGGTACAGCCCTTTCTCGCAGTTTCAACCCTAGATGGAACTCCATAGCATCGTGATTATACCCTCATCGTCAGAATCATTGTTAAATAGAAAAAACAACAACTGAGCCATCTTCTGTGGCCATTAAAGTGGCGAAAAAATGGGACAACAAAATCAAAGGTGAGCACAAAGGTAACCTCCCTTAGAGTGATGATCCTAAAAAAAGTCCTTCTGACTGAAGTCTAACATTTACCTACTTGACTAACCCGTCTCTGAGGACACGTTTATGACAGACCATTAAATCATAGAGAAAAAAATCAAAGGAAAATCTTTCAAGGCAAGCAACTGTTGTGAAAAAATGTATCCAGCTTTGAAAAATAATATGTAGGGAAGGCATGCACTTGTATTTAAAGGAAAATAGGGATGGAAGTATATACACTTGTATGGGAAAGAAAGAAAATAGGGATGGAAGTATATGCACTTACAAGGGAAAGAAAATAGGAATGAAAGTATGTGCACTTGCAAATGAAAGAAAGCAGGGAAGAAAGTATATGCACTTGTAAGTGAAAGAAAATAGGGATGTAATTATATGCACTTGCAAGTGAAAGAAAATAGGGATGTAATTATATGCACTTGCAAGTGAAAGGAAATAGGGATGGAAGTGTATACACTTGCAAGTGAAAGAAAACAGGGATGGAAGTGTATACACTTGCAAGTGAAAGGAAATAGGGATGGAAGTGTATACACTTGCAAGTGAAAGGAAATAGGGATGGAAGTGTATACACTTGCAAGTGAAAGGAAATAGGGATGGAAGTGCATACACTTGCAAGTGAAAGGAAATAGGGATGGAAGTGTATACACTTGCAAGTGAAAGGAAATAGGGATGGAAGTGTATACACTTGCAAGTGAAAGGAAATAGGGATGGAAGTGTATACACTTGCCAGGGAAACAAAATAGGGATAGAAGTATCCAGGGATCTCTAAGTACTCTCCTTGATTAATGTCATCAAAAGTGGCCACAGCTGAGAGACAGCTCCTAACCTTTTCCAACCAGACCATCACCCACACCCTGCCTGCAAGATTAAAAAAAGCCTTCTATCATATATCACTGACTTCCCCAAGGAAGAATCATAGGGTTTTGATTAGAGCAGCAATGACGTTTATGATGATTATTCCCTCATACATTAGTGACGACTCCTCCCATCCACCCCCACCCCCACCCCACCTCAAGAAGGGTCATAGGTTTGGATCAGAACATCGATGACGTTTATGATGAATCATTCTTTCATACATTATCCACTCGCCCAGTCAAGAGTCATGAGGGTTTAATTAGCAGATTGATGATTTTTTGTGATGATCGATGGGACGTTCCACACATAACGAGGGAGTGAGTTTGGGTGGGGAGGGGGATGGGGGCTCTGGTCAGAGTAATTGCTGCGATTTCTTTCTACGGCTCAGCACCAGGGAAGTAGAAACCATGAATAAACGAGTTGAATGAATGAATGAATGAATGAATAATGAATGAATGAATGAATGAATAAATGAATGAATGAATGAATGAATGAAGGAAGGAAGGAAGGAAGGAAGGAAGGAAGAAACGAATTAATCGATTAATCATATGACCAATTAATCCTTTCATTAATTGATCGATTTATCAATAATTTAACCAATTAATGGTTTAATGGTTAATTAATTAATGATTTAATTAACATTCAATTAATATTCAATTAATTAATCGATCAGTCAATTGATTAGTCGATCAGTCGAACAATCAATAAATCAATCAATCAATAATTTGATTGGTTGATTGGTGGACTGATTATTGTACGAACAAGCAGATGAATGAATGAAACAACAAATGAAAGAATAGATAATTGAATGGACAATAGAATGAATAAGTGAATAAATTCGAATGAATAACATGAACCAAAGCAAGAGAGTAGATTTAAAGAATACTGCCTTTTGCTTGCCATATGAATAGTTACTGGGGTACATTTAGTTAGCATCCAAATGCATCTACAATAGTTTCAAAGCTGGAAATGGATTAGTTCAAATATGCAGCGTTAATCATAGAGAACGACTGATGGGAGAAAGAAAGAATAAGAGAGAGAGAGAGAGAGAGAGAGAGAGAGAGAGAGAGAGAGATAGAGAGAGAGAGACAGACAGACAGACAGACAGACAGGTAGATAGATAGATAGATAACAAGATAGATAGATTGATAGATAGATAGATAGATAGATAGATAGATAGATAGATAGATAGATACAGTAGATAGATAGATAGATAGATAGATAGATAGGTAGATAGATAGATAGATAGATAGGTAGACAGACAGACAGACAGACAGACAGTTAGAGACAGATAGAGAAAGTGATAGACAAAGAAAGAGAAAGAAAGAAGGGAAAAGAAAGAAAGAAAGAGAGAGAGAGATTGAAATTGAGAGAGAGAGAGAGAGATAGAGATTTTTTGTAAAGTTCATTTTTTTGGTATCGTCAAACATGGTATGCATGCATGAAATAGAAGTCATAATTTCCTTCAGTGTTGGGTCGTTGGTCAATTCCTCACGTGATGAAGAGCGGTCATGATCCATAAGTGAAGGATGGTCAGAAAGTCTCTGCAAAATGATAAGATAATGCTGAATTATGTCTACCACAGCCATTGGATGGGTGGCAGTAAGACAGGTCTGCAATGTACGTCACAGGTTAATACATGCATATTCTGTATTTTACATGCTCTTTGGATATGAAAAGTTCTGTCTTTGACAGGACGCGCTTCCACCATCATTCAGCCAACCACTTACAAAAACAATGTTCCTTTGAGGTACGCATCTCTCGTGAAAAACCGCCAATCTGATGTGAGATGTTGTGAGAAAGTAAACTTATGTGTAAACCTGAAAACGGATGAGTGAAAGGGGATGGAGAATGCTTTGTAGCAGTAATAATCAGGTGGAAAGTAAGAAATGCTTAACATAGCTAAATGACAGTGGGCTGGAACATCGGGAAGAATTGTTATGTGTGAATGAGTGGGCACTAGCACGCAGATAGAAGGTGGTAAGGTGGGTAAGTGTTGCACAGGAAAACAAGGCGAAAATGGAGGAGAAGGAGGAAAAAGGAAAGCAAGAAATAAGGAAAGAAAAAACGTCTTTATTTTAACAATATTTGATAATGACTGTACTCTTGCAAAACAATCAACAATTCGACTTCTATTTCCATTACCAAAGTGTTCAAAAACAAAGACAAACGCACGCAAATTTATCTGCTGGGACCAATGTTCAGATCAATGGAGATTTTTTTTCAACCTGATCCATACACAGAATGTACAACAACAAAATAATGCCTGCTTGCTGTGGGCCATACTATCATAACAACGCATATAACCCTTCTGAAACTACATTGATCTGATGCAGAAACAGATTAAACTTTCTAAAATATGTGTAAATGTTTGTACCCTTTCAAAACACGCCATAATTTTGATTTCTGATCGCAAAAGTTTGGAAAATCTCCAGGCTGCACAAGATAAGCACACGCAAACTGGTGTCTCCTGGGATCAAAGTTAAGATCGATGGAGTATTTCCTCTTGCAAAGTCAGTCAGTGTCTAATTTCCTCTCGTAAAACAAGTTCATCTCATCTCTTGAAAGTTGTGAACTTACAGGGTCAGAAAACCTGCCAGTTTAGCAGTTCTGTTGATATTGGCCAGAGGGCAATGTTGACTGCTTTATTTCTGACAGACACTTCTGACGCCACACGATAGTCTTCACTGGCGACAGTTTTGCTCAACAAAGGTCAGGTCACTTCCCCACGTCTAGCTGCCAAAGACAGCAAAAATAAAATGTTTCAGACCTCCTTTAGAAAAGAAAGTCAACTCCATAAATATTCGAAATAAACTTGTGTTAAGTTTTCTTTCACCTACGGTTTTACCAAACTGTCAGCTGGTTCTTTCCGCCACAACAAGTACATTTTGTGATTTTCTGTGATCCATCTGAGTCAAGTCTACGATCACCAGTTGTTTTATCAGAACATTAACACTGCCCTTTGAAAGTCAGAATTGGCATTCTATACTCTCAATATTTATTCACTCGAGTGAATCCTTCAGAAAATCTATTAGAAAAGACGACATTATCTTAAATTGTGGTTACCATCACCATCAGCTTCAGTCAGATGTGATCTTGAAGGTCGATGGCAGATATGATAATATCCTGTATGAATTTGCGCTGGGAAGTTGCGTATTTTATGAGGCACATGTACATCGTTATTCTCCATTTGTTCTCGAAAAACATGACTCGGTTGTAAATTGTTCAGTGATATATCTCTGTTGCCTCCACAATGTGGACCAAACCATCAAATTGACATTCGTGACTGACTGAACACAGGAAAAGTAAAGAAAGAAAGTGAAAACAAGAAATATTCACTAATATCTTTCTACCCTTTTGCAGTATTTTATAATTTTATAGCCACTATCAACATTTTCCCAAGAACTTCAGGTTGTCAGTGAAAATCACGCACAAAGCTGAGTCATCTCGGGATCGATGAAGACTGTTCTCTCTCAGAATAAGTCAGTCTCGTCTCTTTAAGAAATTTTCGTAATCTAGGAAGCCATAGAACATGGCCATGTTCTTTTGGGATTACTGTTAAGTTCAATGGTGAATTTCCTCTAAAGGGTACGTCAATGTCATATCTTGAAAGTTCTGATGCTTCGGAG
>JAPXFY010000032.1:40443759-40456259 GCA_030674185.1 Monoplex corrugatus | reverse complement strand
AGGTTGCGCTACCCATTCAGCTAGCATAGAAGTAGATACAAAGCACAAAAACCGTAAGCTCAGAACACATAAAAGAAATATAGGACAATACAGACATCAGGAACAGAAAGAGACACCACTGAAGTTGACTGGAAACGAAATGGAATGGATGGAAACGAAATGGAATGGATGTACATAGATGGGCTTGGAAGGAAGAGCTTACGGTTTTTGTGCTTTGTATCTGCTTCTATGCTAGCTGAATGGGTAACAACACAAACTGTGTTGGATTTGAGAAGTTCTGAAATATGGAAGATAATTCCTACGTGACTCTCAAGAGTTATGTTCTTTGATTAATATCATAAAAATTCTCCCTGCTTCCCTCTTATTCCTTTAAAAGGGAGGCAGTTAAGAAACAGACACACAGTCTTTGGAGCCAGATCATCTGTCACAACCATCGTACCCATTAAAACCTAGTGTTCTATCGCACATCATTAACTTGCCCAAGAATGAGTCACAGCGTTGTACGTAACACATCAATGACTTGTTTGATGCCTGCTCTGTCATGCATCATTTACTTGCACAAGGATGAGTTAAAGGGTTATAATTAGCACATTGATGACTTTTGTGATGTTTAGTCCATCATACATCATTGATGTTCCCCACGATGACTCACATAGTTTTGATCAGCACATCGATGATCATTCAATCATACCTCATTGACTTGCCCAAGGATGAGTCACAGGGTTCTAATTAGCAAACCAATGACTTTTGTGGTGCTTACTCTGTCATACATCATGACTTGCCCAAGGGTGAGTCACAGGGTTTTAATCAGCATATCGATGACATTTGCGATTATTATTCCGTCATATATCATCGACTTACCTATGGATGACTCAGAGGGTTTTAAGTAGCATGTTGATGACTTTTGTAATGACTGTTCCATCATACATCATTGACTTGCCCAAGAATATTTCATGGGGTGTTATTGGCATATTGATGATTGTATCTGATCATTTCATTGTACGTCACTAACTTGCCAAACGATGAGTAAGAGGGTTTTGATTAGCACCTCAATAATTTTTACTATCATTCCAGCATACATCATTGATTTGCCCGTGGATTACTCACAGGGTTTTGATTAGCACGTTGATGACTTTTATGATGGCCATTCCATCATACATCATCAGCACATTGATGACTTTTATGATGGTCATTCCATCATACATCATTGACTTCCTAAGGATGAGTCACTGGGTTTTACTTTGCGCATCGATGATTTTTACAGTGATCGCTGGGGCGATCCATTTATTGGAAAGGGATGGTTGGGTTGTCTGTGGTTGTAGAGATTGTTGAGGTTGTCATGCACGATATTGGCTGCGTGTGAGGAAGACAGACGCCAGCACGACAGGAAAAAAATAAACCTAAAAACATAAGATCAGATGGATGAATGAATGAATGAATGCAAAAATGAATGAATGCATGGATGAATGAATGAATGAATGAATGAATGGATGAATGAATGAATGAATGAATGAATGGATGGATGGATGGAGGGATGAATGAATGAATGAATGAATGAATGAATGAATGGATGGATGAATGAATGAATAAACCAATGATAGATTGAGCAAACGAACTAATCAACGACCGAATGAAACATTTAATGAATGTATATATGAATAAATGGATGAATGATTGATTGATTGATTGATTGATTGGTTGAGTGAGTGAGTGAGTGAGTGAGTGAGTGAGTGAGCGAGTGAGTGAATGAGATAGTTCATTAATCTATTCGTTAATCGATTAATTAATTATTTTTTTAATTACTCGATTAATTACATATGTAAGTAATGAACTATTGGTTAATGAATGACCGATGAAAGAAACCAATGAATTAATAAATGTACGAATGTACGAATAAATGAATGAACGGACAAAAAACCGAATGAACAAATGAATGAATCAAACAACAAATGAACGAAGGATTGAATCGATGAATAATGCATGAATGAATAAAAGAATGAATGTTGTATGACAAAACGAACTAACAAACAACAAAAACGAACGAAAAAACGAAAAAAGAGATAAATAAATGAACGAACGATTGAACATATGAATGAAAAAAACCAACTAACTTAAGAACAAAAAACACCCCGAATGATTAAATAAATAAATGAACGAATGAACAAATGTATGAACAAGAGAACAAATGTAAGAAAGAACAAAGGAATAAACAAACAAACAAATGGATGCATGAATGAATAAATGAATGAAATTAAAAGATGCTTGAACAAATTGAATGAATGAATGAATGAATGAATGAATGAATGAATGAACGAACAAATGAATTAAAAGTTGCTTGAACAAATGGAATGAATGATTGAACGAATGAATGAATGAATGAATGAACGAACGAATGAATGAATGAATGAATGAATAAATGAATGAATGAATGAATGAATGAATGAATGAATGAATGAATGAATGAATGAATGAATGAATGAATGAAATGACAAAACTTATTTTAAAGACGATGCTTGTTAGTGAGAATGGGGGTATATTTGATGTATTAAAAGTACACACATACGAACCTCTCTCTCTCTCTCTCTCTCTCTCTCTCTCTCTCTCTCTCTCACACACACACACACACACACACACACACACACACACATACACACACACTCATATATATATATATATTTATATATATATATATTATATGTATACATATACATATATACATACATACAAGTATATATATATGTGTGTGTATGTATGTATGTATGTCTGTATGTATGTATGTATGTATGCATGTATGTATGTATGTATGTGTATGTACATATGAATTATATATGAATTTTAAAGTTGTTTGGATCAGTTCAACAGATATGATTGGACATTAGTTAAACTATTTTTTTCAGAATGTTAATCACAGATAGAGAGAGAAAGAGAGAGGGCAAGAGAGAGACAGACAAACAGACAGACAAACAGACAGACAGACAGACAGACAGAGACTGACAGAAATGAAATAAATCATTTTTTATTGATAATGTAGATAATAAGGGCCTAGCATGTAAGCCATCATAAGAGTCCTGAGGAGAGAAGAGAGAAGAGAGAGAAAAGACATACAAACAAACATACAAGACAGACAGACAAACAGAGAGAGAGAATCAGAGAGAGAGAGAGAGACAGAGCGAGAGAGAGACACAGAGAGAGAGAAAGAGAGAGAGAGACAGAGAGAGGGAGAGAGACAGAGAGAGCGATAGAGATTGATGAATGTCAAGGGACCTACGAAACAAGTCACAAAAAATAAAAATACATGGGGAACTAGAATATAATCTGATCAAAAGTGACACTGACATTAATTAAAATGGGACAGCCGTGGACGGGTGGCGTTGGTAACAGAAGCCATCTATGGATATTGCAGTTCCGTCCCTGACTCATCATCATCATCATCATCATCATCATCATCATCATCATCATCATCATCATCATCATCATCATCATCATCATGATGTGCCCTGCCGCATGGCGTTTGGCGATCATGGCCTCCATATGCATGTATCCATTGTCGAGACAAGCACATTTACAATCCTCTCTGTCCTCAGCCACCCTTCATGTCCGTCCAATATTTTCTCCCTGGGTCTACCTGATGTTCTCATTTCCTCCAGCTTTCCTGTTGTGACCAGATGCTCTAGTTCCCATTTCCTCATAAAATTGCCTATAAATGTTGCTTGTCTTTTGGCTTGTCTTTTCCTAATCTTCTTTATCAATGATATTCTTGTGTCTGCCTCCATCAAGACTGTCTCGTTTGTTTTCTTTACTGTCCATGGAACTCTCAACATTTCTTCCTAGAAACCACATTTTGGCTGCCTCAATCTTGTGCTGGCTTTATGTGTTGACAATCCACGCTTCACAACCGTGTAATATTATCGGTTCTATATAACATTCAAGAACTTTCTTTCTGATGTTAATTAACAGGCACTTGTTGGTAAGAAGGCTTTTCGTCTTCTTGAATGCTGTTCTGGCTCGGCCGATTCTGCCGGCTATTTCTGATGTGAATCTGCCGTCTGGTGAAATGACCGTTCCTAAATATTTAAACTTATCAACCTTTCTCAAAGTTGCACCAGATGCTGTTATTTGGCATGAGGGGATTTCATGTTTTTTACTGCTTGCCGTGACTTCAGTCTTCTTGGTATTAAGCTCCAACCGTATATTTTTCCTTTCTATTTCTATCATATTCACAAGGTTTTGTGGGTCCTTTTCTTTTTTTTTTTTTTTGCAATTAACACGGTATCCCTGACTCATGCCATCAAAATCAGTCATAGGTGAGAGAGACAGCCCCTTAATCATCTCTAACCAGATCATGACTCACACACAGCTTGCCATTAAGAGCCAGCATTTCATCATACACCATTGACTTCCCCACGGAAAACTGGCTGGGTTTTAACGAGCATGTTGTTGACATTTACGATGATAATTTCATCATGTGTCGTTTGATTTGCCGAAGTATGAGCCATGGGTTTTAATCAGCACATCGATGGCTTTTGTTTGGTCAACAGGCTGTTTCTTTTAACAAGGGAGTTCTGCTTGGGCTGAGTGATAATTAGTTGCTGATATCCTACACTATAGGTTTTCCTCCAATCTCCCCTCCCTTTTTTGTGAAAGGATGTTTTACATCCACTTTCTCTGTAAGCTTGACAACAATATTTTCTTGATGAAAGATTGTTTTATATCGACTCTCTATTTAAGCTTGAAAACGACATTTTCTGGATGAAAGGTTGTTTTATATCGACTCTCTATTTAGCTTGACAACATTTTCTCGATGAAAGGCTGTTTTATATCGATAATCTATTCGAGCTTGACAACAATATTTTCTCGATGAAAGGTTGTTTTATATCGACTCTCTATTTAAGCTTGACAACAATATTTTCTCAGATGAAAGGTTTATTTATATCCACTTTCTCTATAAGCTTGACAACAATATTTTCTCAATAAAAGGTTGTTGAGATCGACTCTCCGTTTAAGCTTGAAAACAACATTTTATCGATGGAAGTTTGTTTTATATCGACTCTCTATTCAAGCTTGACAATGATATTTTCTCAGATGAAAGCTTGTTTTATATCGACTTTCTGTTAAAGCTTGAAAACAATATTTTCTCAGATGAAAGGTTGTTTTATCTCCACTTCCAACATAAGCTTGAGAACAGTATTTTCTAAGGGGAAAGATTGTTTTATTTCGACTTTCAGTATATCTTTGAGAGGAATATTTTCTTGGATGAGAGGCTGTTTTATATAAGCTTGGCAACAGTATTTTCTCAAATGAAAGTTTATTTCATATATACTTTCAATATAAGCTTGAAAGCAATTTTTTTTTTCAGATGAAAGGTTGTTATGTATCCAGTTTCTATGTAAACTTGAGAACAGTATTTTCTCAGATGAAAGATTGTTTTTATATCAACTTTCTATAAAAGCTTACGAACGATATTTTCTCAGACTATATGGAATTTGCTTATTAAATATGTATATCTATTGATATGCAACATTTTGACCTCAGCGGCAAAAAGAGCATCACCACAATACAACAGCAGTGTGGTCTTCAGCATCTTCCAGTTCTAACAGAATTCGAATGGTAATAAAAAAATGTATAATGAACGATTGATTGATTGATTGATTGATTGATTTGATTCAGTTTTACGTCAGCACCCACCTCAGGTGATATGGCCGACGGGGATAACCATCCCAGGAAAATGGGGGCAATGGGGGACTTATCTAATCCTATACTGACACCACCAGAACAACAATGATGCTAAGATGGGACAGTGAGAAGGCCAGATTTAATGTAGCGCACCCCGGGATTCGAACCCACAACCATTAGCATGTGAATCCGACGCTCAAACCAACTGAGCTACAGAGGCCCGCTATAATGAACGAAAGAACGAGAGAGAGACAGAGAGAGAGACAGAGAGAGACAGAGGAAGGGATAAAGAGAGACAGAGACAGAAACAGAGAGACAGAGAGACACAGAAAGACTGAGAGAGAGAGACAAAGAGCATGATTGAGAGAGAGAAAGAGAGAGAAAGATAATTTCTCAGACTACCTGTCTGCCTGCCTGCCTGCCTGCCTGCCTGCCTGCCTGTCTGCCTGCCTGACTGACTGTCTGACTGACTGTCTGACTGACTGACTGACTGACTGACTGAATCGATTTTGTTTTGAATGAATGAATGAATGAATGAGAGACATCCCCCTAACCTATTTCCAGTGAAATCATCATACACAGCTGATTATGGAGTGGGCATTTCATCATACAACATTGATTCGGCCAATGATGAGCCGACATGGGGTGTTAATCAGCACATCCATAACTTTTATGGTGATCGACGGGGCATTTAACTTAATCAGGGGTGCTCTGGTTGGGGTGAGAAAAGTGCTATCGCTGGGATTAACTCCTGTGTCATTTCATTTCATAGCTCAGCCTACCCAATTACTCAACATAGAAAGAAAACGAAAGAAGTGACAAAAGTAAGTGCCAAATACATGAATATACTGTCTAAATGCTATAATTCATTAAAAAAAAAAGTAGATAAATAAATGTACTGGAAGATATTGAAACGCAATTCAAAAATATAGGTGATGGTACAACATACAAATAGTATTGCAAAGATGAAACCACTCCTTTCACAGATAGTCCTTATCATGTATACTTTTAAGTAATCATACGTGAGAGACGGAGTGAGAGAGAGAGAGAGAGAGAGAGAGAGAGAGAGAGAGAACGAGAGAGAGAGAGAGAGAGAAAGAGAGAGAGATAGAGAGACATACAGACACACAGAGACAGAGAAACATTGTAAGAAAAGCAAACAGCATTATAAAGACGAAAGAGAGACAGACACACAGACACACAGACACACAGACATACAGACACACAGACACACAGACATACAGACACACAGACACACAGACACACAGACATACAGACACACAGACACACAGACATACAGACACACAGACACACAGACACACAGACACACAGACATACAGACACACAGACACACAGACATACAGACACACAGACACACAGAGACAGAGAAACATTGTAAGAAAAGCAAATATCATTATAAAGACGAAAGAGAGACAGACAGACAGAGACATACAGACACACAGACACACAGATACACAGACACACAGACAGAAACATACAGACACACAGACACACAGAGACATACAGACACACAAAACACACAGACACACAGACAGACAGAGACATATAGACACACAGACATACAGACACACAGACACACAGACACACAGACATACAGACACACAGACACACACAGACACACAGACACACAGACATGCAAACACACAGACACACAGAGACATTGTAAAAAAAGCAAACAGCATTATAAAGACGAAAAACAGACAGACAGACAGAGAGAGACATACATACAGAGTAATAGAGAGACTGCTAGAAAAAGAGTAATGGCTGACTGACTGACTGACTGACTGACTGTCTGATTGACTGACTGACTGACTAACTATATGAATGAATGAATGAAAGAATGAATGAATGAATGAATGATGAATGAATGAATGAATGAATGAATGAATGAATGAATGAATGAATGAATGAATGAATGAATGAATGAATGAATCGATTAATCAATGACTGACTGACTGAATGAATGAGGAACAACCCCCTAACGTATTTCCAGTGAAATCATCACACACAGCCGATTACAGAGTGGGCATTTCATCATACAACATTAACTCGGCCAACGATGAGCCGCCATGGGGTGTTAATTAGCACATCGATAAATTTTATAGTGATCGATGGAGCATTTAACTTAATCAGGGGTGCTCTGGTTGGGGTGAGAAAAATGTTATCGGTGGGATCAACTCCTGTGTTATTTCATTTCATTTCATTTCATGGCTCAGTCTACCCAATTACTCAACTTAGAAAGAAAATGAAACAATTGAAAAAAAAAATGACAGCCAGATATATGAATATAATGTCTAAATTCATAATTCGTTATAAAAAAAAGTAGATGAATAAATATACTAGAAGATACTCGAACACAATTCTAAGGCATAGATGATGGGAAACATACAAATAGAGTTGCAAAGATGAAACCACTCCTTTCACAGCCATCTATAATATGCACACTTGAGGGATGAAGAGAGTGAGACAGACAGGTAGACAGACAGACAGACAGAAAGACAGGCAGAGAAAGAGACAGACACACAGAGACAGAGAAACATTGCCAGAAAAGCAAACAGCATTACGAAGACGAAAAAGAGACAGACAGACACAGACATACAGACATAGTAATGGAGAGACTGCTAGAAGAAGAGTAAACTGCATTCGAGCGCAGAGACAGACAGAGAAACACACAGAGTTTCAAAGAGGATGCCAGAAGCACAAACAGCACTGGGGACAGACAGACAGAAAGACAGACAGAGCAGTGGAGAGACTGCCAGAAGAACAAACAGCATTGGGGACAAAGAGAGACAGACAGAGAGACAGACAGACAGATAGAGCAGCAGATAGATTGCTAGAAGAACAAACAACATTGGGGACAGAGAGGCAGACAGACAGACAGAGACAGACAGACAGACAGAGCAACAGAGAGACTGCCAAAAGAACATCATTCAGGACACAGACAGACAGACAGACAGACAGAAAGAAAGACACAGAGAGAGACAGTGCATCAGAGAGACTGCCAGAAGAACAAACAGCACTGGGGACAGAGAGACAAGCAGAAAGATAGAGAGACAGACAGACTAGTAGAGAGACTGCCAGAAGAACAAACAGCATTGGGGGCAGACAGACAAACAGACAGATAGAGAGACAGACAGACTAGTAGAGAGACTACCAGAAGAACAAACAGCACTGGGGACAGAGCGACAAACAGACAGATAAGAGGGACAGACAGACTAGTAGAGAGACTACCAGAAGAACAAATAACATTGGGGACACAGAGAGAGAGAGAGAGAGAGAGAGAGAGAGACAGACAGACAGATAGAGCGACAGACAGACTAGTAGAGAGACTGCCAGAACAACAAACAGCATTGTAAAGACGATAAATCACAAAAAGGGCAAAAGATGTTTTATAGCTGTACCTCACTGCACTGTATGGGTCTCTGTATTCCCCTCCTGCATCCCATGGTAAACATGATGTATTGCATGTAGTAACTCTCTGTCTGATTTTACTGGGTTTGTATACGTCATGGCAACGAAAGAGAGAGAGAGAGAGAGAGAGAGAGAGAGAGAGAGAGAGAGAGAGAGAGAGGAGATAGACAGAGACAGAGACAGAGAGAGAGAAAGAGAGAGGAGAGAGAGAGAGAGAGAGAGGCAGAACAGTAGAAACATTGTCAGAAGAAGAAACAGAATTATACAGACTGAAGAGAGAGAGACAGACAGACAGACAGACAGACGGACAGACAGCGCAATAGAGAGATTACCCAAAGAACAAACAGCATTGGGGACAGACAGACAGACGGACATACAGAGCAGTAGAGAGACTGCCAGAAGAACAAACAGCATTGGGGACAGACAGATACAGACAGACAGACAGACAGAGCAGCAGACAGATTGCTAGAAGAACAAACAGCATTTGGGACAGAGAGTGACAGACATACAGAGACAGACAGAGCAGCAGACATATTGTTAGAAGAACAAGCATCATTGGGGACAGAGAGTCAGACAGACAGAGACAGACAGACAGAGACAGACAGACAGACAGAGCAATAGAGAGACTGCCAGAAGAACAAACAGCATTTGGGACACAGACAGGCAGACAGACAGAGACAGACAGACAGACAGAGCAGTAGAGAGACTTCCAAAAGAACAAACAGCATTCGGGACACAGGCAGACACACAGACACACAGACAGAAAGACAGAGAGACAGACAGACTAGTAGAGATACTGCCAAAAGAACAGACAGCATTGTACAAACGATAAATCAGAAAAAGGGCAAAAGATGTTTTATAGCTGTACCTCACTGCACTGTAGGGGTCTCTCTGTTCCCCTCCTGTATCCCATGGCAAACATAATGTATTGCATGTAGTAACTCTCTGTCTGATTTTACTGGGTTTGTGTACGTCATGACAACAAGAGAGAGAGAGAGAGAGAGAGAGAGAGAGAGGAGAGAGAGAGAGAGAGAGAGAGAGAGAGAGGTGAACAGTAGAAACATTGTCAGAAGAAGAAACAGAATTATACAGACTGAAGAGAGACAGACAGACAGACGGACAGATAGAGCAATAGAGATATTACCTGAAGAACAAACAGCATTGGGGACAGACAGACAGACAGACAGACAGAGCAGTAGAGAGACTGCCAGAAGAACAAACAGCATTAGAGAAAGACATACAGTGACAGACAGACAGGAAGAGCAGCAGAGAGATTGTTTGAAGAACAAACAGCATTGGGGACAGACAGACAGACAGAGACAGACAGACAGACAGACGGACAGACAGACATACAGACAGACAGACAGAGCAGCAGAGAGACTGCCAGAAGAACAAACAGCATTGGGGACAGAGAGACAAACAGACAGATAGAGGAAAGACAGACAGAACAGTAGACAGACTGCCAGGATAACAAACAGCATTTGGGGACATAGGAAGAGAAAGACAGACAGACAGACAGACAGACAGACAAAGAGACAGACAGAGCAGCAGAGAGAATGCCAAAAGAACAAACAGCATTGGGGACAGAGAGAGAGAGACAGACAGACAGAGAGACAGACAGAGAGACAGACAGACCAGTAGAGATACTACAAAAAGAACAAACAGCATTCGGGACACTGACAGGCAGACAGACAGAAAGACAGAAAGACAGAGAGACAGACAGACCAGTAGAGAGACTGCCAGAAGAATAAACAGCATTGTAAAGACGATAAATCAGAAAAAAAGGGCAAAAAGATGTTTTATAGCTGTACCTCACTGCACTGTATGGGTCTCTGTATTCCCCTCCTGCATCCCATGGCAAACATAATGTATTGCATGTAGTAACTCTCTGTCTGATTTTACTGGGTTTGTGTACGTCATGGCAACGAGAGAGAGAGAGAGAGAGAGAGAGAGAGAGACAGACAGACAGACAGACAGATAGACAGACAGAGACAGAGACAGAGACAGAGACAGAGAGAGAACAATAGAAACATTGTCAGAAGAAGAAAATAATTATACAGACTAAAGAGAGACAGACAGACAGACAGACAGACAGACTGACGGACAGACAGAGCAATAGAGAGATTACCCGAAAAACAAACAGCATTGGGGACAGACAGACAGACAAACAGACGGACAGACAGACAGGGCAGTAGAGAGACTGCCAGAAGAACAAACAGCATTGGAGACAGACATACAGAGACAGACAGACAGACAGACAGACAGACCAGCAAACAGATTGCTAGAAGAACAAACAGCATTGGGGACAGACAGACATACTTACAGAGACAGACAGACAGAGTAGCAGAGAGATTGGTTGAAGAACAAACAGCATTGGGGACAGACAGACAGAGACAGACAGACAGACAGACAGAATAGAGACAGATTGCTAGAAGAACAAACATCATTGGAGACAGAGAGACAGTCAGACAGACAGATATACAGAGACAGACAGACATAGCAATAGAGAGACTGCCAGAAGAACAAACAACATTGAGGACAGACATACATACAGAGACAGACAGACAGAGCAGCAGAGAGATTGGTTGAAGAACAAACAGCATTGGGGACAGACAGACAGAGACAGACAGACAGACAGAGACAGACAGACAGACAGAGCAGTAGAGAAACCGCCAGAAGAACAAACAGCATTGGGGACAGAGAGAGAGAGAGACAGACAGACAGACAGACAGACAGAGCAGTAGAGAGACTGCCAGAAGAACAAACAGCATTGGGGACAGACAGACAGACAGACAGACAGACAGACAGACACACAGACTAGTGGAGAGACTGCCAGAAGAACAAACAACATTGTAAAGACGATAAATCAGAAAAAGTGCAAAAGATGTTTTATAGCTGTACCCCATTGCACTGTATGGGTCTCTGTATTGCCCTCCTGCATCCCATGGCAAACATGATATATTGAATGCAGTAAATCTCTGTCTGATTTTACTAGGTTTGTGTACGTTTGTTTGTCTTGTTTTCGTCTTTCTCTATATCACCCCAACTTTTCCTTTTTTCAAGGAAGGTTATATCATACATCGGCATGAGAGAGATGAGTGTGGCTGTTTGTTTTCTGTCTGTGATAAAATGTGTGAACAAGATAATATTATTCTCAGCTCCTTGTGCATAGGAGTTTTCAAAATGTTAACCAAAACTGTGGACAGTTCAATAGTCCTGATAGTGAAACTCTGGAAAAAAACAAAAACAAGATCAACATCAAAACAGATAGAAAACGTGCCTAGGCTCAATGGTATTTTTTAAGGAAGATATCGTGAACAACACTTTCTCAGTAACTTCTGACACTATTTAAAACGTGTTTTTCTTGTTGTGACCATCTACTATTTCGTCAATGT
>JAPXFY010000032.1:40438759-40441259 GCA_030674185.1 Monoplex corrugatus | reverse complement strand
GTCTGACCACGTTGTGTACGTATCTTTAACCACTTGGTGTCAGATAAATCAAGATTTCCCCTCCAGTGGTCATCACACCCCGAAAAAAAATCCACATTCACCACGATGATTGTCAGAGCTGTCCAGACAGTGGCCTGGACACTTGTGAAATCAGGGAAATGTAGTCATCCCAAAACATCTCACTGTCCTCCCTTGTCTGAAACTGGTCAATGAGATGATGGTGAGAGAGGGTTTGTAAAGGATGGGGCTGTTGTGATGAAAAATATTGTATGGTCGTCTGGGATCAGGGATGCCATAGTCAAGTGTTCCCCACCTTGCCAGCATTGTTGACAGCCAAAGTTTTGGCAACGAGAGACTGACAGACAGACAGATAGATAGAGAGATAGATAGATAGATAGATAGATAGATAGATAGAGAGAGAGAGAGAAAGATAGATAGATAGATAAATAGATACATAGATAGGTTTGTAGATAGATAGGTAGATAGATAGATAGATAGATAGACAGATAGATAGACAGATAGATAGATAGATAAATAGATAGATAGATAGATAGATAGATAGATAGATAGATAGACAGATAGATATATAGATAGATAGATAGATAGATAGATAGATAGATAGATAGAGAGAGAGAGAGAGATATGCATACACAGACAGAGATGGACAAAGAAAGAGAGACAGACAGACAGACAGACAGGCAGACAGACAGACAGATAGACAGAGGACTCGAGTACACATTGACACAATTCGATAAACAGTTAACAATATCTATACTTGCTAAGAAGGTTTTATAATATTTATTGATACATCTGGAAGGAAAATATATTTACATACATTCAAGGAATATAATGAAAAGGAAATGAATGATGTTAATTGCTGAACCCAGAAGGAAAATACATTTGCATCAATTCAAAGAATATAATGAAAAGAAACGAGTAAAAGCACATTGAGATAGATTAACGAATATATATACACTGATATTTGGTGGCATTTAAGCAAGAGAATGAGACAGACATACAGACATATACATAGACAGAGAGAGAGAGAGAGAGAGAGAGAGAGAGAGAGAGAGAGAGAGAGAGAGAGAGAGAGAGATGTAGAAGGAGAAGGAGAGGGGGAAGGCACATTACAAAATAATAAATAAATAAACAAATAAATAAATAAATAAATAAAATAAATAAACAAATAAATAAATAAATAATAAAGCTTAAGAACAGTTGTTGAGAACACAAATCACCAAGAAGCGAAATAATTATATTAAAAGTATCAATAATTGCTATCGTTTTCTTTTTGTTTTCCTCTTTCCATTAAACTTGGCAAGTATCTATTATCGCTTACAATTAGCAACAATGTGTACTTTTGCATATTTAGTGATATAAAACATTGCTGCAGAAACCCTCACCGTATCTATGCAGTGTCACATTTTAGGTAAGATTGTATACATTGTTTTTATTTTGTATGATTAACTCAATGTCTTATACTGTTAAATGACCAGCGTTCTGTGATGTAATTGTATTAGTAAGAGATTATCTTCCCTTGTGTCAATGATTGTATTGTTATGAAATTTATCTTCATATTGATAACAGAAATTAGTAACAGCATAGTAGTAATGGCTCTTACAATTTCTGATACTTTCATCAAATTTATATCCATATTGATAACACAATCAATAATTACATGTTCTTAAATTTTCACCCCTCTCTCTCTGTCTCTATCTGTCTATCTCTCTCTTTGTCTGTGTCTGTGTCTGTGTCTGTCTGTCTGTCTTTTTGTCTGTCTGTCTGTCTATCTGTCTGTCTGCCTGTCTGTGTCTGTCTCTTTCTCTCTCTCTCTTTCTCCCTCTCTGTCTCTATGTCTCTGTCAATCTCTGTCTGTCTGTCTGTCTTCTCTCTCTCTCTCTCTCTCTCTCTCTCTCCTCTCTCTCTCTCTCTCTCTCTCTCCATACAGGTGAGGGTTGGATGTGCAAAAACATTAATTCACTTTACACCACTACCCTCGAAAGTGAAAATCTGCTCTCTTTTTTCTTTCTCTCTTCTTTCTCTCTTTCTCTCTGTCTGTCTATCTGTCTCTTTGAGTCTCTCTCTATATTTTTCTGTCTGTCTCTCTATCCGTTTTTTCTATCTGTCTCTGTCTCTCTCTGTCTCTATCTGTCTTTCTCTGTCTGTCTGTCTGTCTCTCTCTGTCTCTCACCCCCTCTCTCCCTTCTCTCTCTCTCTCTTGTCTCTCTCTCTCTCTCTCTCTCTCTCTCTTTCTTTCTCTCTCTGTTTGTCTCTGTCTCTCTGTTTCTCTCTCTATCTGTCATTTTCTCTCTCTGTCTCTATCTCTCACTCGCTGTCTACGTCCCTCTGTGTATCTGTCTGTCTTTGTCTGTATGTCTGTCTGTCTCTCTCACTCGCTCACTCACTCACTCACACACACTCTCTCTCTCTCTCTCTCTCTCTTCTTCTTCTTCTTCTTCACATCAGTAGCAGACATCAGTCTGAAATCAAGTACCAAAGC
>JAPXFY010000032.1:40428759-40433759 GCA_030674185.1 Monoplex corrugatus | reverse complement strand
GGGTTTGGGGAAGGGGTGAAGGAGATGCAAGAGCAGGATCTCTCTCTATGTCTGTCTCTGTCTCTCTGTCTCTGTCTCTCTCTGTGTGTGTCTATCATTATGTTTTGGTCATGTGAATGGAGGTTTGGAGGGTTTGGGGAAGGGGGGAAGGAGATGCAAGAACAGAATCTCTCTCTATGTCTGTCTCTGTCTGTCTGTATCTCTCTCTGTCTCTGTCTGTCTGTCTGTCTGTCTGTCTGTCTCTCTGTCTTCTCTCTCTCTCTCTCTCTCTCTCTCTCTCTCTCTCTCTCTCTCCTGCTCTAGTCGAAGTGAGTGAAAATCTTGTTCTTCAATCTCTTTCTCTTCTCTCTCTCTCTCTTTCTCTCTCGGTGTCTCTTTCTCTCTCTCTCTGTACCTTTCTTTGTATGTCTGTCTCTTTATCTATCTATGTCTCTGTCTGTCTGTCTCTCTCTCTTTCTCTCTCTCTTCTTTCCCTCTCTCCCTCTGATCTGTCTCTTTCTCTCTGTCTGTCTCTGTCACTCTGTCTGTCTGTCTGTCTCTCTGTTTCTCTATCTGTTTCTGTCTCTGTCTGCGTCTCTATCTGTATGTCTCTATCTGTCTGTCTGTCTCTCTAAATCAGTTGTAGACATCAGGCTGATGAAATCAAGCACCAAAAGTAAAATCGTGTTGATTTGGCACTTTCCCTATTTTCACAGTCGCACAGTTTAAGTCTGGCCATTGTCCAAAGTCACATCTTTACCCTGATGTGATAAATCAAGATTCCCCTTCCCACTGGCTGTCAGACACCAAGAAAACGCCATCATCATACCGATCATCAAAGCTGTTCCAAACAGTACCCTGGACACTTGTGAAGCCAGGGAGTGGGGTCATCCCAAAACATCTCATTCGCCTCCCTTTTGTCTGAAGCCAGTCAGTGGACTGATGGTGAGAGAGTGGATTTATGTGGGATGACGTTGTTGCTGTGATGAGAAGATCGTGTTGTGGTCATGTAAATGGGGGTCTGGGGGTAGGGTGGGGGTGGGGGAGACACCAGAACTGGATCTCTCTCTCTCTCTCTCTCTGTCTATCTCTGTCTGTCTTTCTGTCTGTCTCTTCTCTCTCTCTCTGTCTCTGTCTCTGTCTCTCTCTTTCTGTCTATCTCTGTCTCCATGTCTCTCTGTCTCTCTTCTCTCTCTCTCTCCACTGGTGAGGGTTGGATGTGCAAAAACATTAATTCACTTACACCACTACTCTCGAAAGTGAAATTCTTCTCTCTCTTTTCTCTTTCTCTCTTCTTTCTGTCTTTCTCGCTGTCTGTCTGTCTGTCTCAGTCTCTGTCTATATATCTCTGTCTCTCTCTCTATCTGTTTTTTTTCTATCTGTCTCTGTCTCTCTCTGTCTCTATCTTTCTCTGACTATCTGTCTGTTTGTCTCTCTCTGTCTCTCACCCCTCTTTCCTTTCTCTCTCTCCCTTCTCTCTCTCTTGTCCTCTCTCTCTCTCTTTCTTTCTCTCTTTTCTGTCTCTCTGTCTCTGTTTCTCTATCTATGTGTCATTTTCTCTCTCTGTCTCTATCTCTCACTCGCTGTCTACGTCCCTCTGTGTATCTGTCTGTCTCTGTCTGTATGTCTGTCTCTCTGTCTCTCTCACTCACTCGCTCTCTCTCTCTCTCTCTCTCTCTCTCTCTCTCTCTTGTCTGTCTCTTCTTTACATCAGTAGCAGACATCAGTCTGAAATCAAGTACCAAAGCAAACCTGTGTTGATCTGGCACTTTCCCCATTTTCACAGTCGCACAGTTTAAGTCTGGCCATTGTCCAAAGTCACATCTTCACCCTGATGTGATAAATCAAGATTCCCCTTCCCACTGGCTGTCAGACACTAAGAAAACGCCATCTTCATACCGATCGTCAAAGCTGTTCCAAACAGTAGCCTGGACACTTGTGAAGCCAGGGGGGGGGGGGGGTCATCCCAAAACATCTCATTCGCCTCCCTTCTGTCTGAAGCCAGTCAGTGGGCTGATGGTGAGAGAGGGGTTTTATGTGGTATGATGTTGTTGCTGTGATGAGATCATGTTGTGGTCATATAAATGGGGGTCAGGGGTAGGGTGGGGGTGGGGAAGACACCAGAACTGGATTTTCTCTCTCTCTCTCTCTCTCTCTCCTCTCTCTCTCTCTCTCTCTGTGTGTCCCTCTCTGTCTCTATGTCTCTCTGAATATATCTGTCTGTCTTCTCTCTCTATCTCTCTCTCTCTCTCTGTCCCTCTCTGTCTCTATACCTCTCTGAATATCTCTGTCTGTCTTCTCTCTCTATCTCTCCATCTCTCTCTCTCTCTTTCTCTCTCACCCCACAGGTGAGGGTTGGATGTGCAAAAACATTAATTCACTTACACCAATACCCTCGAAAGTGAAAATCTTCTCTCTCTTTTTTTACTTTCTCTCTTCTTTCTCTCTTTCTCTCTGTCTGTCTGTCTCTCTGAGTCTCTCTCTCTATTTTTCTGTCTCTCTATCTGTTTTTTCTGTCTATCTGTCTCTGTCTCTCTCTGTCTCTATCTGTCTTTCGTTACTGTCGTCTCCTCTCTCTGTCTCTCATCCTTCTCTCGCTTCTCTCTCTCTTGTCTGTCTCTCTCTCTTCTTTCCTCTCTTCTTCTCTGTCTCTCTGTTCTGTCCTTCTGCCTATCTGTCTTTTCTCTCTCTGTCTCTCTCTCTGTCTGTCTTCTCTCTCTCTGTATCTTCTGTCTGTCCTCTGTCTCTCTGTTTCTCCCTTCTGCTCTATCTGTCGTTTTCTCTCTCTGTCTCTCTCAGTCTGTCTATCTCTCTCCTCTGTATCTTCTGCCTTTCTCTCTCTCACTCCTGTTTCTCCCTGTCTCTCTCTCTATTTCTCTCTCATTCATTCTCTCTCTGTCTTTATCTGTCCTCTGTCTATCTCTCTCTTTATCTGTCTGTTTCTTCTGTATTCTGTCTCTTCACTCACTTCTCTCTCTTCTATCTCTCTTTTCTTCTCTCTTCGTCTCTCTCACTCTTTCTCTTTCTTTTCTCACCATAGCAGACATCATCTGAAATTCAATACTCAAATCGAAATTGTGTTATTTGCACTTTTTTCCCATTTATCACAGTTCACACAATTAAGTCTGGCCATTGTCCACAGTCCACATCTTCACCTGATGTAGATTTAAATTCAAGATTCCCTCATTCCCACTGGCTGACAGACACCAAGAAAACGCCATCTTCATACCGATCATCAAAGCTGTTCAGAACAGTACCCTGGACACTTGTGAAGCCAGGGGGGGGGGGGGTCATCCCAAAACATCTCATTCGCCTCCCTTTTGTCTGAAGCCAGTCAGTGGGTTGATGGTGAGAGAGAGGTTTTATGGGGGTGAGGTTGTTGCTGTGATGAGAAGATCGTATCTCTGTGTTTTGGTCATGTGAATGGGGAGTGGGGGTGGGGGTCGGGGTTTGGGGGGTTGGGGAGACTCCAGAACAGGATGTGTATCTCTTTTTCTCTCTCTGTCTCTGTCTCTGTGTCTCTTTGTCTGTGTCTCTCTGTCTGTCTGTGTGTCTGTCTCTCTTTCTGTCAGACTGTCTCTTCCTCTCTCTCTCCTCTTACTCTCTCTCTCTCTCATTCTCTTCATCTCTCTCTCTCTCTGTCCCTCTCTCTGTCTCCCCCCTCTCTTTTCTCTGTCTGTCTCTGTCTCTCTCTATCTGTCCCTGTCTTTGTCTCTGTCTCTGTCTGTCTGTCTCTCTCTCTCTCTTTCTCTCTGTGTCTCTGTGTCTCTTTCTTTCTTTCTTTCTCTTTACATCCATTGTACTATACGTCATTCTGAAATCAAGGAGACTACCAAAAATGAAATTATGTTGATTTGGCACTTTCCCCATTTTCACAGTTGCACAATTTAAGTCTGGCCATTGTCCTAAGTCACATCTTCACCCTGATGTGATAAATCAAGATTCCCCTTCCCACTGGCTGTCAGACACCAAGAAAACGCCATCTTCATACCGATTGTCAAAGCTGTTCCAAACAGTACCCTGGACACTTGTGAAGCCAGGGGAGTGGGGGTCATCCCAAAACATCTCATTCACCTCCCTTTTGTCTGAAGCCAGTCAGTGGACTGATGGTGAGAGAGGGGTTTTATGTGGGGTGAGGTTGTTGCTGTGATGAGAAGATCGTATCTCTGTGTTGTGGTCATGTGAATGGGGTGGGTGGGGGGTGGGGGTGGGGTGGGGAGTGGGGGATACTCCAGAACAGGTTCTCTATCTCTCTCTCTCTCTGTCTCTCTCTCTCTCTCTCCTTCTCTCTCTCTCTGTATGTGAGTTGTTGTGTCTCTCTCTTTGTCTGTCTGTCTCTGGCTCTGGCTCTGTCTCTCTCTGTGTCTCTGTCTCTGTCTCTGTCTCTCTCTCTCTCTCTCCATGGATGATGGCTGGATGTACAAAAATTATATTCATGTACTTACATCACTACCCTCGAAAGTGAAAAATCTTCTTCTTTCTCTCTCTCTCTTCTCTCTCTCTCTCTCTCCCTCCCTCTCTCTCTCTCTCTCTTTCACTGTCTCTGTTTGTCTGTTTCTGTCTCTCTCTATGCATGTTTCTCTCTCTCTGTGTCTCTCTCTGTCTCTCTCTCTCTCTCCCTCTCTTTCTCTCTGTCTCTCTCTATTGACTGTCTCTGTCTCTCACTGTGTCTCTATATGTTTGTATGTGTGTCTGTCGGTTGGTCTCTCTGTCTCTCTGTCGCTCTGTCTCTGTCTCTGTCTCTCTCTCTCTCTCTCTCTCTCTCTCTTTCTCTCTCTCTCTCTCCCTCTTTACCATAAGCAAAATTGTGTTGATTTGGCACTTTCCCCATTTTCCTACAGTTGCGCAATTTAAGTCTGGTTTTATGTGGGATGAGGTTGTTGCTGTGATGATAAGATCGTATCTCTGTGTTTTGGTCATGTGAATGGGGTGGGTGGGGGTGGGGTGGGTCAAGGGGAGACTCCAGAACAGCATATCTCTTTAGAACAGGACATCTCTTGCTGTGCCCCCGTGGGGATGCC
>JAPXFY010000032.1:40418759-40423759 GCA_030674185.1 Monoplex corrugatus | reverse complement strand
CTCTCTCTCATTCCCACTCCTTGTCTGGCTGCCTGCAAGAAGTGCACACAGCAGTGGCCGAATCACATTGTGTTTTTTTTAGTGAGAAATTCATTCCACCAAGCCTGTTCTTCTTGAAAAAGAAATGACTGTCTTCATTTAAGGTGAAAAGGCAGAGAGGGAACCAGACTGTCGTCGTTCTACGTATGACATCGACTACTTTCTGTGACTCTGTGTCTCTGTGTTTCTGCGTTTCTGTCTCTCTATATTCTGTCTGTCTGTCTGTCTCAGCTCTCTCTCTCTCTCTTAACTCACTCTCTCAGCTCTCTCAGCTCTCTCTCTCTCTCAGCTCTCTCCTTCTCAGCTCACTCAGCTCTCTCTCTCTCTCTCTCTCTCTCTCTCTCTCTCTCTTTGGCTCTTCCTCACTCTCTCAGATCGCTCTCAATCTCAACGTTCTCTATCTATCTATCTCATATCTCTCTCTCTCAGCTCTCTCTCTGTCTGTCTGTCTGTCTCTCTCTCTCTCTCTGTCTGTCTGTCTGTCTCTCTCTCTGTCTCTCTCTATGTCTCTCTCTCTGTCTCTCTCTTAGCACTCTCTCTCTCTCAGCTCTCTGTCTCTATCTCTCAGCTCAGTCTCTCTCTTTCTGTCTCTCTCTATCTCTCCCGTTCTCTGTCTTTGTCTGTCTGTCTGTCTGTCTCTCTCTCTCTCTCTCTCTTATCTCTCTCTCTTAGCTCTCTCTCTCTCTCTCTCTCTCTCACAGCTCTGTCTCTCTCTCTCTCTCAGCTCAGTCTCTCTCTTTGTGTCTGTCTGTCTGTGTCTGTGTCTCTGTCTCTATCTCTTTTCTCCCTTTATCTATATATCAGACACCCTTTGGCCCATGAAGAGATCAGTGAGGAATAAAGAACCACGCATCTAGGACAAGTTTTCAGCATTATGAATTGCAACAACTTCGTCTGGCCAGACTCTACGGCCCCATCTTAACCCCTGTGTGATAAATCAAGATTCCCCCTGTAGTGGTCATCACACCCAGAGAAAAATCCATTTTGGTCATGATTGTCAGAGCTGTCCTAACAGTGCCCTGGACGCTCGTGAAATGATGGGAGTGGGATCACTTCAAAACACCTCACTCTACTCTCCTTCCTTGTATGAAGTTGATCAATGGGCTGATGGTGAGAGAGAGAGAGAGAGAGAAAGAGAGAGAGAGAGAGAGAGAGAGAGAGATGGACAGAAAGATGGAGAGATTGACACAGAGAGAGTGAGAGAGATGGACAGAAAGATGGAGAGATTGACACAGAGAGAGTGAGAGAGATGGACAGAAAGATGGAGATATTGACAGAGAGAGAGAGAGAGAGAGAGAGAGAGAGAGAGCTGGACAGAAAGATGGAGAGATTGACAGAGAGAGAGAGAGAGAGAGAGAGAGAGAGAGAGAGAGCTGGACAGAAAGATGGAGAGATTGACAGAGAGAGAGAGTGAGAGAGATGGACGGAGAGAGAGATGGACAGAGAAAGAAGGAGAGCTATAAAGAGGCAGAGGTGGAGAGAGAGTGAGAGATGGAGAGAAAGGGAGACAGACACACAGACAGACAGACAGACAGACAGATGCGAGCAGAAACACAGAGAGACATGACCACAATGAATTTAAACAAGTGTACTAGAAGAGGCAAAATATCGTTCAGATGAAAAATCACTAAGTATTAAGCTTTCCCAGAGAGAGTAATTCACTGCAGTTGAGGGGATGACTGTACCCTTTCTCCAACGATCCAACATGGCAGTCATGATAAATTAACTGTAAATCTCTCTCTCTCTCTCTGTCTCTCTGTCTCTCTCTCTCTGTCTCTTTGTCTGTCTGTCTCTCTGTCTCTCTGTCTCTCTCTCTCTTTCTGTCTGTCTGTCTATCTCTGTCTCTGTCTGATTCCCACCCCTTGTCTGGCTGCCTGCAAGAAATGCATACAGCAGTGGGAGAATCACACTGTGGTTTCTAGTGAAAAATGTATTCCACCAAGAAATGACTGTGTCTTCTTTTAAGGCAGACGCTACCAGATTGTCGTCGCACTACATATGACATCGACTACTTTCTGTGTCTCCATATGTCTGTCTGTCTCTCTTTTTCTATGTCTGTCTGCTATGTGTCTGTCTGTGTGTCTGTGTGTCTGTGTGTCTGTCTATCTCTCTCTCCTCTCTCTCTCTCTCTCTCTCTCTCGCTCTCTCCTCTGTCTCTGTCTCTTCCATCTCTCTGCTCTCCCTCTCTCAGCTCTCTCTCTCTCTTTCTCTTTCAGCTGTCTCTCTCTCCTCTCTCTCTCAGCTGTCTCTCTCTCCTCTCTCTCTCTGTGTCTCTCTGTCTGTCTGTCTTCTTGTCTGTCTGTCTGCCTGTCTGCCGGTCTGCCTGTCTGTCTGTCTGTCTGTCTCTGTCTGTCTCTGTCTCTGATCTCTCTCTCTCTCAGTTCATTCTCTCTCTCTCTCTCTCTCTCTCTCCTCTCTCTCTCTCTTTCTCTCTGATTCTCACTTCTTGTCTGGCTGCCTGAAAGAAGTACACACATCAGTAGCCAAGTCAAACTGTAGTTTCTAGTGAGAATTTCATTCCACCAAGTCTGTTCATCTGGAAAAAGAAATGACTGTGTCTTCATTCAAAGTCAAAAGGCAGAGGCAACCAGACTGTCGTGGCAGTACGTGTGACGTCAACTACTTTCTGTGTCTCTGTGTTTCTGTCTCTCTATATGTCTGTCTCTCTGTCTGTCTCTCTATCTATCTATCTATCTATCTCACTCTCTCTCTCTCTCTCTCTCTCTCAGGTCTCTCTCTCAGCTCCCTCTCTCAACTCACTCTCTCAGCTCTCTCTCTCTCTGTCTCTGTGTGTCTCTCTCTCTTTCTATATCTCTCTCTCAGCTCTCTCTCTGTCTCTGTGCAGCTCAGTCTCTCTCTCTTTCTGTCTGTCTGTCTGTCTGTCTGTCTCTCTCTCTCTCTTTCTCTTCCCTTATCTATATATCAGACATCCTCTGGCTCATGAAAGGATCAGTAAGGAATACAGAATCACGCATCTAGGACAAGTTTTCAGCATTATGAATTGCAACAACTTCGTCTGGCCAGACTCTGAGGCCCCATCTTAACCCCTGTGTGATAAATCAAGATCCCCACCCCCCCTGTAGTTGCCATCACACCCAGAGAAAAATCCATTTTGGTCATGATTGTCAGAGCTGTCCTAACAGTGCCCAGGACGCTCGTGAAATGATGGGAGTGGGATCACTTCAAAACACCTCACTCCACTCTCCTCCCTTGTCTGAAGTTGATCAATGGGCTGATGGTAAGTGAGAGAGAGAGAGAGAGAGAGAGAGAGAGAGACAGACAGACAGACAGACAGACAGAGAAAGACAGAGAGAGAGAGAAAGTGAGAGAGAGAAAGAGAGAGAGAGATGCACACATAGACACAAAGATGGACAGAGAGAGAAAGAGAGAAAGAGAAACAGACAGACAGACAGACAGACAGACAGAGAAATGGATGCAGAAATGCAGAGAAACATAAACATACTGAGATAAAACAACAGTACTAGAAGAGGCAAAATATCGTTAATATGATAAATCACTAAGCACTGAGCTTTACAAGAGAGAGCAATTCGTTGCAGTTGAGGGGATGACTGTATCCTTTCTCGAATAATCCAACATAGCAGTCATGATAAATCAATTGTAAATCTCTCTCTCTCTCTCTCTCCTCTCTCTCTCTCTCTCTCTCTCTCTCTCTCTCTCTCTCTCTCTCTCTCTCTCTCTCTCTCTCTCTCTCTCTCTCCTCTCTCTTCTCCCTCCCTCTCAGCTGTCTGTCTCTCTCTCTGGTCTCTCTCTCTCTCTTTATCTATCTATCTATCTCATTTCTCTCTCTTTCTCTCAGTCTCTCTTTCTCTTTCTCTCTCTCTCTCTCCAACTGTCTCTCTGTATCTATCTCTGTTCTATCTCTTTATCTATCTACCTATCTCATTTCTCCATGAACACACAACACCAGACGTGTTCTAATGTCACTAGGAACACAACACAAGGGCTGTTATAACATCACTAAATACACAACGTCAGACTTGTCATGACTTCTCTATTAGCAGAACACCAGACTTGTTATAACGTCTTTAAATCACACCACCAGACTTGTTATAACGTCACTATCAAGACAACACCAGACTGGTCATAACTTCTCTAAATCACAACACCAGACTTGTTCTAACGTCACTATTAACACAACACCAGACTGGTCATAACGTCACTATTAACACAATACCAGACTGGTCATAACGTCACTATTAACAGAACACCAGACTGGTCATAACGTCACTATTAACACAACACCAGACTTGTCATAACGTCTCTAAATACACGACACCAGACTGGTCATAACGTCACTATTAACACAACACCAGACTTGTTATAACGTCTCTAAACACACAACACCACACTTGTTATAACGTCTCTAAATACACAACACCAGACTTGTTATAACGTCACTAAATACACAACATCAGACTTGTTATAACGTCACTAAATACACAACACCAGACGTGTTATAACGTCTCTAAATACACAACACCAGACTTGTTATAACGTCACTAAATACACAACACCAGACTTGTTATAACGTCACTAAATACACAACACCAGACTGGTCATGACGTCTCTAAATACACAACACCAGGCTTGTCATAACGTCACTAAATACACAACACCAGACTTGAGAGAGAGAGACAGAAACAGGCAGAGACACAGAGACAGAGAGAGACAATGAGAGAGAGAGGGAGAGAGGGAGATGGACACATAAATTAAAGCGGGGAAGTGAGAGAAAGAGGAGGAGAGAGAGAACAGGAGAGAGAGAGACAGACAGACAGACAGACACACACACAGACAGACATACAGAGACAGAGAGACAGAGAGAGACAATGAGAGAGAGAGAGAGAGGGAGAGAGGGAGATGGACACAGAAATTAAAGTGGGGGAAGTGAGAGAAACAGGAGGAGAGAAAGAACAGCAGAGAGAGAGAGAGACAGAGACAGA
>JAPXFY010000032.1:40406259-40408759 GCA_030674185.1 Monoplex corrugatus | reverse complement strand
GAGAGAGAGAGCAAAAGAGAGAGAGAGAGCAAAAGAGTGAGAGAGAGCAAAAGAAGAGAGAGAGAGCAAAAGAGAGAGAGAGAGCAAAAGAGAGAGAGAGAGCAAAAGAGGAGAGAGCAAAGAGAGGAGAGAGCAAAAGAGAGAGAGAGAGCAAAAGAGAGAGAGAGAGCAAAAGAGGAGAGAGAGCAAAAGAGAGAGAGAGAGCAAAAGAGAGAGAGAGAGCAAAAGAGAGAGAGAGAGCAAAAGAGAGAGAGAGAGCAAAAGAGAGAGAGGAGCAAAAGAGAGAGAGAGAGCAAAAGAGAGAGAGAGAGAAAAGAGTGAGAGAGAGCAAAAGAGAGAGAGAGAGCAAAAGAGGAGAGAGAGCAAAAGAGAGAGAGAGAGCAAAAGAGAGAGAGAGAGCAAAAGAGAGAGAGAGAGCAAAAGAGAGAGGAGAGCAAAAGAGAGAGAGAGAGAGGAGCAAAAGAGAGAGAGAGAGCAAAAAGAGAGAGAGAAAAAGAGGAGAAAGAAAGAGGAGAGAGAGCAAAAGAGAGAGAGAGAGCAAAAGAGAGAGAGAGAGCAAAAAGAGAGAGAGAGAGCAAAAGAGTGAGAGAGAGCAAAAGAGAGAGGAGAGAGCAAAAGAGAGAGAGAGCAAAGGAGAGAGAGCAAAAGAGAGAGAGAGAGCAAAAGAGAGGAGAAGCAAAGAGAGAGAGAGCAAAAGAGAGAGAGAGAGCAAAAGAGAGAGAGAGAGCAAAAGGAGAGAGAGAGCAAAGAGAGAGAGAGAGCAAAAGAGAGAGAGAGAGCAAAAGAGAGAGAGAGAGCAAAAGGAAGAAGAAGAGAAGGAGCAAAAGAGAGAGAGAGAGCAAAAGAGGAGAGAGAGCAAAAGAGAGAGAGAGAGCAAAAGAGAGAGAGGAGAGCAAAAGAGGAGAGGAAGAGAGAGAGCAAAGAGAGAGAGAGAGAGCAAAAAAGAGAGAGAGAGCAAAAGAGTAAGAGAGAGCAAAAGAGAGAGAGAGAGGCAAAAGAGAGAGAGAGAGCAAAAGAGAGAGAGAGAGCAAAAGAGAGAGAGAGAGCAAAAGAGAGAGAGAGAGCAAAAGAGAGGAAAGAGGAGGGGCAAAAGAGAAGAGAGGAGAGAGCAAAAGAGTGAGAGAGAGCAAAAGAGTAGAGAGGGCAAAAAGGAGGGAAGAAGTGAGAGAGAGAAGAGAGAAGAGTGAGAGACAGAGCAAGAAAGATGAGAGAGTGAGCAAGAGGGAGAAAGGAAGAAAGCAAGAGAAAGAAGGAGAGGAGAGAGAGAGCGAGAGAGAGAGAGTGTAATAGAAAGGGCATGAGAGAGAGAGAGAGAGAGAGAGAGATTGAGAGAGAGCAAGAAGAGAGAGAAAGAGCGAGAGAGAGCGACCAAGAAAGTGAGAGAGAGAGAGAGAGAGAGCAGTACAGTGAAAGAGAGAGCAAGACAGTGAGAGAGAGAGAGAGCAAAAGAGTGAGAGAGAGCAAGAGAAAGAGTGAGAGAGAGAGAGCAAAAAAGTGAAAAAGTGAGCAAGAGAGCGAGCAAGAGAAAGATGGAGAGAGAGAAAGATGGAGAGAGAGAGAGAAAGAGAGAGAGAGAGAGAAAAAGAGAGAGAGAGAAAGAGAGAGAGAGAGAGAAAGAGAGAGAGAAATAGAGAGGTACAGGTCCCAGTGGAACTGTCTTACAGCAAGTCCTCGTTATACTACACATATTGTACGTATAAAAAACATAAAAGCAAAGTGAATAGACATAAAATAAACACCTCACAGTTGAGAGAGAAAAAAAGAGAGAGAGAATAACAAAGACAATGATAATGACAACACTACTACATAGATACATGAGAAAGAGAAAGGGAGGGAGGTGGAGAGGGAGAGAGAGAGAGAGAGAGAGAGAGAGAGGAGATAGACAGAGAGACATATATATAAAGAGAGAGACAGAGAGAGATAGAGAGAAAGAGAGACAGAGAGAGAGACGGAGAAAGAGACAGACAGACAGACAGAGAGAGAGAGAGCTAGAGACAGACAGACAGACAGACAGAGAGAGAGACAGGCAAAGAAAGAGAGACAGACTAAGAGAAAGAGAGAATGAGAAAGAGAAAGAGAGAGAGACAAAGAGACAGACAAAGAGACAGACAAAGAGACAGACATATTGGCAAGGGGACAGAGACACAGAGGGAAAACAGAGCTGGAGAAGGAACCAGAAAAAACACGAAAGAAGAATACGAACGCTTATTTAATACAAGACAAGACAGGCGCAAAATTTCGGCCAACTGGCCTTTGTCAAGCGTAAGATTACAAACAAACAAAACACTAGATACAAAAAAAAATTGAGAAAAAGACTGAAACTTCCCTGCTGCTGTGTTCAATGTGAGAAAAGGAATAAACTGACTAAGAGCTGAAGAAGCATTGACCTAAAAGCCAGAGGCACGGTAAAGATGACAGATCTCACAGCGGAAAAGTTGGTCAGAATTGTTATTGATTCCTGTTAATGTGATAGCTGTATATCTCTCCTGAATCAGATGCC
>JAPXFY010000032.1:40368759-40401259 GCA_030674185.1 Monoplex corrugatus | reverse complement strand
AGGGCATGTTGCAGGTTAACAAAACCAGGAGATGGGCAGAAACGCACAGGCAAATTTACGGGATATGTTAAGTCAAGTCATTTTTTTTTTCTTAATCCCTTTCTTAACTCTATTGTGACTGCACTTGCCACAGCTGAGCTCTCCTGCTGGCCTAGGGCTGCCACAGTGAAATCACTGAGAACCAGGTGTAAGTGAACTTGTCCATCGATTTTAGACAAAGAAACCGGCAAAACGTAGCTGAAGCGTTCAACGGAAGTTCCCTTCACAAGGGAAGCAACTGCCAACTACTAAATCATTAGAATAACAAAAGTAGAGGGAGTTATATACCCTAGACCGTCTGTTACTATGATCGAGGTAGCCCGTCCTCAGTGAGAGCTCAACTGTTACTTCAATCGAAGTAGCCCATCGTCAAAGGGTTAAGTGTTTCTACCAACCCCTCCCAGTTTATTGTTACCAGCCGAACACTGACCCAGTTTTTCAAGCTGATATTTTTCAACCTGACAGTGACACTCGCGCCAGCATGGCACCACGCTCTTGATCCACTGCACGGGATTCACGTCCTGGAGGAATTTGGTATTGAAAAAATAACAGTCCTCTTAAATGAAATTTACGACACTGGAAAAATCCCCTAAGATAAGTCAAAATCAATTTTCATTGCACTTCCAAAGAAGACAGGGGCTGTAGAATGCAAACTCCATCGCACAATCAGTTTGATGAGTCATGTAACAAAAATCCTATTAAGAATAATCATGATCAGGACAAGGAATAGAATCAAAAGAGAAATAGCAAATGAACAGTGTAAATTCGTGGAAGGGAAAGGAGCTATTAATGTCATATACATCCTAAGAACTATCATAGAGAGGTCAATCGAAATAAATAAGGATTTATGTTTATGCTTTGTTGATTATACCAAGGCTTTAGATCAGGTAAGACATGAAGAATTGATCAACCAACTAGAAAGACTCAATATTGATGGAAAAGATCTGCGAACAATCAGAAATATGCATTGGGAACAAACAGCTTCAATGAGAATAGAAAACGATATAAGCCCTTTTCCAAAAAATCAAAAGAGGAGTCAGACAGGGTTGTGTTTTGTCACCAGATCTGTTTTCACTTTACAGCGAAAGCATCATGAGAAACCTAGAGGAAGACCCTGGGTTAAAGGTTGGAGGAAAAATGATAAACAACATTCGATGCGCATATGACACCATGCTAATAGCAGAAAACGAAAGGGACCTACAAAACCTTATGAATATACTAGAAATAGAAAGCAAAGGTAAGGATTTGGAACTAAACAGCAGGAAGACTGAAGTCATGGCGATCAGTAAAATCATGAAATCCTCTCGTGCAAAATAACAGCAAACGGCACAACCTTGAGACAGGTTGATATGTTTAAATACCTGGGAACGATCATTTCACCAGATGGCAGATGCACATCAGAAATAGCCAGCAGAATCGGCCAAGCCAAAACAGCCTTCAAGAAGATGAAAAGCATTCTTACCAACAAATGCCTATCAATTAACATCAGGAAGGGAGTTCTTGAATGCTATATAGAACCAATACTGTTATACGGTTGCGAGGCGTGGACAGTGAACTAGCAAAGCAGAACAAGATTGAGGCAGCCGAGATGTGGTTTCTAAGAAGAATGTTGAGACTTCCGTGGACAGCAAAGAAAACAAACGAGACAGTCTTGATGGAGGCATACACAATAAGATCATTCATATCTAAGATTAGGAAAGGACAGGCAACATTTATAGGCCATTTTATGAGGAAAGGGGAACTGGAGCACCACATATCTTCATATCTAAACAATCCATATATCTTCACATCTGAGAAAAAACCATATATCTTCGTATTAGAGAAATCCCATATATCTTCATATCTGAGAAAATCCACATGTCTTCACATTTGAGAAAATCCATATATCTTCACTTTTGAGAAACCTATCTATCTTTATGTTTGAGAAAACCCATACATCTTCATGTGAGAGAAACCCATCGATTTTCATGTCTGAGAAAACCCATATATCTTCATATTTGAGAAAACCCATATATCTTCACATTTGAAAAAAACCATGTATCTTCACATTTGAGAAAACCCATATATCTTCATATTTGAGAAAACCCATACATCTTCACATTTGAGAAAACCCATATATCTTCACATTTGAAAAAAACCCACATATATCTTCATATTTGAAAAAAACCCATATATCTGCACAATGCCTGTCAGGGCTGGACACTTGCTAAAGGATGGAAGTGAAAGTGGTCCACACATCTCACTGTGGCACCATGTCCAATGCCAATCAGTGGGGTCTTGACAAGATAGGAGTTTATGAGGAATGAGATGGCTGTGGCCATGAGAAAGTGATACGTCTTCCAAGATTGTGTAGATGAGATATCGGATTTTTGTTTATTTCGTTTCATTTGGTTTTCTCTTACTTATCTTATTTATTGTGTTTTACTTTATATCGTTTCGTTTTCGTTTCTCATGTTTATTTCATTTTAGTTAGTTATTCACTTGTTTTTGTATGTGTGTATGTATGTATGTATGTATGTATGTATGTATGTATGTATGTATGTATGTATGTAAGTATGTATGTGTGTATGTATGCATGTATGTATGTATGTATGAATGTATGTATATGTGTTTGTATGTATTATGTATGCATGTATGTATTATGCATACATGTATGTATGCTGTATGTATTATGCATGCATGTATGTATGCATGTCTGTGTATGTATGTATGTATGTATGTATATTTGTATGTATGTATTTATGTATTTATGTATTTATGTATGTATGTATGTATGTATGTATGTATGTATGTATGCATGTATGTATGTATGTATGCATGTATGTCTGTCTGTATGTATGTATGTATGTATGTATGTATATATGTAGGTAGGTATACATGTATGCATGTGTGCGATGTGTGTGTGTGCTTATGTGTGTGTGTGTGTGTGTGTGTGTGTGTGTGTGTGTGTGTGTGTGTGTGTGTATGTGTGTGTGTGTGTGTGTGTGTGTGTGTGTGTGTGTGTGTGTGTGTGTGTGTGTGTGTGTGTGTGTGTGTGTGTGTGTGTACTTTTATGTACGCGTGTCCACTCCAATTACGGTTTGTGTTCTGTTTGTGTGTTGTTGTTTTTGTTTGTTTGTTTGTTCGCTTGTTTGTTAATTGTTTTTGTTTTACCATGCCATCAATGCAGTCATACAGCGTTTTCGGAGGTATGGATACTGATGCTGGTATTACCATAAGCCACCAAGGACTGATATAACTTACAAACATCTTCAACGTAAGTATTAAATGTTCTGCGTGCATGCACACAGGAAGGGAAGAAAGGGATGGGGGGGGGGGGGGTAGGTCAGACATTAAGCACGTGTGTACATATGATGACTTAGAAAATCAGGTGAAAAAAAGTGACCTCCCAGCACAAAATCAGTCTTAACTAGCATTTTGGGTAGTTTGAGATATACATATCACTGGAAAGTGTACATTTTGCTGATTATTTTGGTGCTTGAATATGGCTTGTACTAAAAAATATTGCCGTTATGTATGTTTAAAGTCATTAATTTGTATGACGGCCATGTTGAGAAAACGGCCTCTAAAGTTTTTACGTACTTTCCTACACATTTTTAAAAAAATGTCTTTATTTGGTGGCTTTGACCTGGTTTGTTTCTTATTTTAGCTGTCATTTTCCGAAAGGTGCACCAAAGAGCTTTCTGTCAGTATATTACATGTGGGAGTCTACGGGTTACGATTCGCAATAAGAGACAAAAACAGATACTTTAGGTAAGAAATTGCGTTCTTTCTGCTACGGTCAGTGCATTGAAATACCATTTGAAATTGATTAATGATATTTTTTCAAGAAAAAAAAATCTATTGGGGATAGATTATAGTCCACAGAAATCAAATTTGAGAAAAAGTCAAAACACCCCACTTTTCAGATCCTAGTGTTGTTCGATTGATTGCGAGTGGTGGAAGGTCACATATGATGACTTAGAAAATTCAAGTGAAAAAACAATTCCATTCTTTGGACACACATATCCGGTACATAAGCAGGTTCGAACTGGCACTTTCCAGTTGAAAGATCAGTGTCTTAACCACTCGGCCATCATATGTAAATAAAAATGTATCCATTCGGTATCGATGCCAGCCTGACAGACAATAAGGGATGGGATCATTCCAAGTTGAGTGACAGGAGACATGGCCGACTACAACTCCTCTGACCACCAAGCTCCATCGCAGCCGGAAGGAATTAGGTAAAAAAGAAAGAAAAAAGAAAACAAAACGGCAATGTTTATATCCAAATGTATCATGAACATGTAAACGACGATCACACCACCACCACCACCACCACCACCACCACCATCATCACCACCACCACCAAAACCAACAACACCAACAACAACAACAACAAAATTGATTTTCTGCCAAGTGTGAAGAAGCAGCTTTTAGACGGTGTGACGGGAGAGGGAGAGATGGAGACATAGTTCTTCAGACATGTTGCCTTGAGCTCAGCAGACAATACATTGTACGGAATGGAAAGGTGGAGGGAGAGGGATAGAGAAAAGTGTTCAAACGAAGCGTCTTGTGCCAGAGATCAGTGATCCCTATGTCAAGTAGGAGTGCTATGGATTCTCAGCAGTTTACGTCAGGAACAGCGCATGAGAAAGACAAGGAGGGGTCGAGAGAGAGAGAGAGAGAGAGAGAGAGAGAGAGAGAGAGAGAGAATGAGAGAGAGAGAGATTTTATGTGTGTGTGCGTGCGTGCGTGCGTGCGTGTGTGTATGTGTGTGTGTGTGTGAGACAGAGAGAGAGAAGAGAGAGACAGACAAAACAGAGACAAAGGCAAAGGAACAGGGAGAGAGAGAGTGTGTGTGAGACAGAGGGAGGGAGAGAGGGAAAGAGAGAAAGAAAGACAGACAGACATATAGACAGACAGACAGACAGAAGCAGAGAGACAGGGAGACAGAGAGAGGCAGACAGACAGACAGACAGACAGAAAGAGAGAGAGAGAGAGAGAGAGAGAGAGAGAGAGAGAGAGAGATTCAATGCAGCACATTTGAGATGATTGTACTTTATCATAACATGTCTTATCATAAACCATTTTCTGTAACTGAAACGGACTCATTTCATATTACACACACGCATTTTAGTGATGAACAGAGAATTCAAACTGATCACACCTCTCTATGTTGTTATACAATTTGGATTTGAGAGAAGCGCGGACGGTAAGGGTGGGTGATGCATGCATCATACATGCTGGTTGTTGACATGTTTCGATAAGCTAGCCACTGATAAGCTTACAGGATCTCCAACGTGCGTATTTCATATTCTGATGCACACACGCAGTAAGGAGGTTCAGGCAGGTCTGCACACATGTTGACCTGGGAAATCAATAAAAATAAAAAAATAAAACAATTTCCACCCTTCATCCCGAACATGGAGGTGTCCAAGTGGATTGAACCTGGACCTTCAGACTGGAGGTCCAACGTTTAACCCTTTTGACTGTCGTGCCTGTCTTATATCTGGCGTTCCAGCTACTCTGCAAGAACTTACAATACGAATGTTAATGAAAATGACGATGGTGATGGTGATGATGATGATGATGATGATGATGATGATGATGATGATGATGATGATGATGATGATGATGATGATGATGATGATGATGATGATGATGATGATGGTGATGATGATGATGATGATGTTGATGATGTTTATATTATTATTATTATTATTATTATTATTATTATTATTATTAATTATTATTATTATTATTATTATTATTTATTATTATTATCATCATCATTATCATTATTATTATTATTATTATTATTATTATTATTATTGTTCTTCTTCTTATCATTAATATTATTATTATTGTTATTGTTATAATTATTGTTAATGCTATCATTGTTGATCTTATTATCATTATTATTGTTATCATTGTTTCTCTTATTATCACTCTATCATCTCTTATTATCTCTCAAATCATCATCATCATCATCATCATCATCATCATCATCTACATCATCTACATCATCATGTGCCTTGCCGCAAGCACATATGTCATCCTCTCTGTCTTCATCCATTCAGCGCGTCCTTACAATATTTTCTCCCTGGGTCTACCTGGTGCTCTTTTTTTCCCTCCAGCTTTCCCGTTGTGACTCGTCATCATCATGTGCCCTGCTGAATGACATTTGAGATCATGGCCCTCCATACGAATCTATCCCTTGTCACTGCAAGTACATCTCGAAGTATCTCTGTCTTAATCCACTCCGCCCAATCCGTCCAATATTTTCTCCCTGGGTCTACCTGGTGCTCTTTTCCCCTCCAGCTGTCTTGTTGAGGGTAAGTGGTCTAATTTCTCTTTTGTCATAAAATGTCTTATATATACTGTCTTTTCCTAGTCTCCTTTATTAATGTCCTTTTTGTGTTTCAGATACTGTTTTGTTTGCTTTTTTTGCTTTCCATGGAACTCTTAATACTCCTCTAAAAACACATTTCAGCTGTCTCAGTCTTGCTCTGACTTTGCGTGTTGACTGTCCACGCCTCATTACCGTATATCATTATCGGTTCTATATATCACTGAATAACTCTCTTGATGGTGTTAATTGATAGGCATTTGTTGGAAAGACGCTTTTCATCTTCTTGAAGGATATTTTAGCTCGGCCGCCGAGTCTGCTGGCTATTTCTAAAGACAAATTCTTCACTGAGACTTCGTCCAAAACCAGATCCAACAACCAACGTAACCTGCAGCGATACCAACTCCGTGGCAACATTGACAAGTTTGCCTGCGCTCAGCGGACCGTCTCAGAATGGAACTCTCTCCCCGCCCACATAGTCAACGCAGCATCCACCGAACGCTTCAAAGATCTACTGTCACAGTACCTGTTTGGAGAACCTCCACCCTCGTCCGACTAGCCAGCGCACGCATACCACCATCCACGGGATAGGCCACGAGGCCCTTTGTGGATTATTCTACAGAACCAGAACATCTGCCGTCTGGTGAGGTGACTGTTCCCGGATATTTAAACTTATCAACTTGTCTCAATGCTGTGTCATTTGCTGTTATTTTGTATGAGGGGATTTTTTTTTATTGATAACAATGACTTCAGTCTTCTTGGTATTTAGCTGCAGTCCTTTATTTCGGCTTTTTATTTTTATTGTTCACGAGATTCTGTAGGTCTTTTTTCATTTTCTTCAATAAGAACGTTGTCATCTGCGCAACGAAGATTGTTTATCATTTTTCTGTGAACCTTTATCTTAAAGGATATGTCAGACCAGGTTTTGTCAGTTAGATCGGCGGGCAAGCCATTTGATATCAACATCATCTAATTATATGCACCAACATCTGCAAATACTGAGGAAGAAATTGAAAATTTATTTGAAGAATTAGAGACAAACAAGGCCCACTGTAAATCAAGGACAATACAAGAATAATGGGATATTTTGATGACAAAGTGGGACATGGAAATGTAGAGGACATAGGTGGACCTCATGGCCTTGGCACACGAAATGAAAGAGGAGAGAAACTTGTTGAATGGGCACAAGCAATTGAATTTGTAATTGGAAACTATTGGTTTAGAGCAACTTAACAGAAGAAAATGGAATGGATGTATCCAAGCAGACAGTACAAGAAATCAAACTGATATTACTTGCTGATAAATAAAAGATTTAGACATTCTTTACTGATAGTAAAAACACTACCAGGTGTAGATTGCAACGGTGACCACAATCCTGTAATGGGAAGATTAAGCCTGAAAGTAAAGGAAAGACAACAAAATAAGAACTAACATCAAACTAAATCTTGGACTCTTGAAAGACAGATGAACTGACTCGTGCAAAATTTAATGTTTGTGTTCAATACAAATTCAGTACTCTGCAGGACGTTGGTGGCAGTGTGGACAAAGTTAAGAAACTCGGTGTAACTAAAGCTTGTGAAGAAATCCCTAGATTTCAAAGAAAAGCAAAGAAGAACTGGAGGACAGAAATGTTAAGCTTGATGGAAGAACGGAGGAACGCAAAAGGAAAAAAAGAGGAGGAATACAAAAAAACACATAATGGAATTAGGAACAGGTGCAATGAAGCTAAGAAAGCTTGGCTGGAAACAAAGTGCAAAGAAATAGAAGACCGACACAAAACAGATCATAAGCTTATGTACAGAAACGCTGAAGTAATTGACCACAGGGAAAAGACGTGTACATCAACTGTTGCTTAAAATCTACAGTACAAATAGTACGATTATTATGGAAAAAGACAAAATGTTAGCTAGATTGGAAGGATACATTAAAGACCTTTTCTTGAAGATGCCATAAAGGAAGAACACATCATAGGAAGGAACTTGCTGAAGGACCACCAGCTCGATCGATCAACCCCTAATTCAGAGTATGTACAACAGGAATTCTGATCCTTCCTTCCTTCCTGTCCCTTAACCTTATCCAGGGTCGTGGGGGCTCCACATGGATGAACGTCGCACCGTCTGTCTCCACCTCTGTCTGTCATAAGCAAGGGTCTGGGTCGTGGCAAAGCTTTTTCCTGTCCATTCGTCAATATTGTCCATCCACCTTTTTCTCTGTCTGCCTCTTTTTCTTCCCCCCTGAACTGTTCCTTGGAGTATTGTATGGACATTTATGCCTATTTTTGACTTAATTGATTGTTTTACAAATGTTCATCTTTGAGTGCGATCCTGCGTGTGATTGGTGAGTGAGCGCGCTTTGATTTGATTTACCAAGATTTAGCGCGATATAAATATTGTAATTATTATTATTATTATAGTCCGTTAGTTCTTGTCACGTGACCATACCACCGAAGTTTCCTTTTTCTTACTGTTGTCAGAAGGTTTTCATAGTTTTTGACATGCTGTGAAATTGTTCTTCGTACTTCCTCATTGGTAATGTGGTCTTTGTATGAGATGCCAAGCACTCTTCTAAAGCATCTCATTTTTACTGCCAGGATCTTCTTTTGCAGTTCTGCTGTTAGTGTCCATGACTCGCACGCGTAGAGAAAGATTGACAGGACCAGTGCGTGCATTAGCTTCAGCTTGGAAGTGAGGGCGATGTTTTTGTCCCTCCAGATGGGCTTCAGCTTGGCTAGTGCTGCTGTTGTCTGTGCTGCTCTTGCAAGAACTTCGGTTTTCGATCCCTGTTCACTGATAATGGCTCCGAGATATTTGAACTGAGCCACGGTTTCCAGCTCACTCCCGCTGACTGTAATCTTCTTTTCTATTGGTTTTGTGCTGTTTGTCATCAACTTTGTCTTTTCGGCACTGATCTCCATGCCGTAATTGGATGATGTCTCGTCCAGGTGTTTCACCAGGTTGGCAAGTTCGTCTTCATTTCCAGCAAACCCATCGATGTCGTCGGCAAATCTCAAGTTGGTGATTGTCCTTCCTCCAATACTGACTGAGCCGTGATGGTTTTCAAGGGCATCCGTCATAATGCGCTCAAGGAAGATGTTGAACAAGGTTGGAGAGAGGAGACAGCCCTGGCGAACTCCAACTGATGTGTGAAACCAGTCCCCCACTGTGCCCCCAACAAGCATTGCGCTGCTCGCTTTTACGTATAGCTGTGTGATGGTGTCAATAAGCTTCCTTCCCATGTTGTACTTACTCATGGTGGCCCACAGTGCTTCATGCCATACTCTGTCAAATGCCTTTTTGAAGTCGATAAAAACGTGGTAGATGTCCTGTTGGTGTTGGCTGTATTTTTCGCATAGGACTCTGAGATTGAATATTTGTTCTGTTGTGCTTCTACCACTGCGAAATCCCGCTTGTTCTTCGGCAATGATCTCCTCTGCCTGTGGTTTCAGTCTGTTCAAAATGATTTTCAGCATCACTTTGCTAGCATGGCTGATAAGGCTGATCGTTCTGTAATTCTGGCATAGTTGTAAATTGCCTTTCTTGGAAAGTGTGATGATTAGTGACTGGGTCCAAGGTGTCGGCCATTCTCCCGTCTGCCAGATTTTGTTGCAGATTTTCCAGAGGATGTCAGTCACTGCCTCCCCTCCATGCCTGATCAGTTCTGCTGGGATGTTGTCCACTCCAGCAGCTTTTCCATCTTTCAGCGATCGTATTGCTGTTTCGACTTCTTCGCGTAGAATAGGGTGGTCATCGTCATTTGTTGATTCCTGGCATGTAAGGACAGTTGAGTCACCCTGTGTCTGGTGGTTGTAGAGGTCAGAGCAGTATTCTGTCCATCTATGGATGATTTCTTTATCTTCTGTCAGGCACTTTCCTTGTTTGTCTTGAATGGTACTGATCCTTGCCTGTCTCTGTGTGGTGAGTTCTTTCACCACTTTGTACGCCTTTATGCTGTTGTTCTTGTTTAGGCTGTCTTCTATTTCTGTGCATTTATTTTGTATCCATCCTTCTTTGGCCTCCCTCATGCCTTTTCTGATTTCTTTGTTGATGTTTCTGTAGGCTAGGGCTCCGTCTGTTGTATTTTTGACTTTCTTGATTTCTCTTCTTTTGTCACACATTTCAAGGATTTCGTCTGTAATCCAGGGTTGGGTTTTCCGGCGTTGTTTTCCTAAGAGGTCATTTGCAGTCTCTGTCATCACTGTGTTAAACTTGGTGGTCATTTCCTCCGCAGTTTCTTCTTGTGTGCTCAATGCTGCAAACTTTCCGCCTATTGTTGCTTGGAAGGACTCTGCAATGGAGGGGTCCTTGAGTCTGTCCAAGTTGAACTTCAGTCTGGTGTTCTTGGGCTTCTTGATCTTCTTCAGCCTGACCTTGAAGTTCATTATCACCAGGTCATGGTCACTACCCACATCTGCACCTAGAAATGTTCGCGTCTTGGCTCTGCAGATTCCAGATCTAAAACGGATTGGGACCAAGATGTAGTCGATCTGGTGGTTGGTCCCATTTGGTGCATGCCAAGTCCAGCATCGTGACGGCTTGTGTTCACCAAGGGTGTTAGCCAGTGTCATGTTGTTGTATCCGGCGAACTCAAGTAGGCGCAGTCCTCGCTCGTTGGAAATTGCATTACAGGAGGGCCCACAATGGTTCTTCCAGTCTTTTAATGCATCAGCGCCCACTTTAGCATTCCAGTCTCCCTGAATGATAAGGATGTCTTTTTTGTCAACCTCGTCAATGATTTCTTGAAGTTGTGTGTAGAATTCCTCCACATCCTCATCATCATAGTCTGTTGTCGGTGCATAGGTTTGTATCGCTGTGATGTTGAATGGTGCTGCTCGGAGGCGGATGGAAATGAGCCTGTTGGATATTGGGCGGCACCCGAGTATTGAGTTCTTGACGTTCTTGTTGACAAGAAATCCTACGCCGTGGATGTGTTTTTTCAAGTCTCCACTGTAGTACAATACATGTCCTTCCTCAGTTTGGTGTTCTCCATGATCTTTCCACCTGACTTCGCTCAGTCCAACTACATGCCAGGAATATCTTTCCAGCTCATGCGTAAGTTCGTGCAATTTGCCTGGCTGTGCAAGTGTTCTAACATTCCATGTGGCGATGGTGAGAGTTTCTCTTCCTCGGATCTTTTTTGAAGAGGTTCCACCAGTCGCATACTTGTCACCTCCGCCCTGGTGTCCAGGGAATTCTGATGCAGGCTTTAAAAAAAAATAGAGGGATAGTAGGGATAAAGAAAATCTCTGATGAAGAATATCCAATGACAATCCGAATAGAAGACTGTAATGCAAAACACTTTGTGTGATAGGAGTTCTGATTAAATAGTTATTGTGTCAGATTTCTAATTCCTATGCAGTTCGGTAGAACGACAAATAACCAGAACGTTGGCTGTTTACCAGATTAGTTTTAGCATGGGATGTTTCAGTCTGGTCTCCTCCCCCCCTCCCCCCGCCCCCTTCATGATCATACTGATATTGTGGCGCCACCTACCTACATGATACATGACCATAAGAATAGAGATAGGATTTTCTCTCCATACACATGCAACCTCATTCTTCATAAGCTCTCTCTCTCTCTCTCTCTCTCTCTCTCTCTCTCTCTTTCTCTTCCTCTCCCTCTCTCTCTCATCCATTCATTCACTCACTTCCTCTCTCTCTCTCTCTTTCTTTCTCTCTCTCTCTCTCTTTCTCTTTCTCTATGTCTCTCTCTATCTCTGTCTCTCTCTGTCTCTCTTTCTCTCTCTCTCTTTCGTTCTCTCTCTCTCTTTCTATCTCTATGTCTCTCTCTCTCTCCTGTCTCTCCGTCTCTTTCTCTCTCTCTCTCTCTCTCTCTCTCTCTCTCTCTCTCTCTCTCTCTCTCTCTCACCCTCAGCCCATTGATCAACTTCAGACAAGGGAGGAGACTGGAGTGAGGTGTTTTGAAGTGATCCCACTCCCATGATTTCATGAGCGTCCAGGGCACTGTTTGGACAGCTCTGACAATCATGACCAAAATGGATTTTTCTCTGGGTGTGATGGCCACTACAGGGGGGGGGGGGGATCTTGATTTATCACACAGGGGTTAAGATGGGGCCTCAGAGTCTGGCCAGACGAAGTTGTTGCAATTCATAATGCTGAAAACTTGTCCTAGATGCGTGGTTCTTTATTCCTCACTGATCCTTTCATGGGCCAGAGGGTGTCTGATATATAGATAAGGGAAGAGAAAGAGAGAGAGACACACACACACACACAGAGCTGAGACAGAGAGAGAGAGCTGAGACACAGATAGATAGAGCTGAGACAGAGAGAAAGAGACAGAGACCTGAGAGAAAGAGAGATGAGATAGATTAAAAGAGAGAGCTAAGGGATAGACAGAGCTGGGAGAGAGAGACCTGATAGGAAGAGAGATGAGATAGATAGATAGCTTAAAAGAGCTGACAGAGAGAGAGAAAGAGCTGAGAGAGAGAGCTGAGATAGATAAAGCTGAGAGACAGAGAGCTGACAGAGAGCTGAGAGAGAGAGAAAGAGAGAGAGAGAGAGAGAGAGAGAGAGAGAGAGAGAGAGAGAGAGAGAGAGATAGAAAGAGAGAATAGACACACAGAAAGTAGTCGATGTCAAACGTACTGCGACGGAAGTCTGGTTGCCTCTGCCTTTTGACGTTAAATAAAGACACAGTCATTTCTTTTTCCAGATGAACAGACTTGGTGGAATGAAATTCTCATCAGAAACCACAGTGTGATTCGCCCACTGCTGTGTGTACTTCTTACTGGCAGTGAGACAAGGGGTGGGAATCAGAAGGAGAGACAGACATACAGACATACAGACAGACAGACAGAGAGAGAGAGAGAGAGAGAGAGAGAGAGAGAGAGAGAGAGAGATTTACAGTTAATTTATCATGACTGCCATGTCTGATCGTTCGAGAAAGGGTACAGTCATCCCCTCAACTGCAGTGAATAACTCTCTCTGGGTAAGCTTAAACTCACTGTGCTTATGTCTCTCTGTGCTTCTGCTTGCATCTCTCTGTCTCTCTCTGTCTCTCTCTGTCTCTCTCTGTCTCTCTGTCTCTCTGTCTCTGTCTCTGTCTCTGTCTCTCTCTCTCTCTCTGGTGTTGTGTATTTAGAGACGTTATGACAGTCTGGTATTGTGTATTTAGAGACGTTATAACAAGTCTCGTGTTGTGTATTTGGCGACGTTAGAAAAAGTCTGCCGGGTAGACCCTGGGAGAAAATATTGGACAGATTTGCACGGTGGCTGAGGACAGGGAGGGTGGAAGATGTACTTGCAGCGACAGGGGATAGATTCGTGTGGAGGGCCATGATCGCCAACACTACGCAGCAGGGCACATGATGAAGATGATGAGAACAAGTCTGGTGTTTTGCTATGTGGAGAAGTCCATTCTGTCCTTGTCCCTCTTGTCAAAGTGTTTGGTCAGAAATATGAGGGAAGCAGGGAGAATTGTATAATATCAACCAAAGGACATAACTCTTGAGAGTCACGTAGGAATTATCTCCCATGTTGTGGAACTTCTCAATTCTAACATAGTTTGCGCTACCCATTCAGCTAGAGAGAGAGAAAGAGCTGAGAGAGAGAGCTGAGATAGATAAAGCTGAGAGACAGAGAGCTGACAGAGAGCTGAGAGAGAGAGAAAGAGAGAAAACAAACCATTCTCATCAATGGCACTTACTCTCAACCTGCATACCTGACCTGTGGTGTTCCACAAGGATCTGTCCTTGGCCCTGTTCTGTTCACTCTTTACACCTCCCCCCTGTCCACCATCATCAACTCCCATTCTATAAAACACCACTTCTATGCTGATGACACCCAACTTCAAGACAGTGACTCGCCTGATAATATACAGCGCCTGTTGACTCGCACCACTGAGTGTTACTCGGACATTAAGAACTGGATGACACACAATAGACTTCAGCTTAATGACGACAAAACAGAAGCTATCCTCATTGGCACCCGTCAGAAACTTTCTCAGCTGCCTCCTTTTTCTCTCCCATTATGTAACACATCAGTCCCAATTTCTGATTCAGCTAAAAACCTTGGTGTCTGCATTGACTCTACCCTCTCCATGAACAACTTTGTTTCTCAAACTGCCAGATCCTGCTACTATCATCTCCATCGTATAAGGCTGATCAGGAAGTATCTCTCTGTCGAAACAACTGCAAAACTCGTTCTCTCCTTCATAATGTCTCGCATTGACTATTGCAATTCACTCCTGTCTGGTCTTCCTGCCTCCACCATTCACATCCTACAGCGCATTCAAAACAATGCTGTACGCCTTGTACTCAAAAAGAAAAAAAGCTGACCACATATCTCCTCTCCTGGCACAACTTCACTGGCTCCCTGTATCAAAGCGCATACAGTACAAACTAGACACCATGTGCTACAAAAGCCTCAATAACGCAGCCCCCGATTACCTGTCAAGCCTACTTGAGATCTATCTTCCCTCACGTACCCTCCGCTCTGCCTCCGATCCTCTGACTTTTCGCTTTCCACGCACTAAGCTCAATACCTATGGTCCACGAGCCTTCTCTGTTTCTGGTCCACTTTCCTGGAACAAACTTCCTCTCTCAGTCCGTCAGCAACCTACTTTTGTCTCCTTCAAGTCCGCTCTCAAAACTCACCTTTTCTCCTCCGCATAAAATCCTAACCTCACTCAACCCCCCCCCCCTCTGCAGCCTGTCTCCGCTCGGAGGGAATCACATGGTTATAATATATAATTGTATATGCTATGCTCTCTATAATTTTCCATTGCTTTTATTCTTGCTTTTATTGCTTTTATTCTTTCTCCCCATTTATAGCCATGCGTGTGTGTGTGTGTGTGTGTGTGTGTTGTGTGTGTGTGTGTGTGTGTGTGCGTGCGTGTGTGTGCGTGCGTGCGTGCTTACGTGTGTGTCTGCTTCAGCGCTTAGATTTGATTTTATCAAGATTTTGCGCTATATAAATATTGTAATTATTATTATTATTATAGCATAGAAGCAGATACAAAGCACAAAAACCGTAAGCTCAGAACACTCAACTATGTTAGATTTGAGACGTTCCGCAACATGGGAGATAATTCCTACGTGACTCTCAAGAGTTATGTCCTTTGGTTGATGTTTGGCGAGAGTTTGGAATTTGAGAGGTTTATTGCCCTTGGACAATCCCACAGACACGAATCTGCAGGTAGTTATATGACAGACTCCTGCAGCCAGCGCAAAGCCCTCTACGTTGGTGAGGTCTTGTAGTGGAGAATGGAACGGAAACTATGAAATACTGGCACCGCCAGAATTCGTAATATTGATAACATGGGCGGCAAACAAGCTAAGTGTTATGCTGTGGAGAAGGGGCTGAACTTGAGACATGTCTGGGAATTGAGTGTAATAGTTTTCACTGTCCCCAGTGGTGAGATATGTGATCTTCCATCTTTCATCCCTTATTTGCGGACCTGTCGTGTCTAGTGTTCCAGCCACTCCACATCCTGTGTCGTCCAGTGCTGATGATGTAGCATCATCTTTTGTGTGATGCATAATAACGCTGTCTCGTCTTCACACGCTTCCAAGAGGTCTGTGTTAAAACAGAAGTTGTGTGACCTGTTCTGACGAACAGGGACGTAAGTCACGCGCCAGCAAACCCTGATACAGCTACGGAAAGATGGTGAAAAATTGAGACTGTAGATGCAAATTGTTCTTTGGGCTTTACTTTTAGATGTGCGATAAGTGTCACGGTAAAATCCATCACGCGTAAAGCATTGTTATTAAATTATTCGCGCATTATCCCTTAGCTGTTCACAAAGCCGGTAAACGCCTTGCGGAAGAATGTGCCGATCTGTTTGTAGCGGTTGAGATCGCCCGACCTTTTCTGGCATATGTGTGGGGAATTTCCATCACTACTGGCCTTGCTGTCTTATCGCGCGTGTGGTTAGAATCTTGGTCAGTCTCGTGTTGAATGTTCTAAAAATAGAATGAGCATTCTGGAAAGCAAGGAACTTTCCATTCACTACTGAAAGACTTTGAACTGATGCTGTGCTACATTCGAATGCGAATACTAGGAGCTAGCTTTACATCTAGCAGTGCAAATGTGAAAGGGTTTTAAACCTCGGCAATACTTCGTTGAAAATACTCAGAATCGGCAGTTTTCATACTATTCAAACTGTGACAGAACCACACCGTGTCATACATCAGTTCTAAATCTTATACATCCGTTTTAAAGTGTATATTTCAGTTATAAAGCTTGCACATTAGTTTTAAAGCTAACACATCAGTTTTGATAGCCTATACATCATTTTAAACCTTATACATCCGTTTATATGTGTATGCTGATGCTGGTCTGTTGGCTCTCGTCCCTTTTCTGCGTGCTCGCTTTTCTGCTGCAGCAGCTGACAGTCAAAACAAGGATTATGCATATGTGACAGCTCAGTTCGTCACAATTCCCGCCGTTTTGTTGTTGTTGTTACAGAGACTTCATTTATATGTCAATGGAAAGGACATTTTGTGTCCTTTCCAATGACACCAATAACTTGATATCATGAAAAATCGACTTATGACCCCTTTTATTTTCGAGTGAGAGTCAGGCGAAGGCTTGTCTTTGTCGTCTGCCAGTTCCGGTAGAGTGGAAAGCACCCGGTTCCTGAAATTCCTAAAGAGACTGGTCTGGCTGGCTATGTTAAATGATAGAGAGGTGAACTCCAATCTGATGTCTCAAGTTCCATTCTACCACCCCAAAACATAAAAAACTGTCTCGTTTGTTGTATATCTTAACCCTTTGGTTTCGGGCACCCTATCCACCAACCGCATAAAAAGTAACCCTTTCACTCCCTCACCCTATCCATCAGATTCCTGTTAAAATATCCATTTGTTGTGAAACAAAAAACGCATAAAAATGTTTAGAAGAAAAAGATGCGCAGCGGACAGGTCAATTGTTGTTTACTTTGTTTTTGTGTTTGTGTTTGTGTGTTTGTGTGTGTCTGTGTGTGTCTGTGTGTGTGTGTGTGTGTGTGTGTGTGTGTGTGTGTGTGTGTGTGTGTGTGGTGTGTGTGTGTGTGTGTGTGTGTGGTTTTTTTTTTTGGTGCTGGAATTGAATTCGAGATATCAGATCATAAATCAACAGCCCGCGTAAAGTAGTCGTCCAGGGCTGGAACTCACGACCACAAAAACCTGTGAACCATCTGAGAGTTGAACCTATGATCCCTGCATTAACAGCGAAGCGTTCTAACAAGTGAGCCACCAGGTTCATCTGCTAGTGTCGGTTAAGTGGTTCCCAGATTCTAGTATCTTCCTCCATATCTCCCCATTTCAAAACCTCGCCAGCGCATAGGGTTTGCACAGGCTCAAAACATCTGCCATATAATTGTTGGCATGGTTGGGTTGAGCGCATATGTGAACTGTTTTGAGTGCGATGAATCCCTTTTGAACAAATTCCAAAACTTCAAATTTCTGTCAAGTTTCTGTGTGTGTGTAACATGCTTGGTTCCTGATATCATGAAAGAGATCCATGAAAGGAAAGAAATGGATGGCTGTATGGATCATCTAACGATTTCCAGTCTGCAGAATGTTTCCAGGTCTCCTGCCAGGAGTGGTTTGGGATGGCGGGGATTTTTGCCTTGACTGTGCTGGTGATGGTAATAGGAATGGCAGATGTCGTCATCAGATTGAACATGGTGGTTGGAGAGGAGTTATGGTGGTAGCTGTGGTACATGGTGCTGAGAATGGCAGGGGTGGGTTTTGAGCTACACACGCTGGACCAAGCAATAATCTTATTCTAGTGTTTAAAATCCAGCCGACTACGTAGGGCCATATCAGGGTTATCACCTCGTCAAAGCGTACTCAACATCTAGTTGAAAACAAAAAGCAGGAAAAGAAAATAATCAAGTACACATATCAGTGCATCATCATCATCATCATTATCAGGTGCCCTGCCGCATGGTGTTGGCGATCATGGACTTCCATCTGTCTCTATCTCTCGTTGCCCCTAGCACTCCCCCACCCTCCTCATCCCCAACCACTCTGCAAGTAAGTCTAGCGTTTTCTCCCTGGGTCTACCCGGTGCTCTCTTTCCCTCCAGCTTTCCCGTTGTGACCAGGTGCTCCAAATCCCCCTTCCTCATAAAATGGCCTATAAATATTGCCTGTCTTTTCCTAATCTTCCTCATGAGTGATCTACTTGTGTCTGCCTCCATCAAGACTGTCTCGTTTGTTTTCTTTGCTGTCCATATCAGTGCATGCGATCTCGTAATCTAAGGACATGCCCCTGGCATTGACCATTCAATCTAATTTATCACCGGAGGATTTCAAAAAACAAACCCGAATACAAATATAAACATAACTAAGGACATTTAAAGCATACGTAATAACTGGCCTAAATTGTCTAAAATTGCTCCTGCACATCCCATTTGCTTAGAGCCAAACATGCGGTCAATACATATACCCAATTATCAAGCCTAAAAGAAAGTATAGAAGGCTTTATAAAACACATACAAGTAAATGGACCAACAAGACAGAAAATGACAGAAAGCAAAGGAGGAAGGAAGAAACAAAGACAGTGACAGAAAAGAGGACATTTCTAGCACAGATTTCTAAAAGGTGGGGACACTATTTATACTGAAAGAGCCCCCGGTATTCTTCTGGAAGCCGAACCATAGAATCAATGTGCGTGTGTGTGTGTGTGTGTGTGTGTGTGTGTCTGTGTGTGTGTGTGTGTGTGTGTGTGTGTGTGTGTGTGAGTGTGTGTGTGTGTGTGTGTGTGTGTGTGTGTGTGTGTGTGTGTGTGTGTGTAGCTGTGTCTGTGTATGTCTGTCTGTCTGTCTGTCCGTCTGTGTGTCTCTCTTTCTCTTTCTCTCTTTCTCTCTCTCCATGTCTCCATCTATCTCCCCTCTCTCTCTCTCTCTCTCTCTCTCTCTCTCTCTCTCTCTTTTTTTTTTTTTTTTCTCTCTCTGTGTTAACTAAGCATTGTTTTGCCCACACTGTTCAGGCGGTATTGTCACTGCTTGAGTGTGTATGCGTGTTGGTTCGTTTTCATATTTCCATAAGACAGCAGACACTGGCATGACCTGAAGGATCTTTAACGTGCATATTTGACGTTCTGCATGCGTATACACACAAACGAGGCTTGGGCACTGGCACGTCTGCACGTATGGTGACTTGGAAGATTGGAAAAAAAAGTATAACCATCGTTTTCCAGCCAGGCAGGAGGGAACCAAGTGGAATCGAACCCAGACTTCTGATTGGAAGTTTGACGACCCACCCAGCTGACTATCGCACCCGGTTATGGTTATCCAAAAACAAACAAAACAAAAATAAAGAAAAAAAACAAACATAAACAAAAAACAATGACCTCTCAGCTCACCCCTCAGCCAGAGCCTGTCTCATTATCTGAACTGCCCACTGATCACCCTAAAAGTCATCAATTTCCAAGTTAAGACCCCATGACTCAACCTCGGGAAGTCAGTGCTGTATGATTGAAGCCAAGAGTTTTAATCAGCAGACTGGTCATGAGTGATGGTATGCTTGGTGAAGGTCACGGAGATGATGCTCATCTCTGGCCACTTTTGATAACGTAAATCAGGGTTTTGTGTGTGGAGATTTATCTCGTCAAATGTAGCATAGATTAAGAAGATTATATAGCGGTTTATCTCACCGAAAGTGGCGTAGATTAGGGTGATTATGTTGAGGTTTGTCTCACCAAAAGTGGCATAGATTAGAGTTATTATGTAGAAAGTTATGTCGTCAAAATCCCCTTCGTTTATCTGCCACGCAAGGGGTACCCAAGTAGAATCGAACCCAAACTTCTTGATTGGAAGTCCGACGACTCACCCAGCTGACTATCGCACCAGTCAGGATGGAATGGTTATCCAAAAACCAATGACCTCTCTGCTCACCCTCCAGCCAGAACCTGTCTCATTAACGAACTGCCCAACTGATCACCCTAAAAGTCATCAATTCGCAAGTCAAAACCCCATGACTCATCCTCAGGGAAGTCAGTGCTGTATGATGGAACCCCAGGATTTTAATCATCAGACTGGTCATGAGTGATGGTATGCTTGGTAAAGGTTACGGAGATAATGCCCATCTCTGGCCACTTTTGATAACATAAATCAGGGTTTGTATATGGGGAGATTTATCTCGTCAAATGTGGCATAGATTAAAGGTGATTATATAGAGGTTTATCTCATCGAAAGTGGTATAGATTAGAGTTATTATGTAGAAATTTCATCATCATCATCATCAGGTGCCCTGCCGCATGGCGTTGGCGACCATGGACTTCCAACCATCTCTATCTCTCGTTGCCCCCAGCATCTCCCCCACCCTCTTCATCCTCAGCCACCTTGCAAGTCCGTCCAGCATTCTCTCTCTGGGTCTACCCGGTGCTCTTTTTCCCTCCAGCTTTCCCGTTGTGACCAGGTGCTCCAAATCCCCCTTCCTCATAAAATGGCCTATAAATGTTGCTTGTCTTTTCCTAATCTTCCTTATCAGTGATCGACTTGTGTCTGCCTCCATCAAGACTGTCTCGTTTGTTTTCTTTGCTGTCCATGGTACTCTCAACATTCTTCTGAGAAACCACATCTCGGCTGCCTCAATCCTGCTCTGGCTTTGCTTGCTGACTGTCCACGCCTCGCATCCGTACAACAGTATTGGTTATATATAACATTCAAGGACTCTCTTTCTGATGTTAATTGATAGGCATTTGTTGGTAAGAATGCTTGTCATCTTCTTGAATGCTGTTTTGGCTTGGCCGATTCTGCCAGCTATTTCCGATGTGCATCTGCCGTCTGATGAAATGACCGTTCCCTGGTATTTGAACTTATTAACCTGTGTCAAGGTTATTTGCTGTTATTTTGCATGAGGGGATTTCATGTTTTTTACTGATCACCATGACTTCAGTCTTCCAGCTGTTTAGTTCCAACCCCTTACCTTTGCTTTCTGTTTCTAGTATATTCACAAGGTTTTGTATGTCCCTTTCATTTTCTGCAATTAGCACGGTGTCATCTGCGTACCGAATGTTGTTTATCATTTTCCCTCCAACCTTTAATCCAGGGTCTTCTTCTAGGTTTCTCATGATGTTTTCGCTATATAGTGAAAACAGATCTGGTGACAAAACACAACCCTGTCTGACTCCTCTTTTGATATTTTGAAAAGAGCTTATATTGTTTTCTATTCTCATTGCAGCTGTTTGTTCCCAGTACATGTTCCTGATTATTCGTAGATCTTTTCCAACGACATTGAGTCTCTCCAGTTGGTTGATCAATTCTTCATGTCGTACCCGATCGAAAGCCTTGGTATAGTCAATAAAGCATAAATACAAATCCTTATTGTAGAAATTTATGTCGTCAAAATCTTTACCCGCCAGGCAGGGGCTACCCAAGTAGAATCGCACCCAGACTTCTTGATCGGAAGTCCGATGACTCACCCAGCTATCTATCACACCAGTCAGGATGGAATGGTTATCCAAAAACCAATGACCTCTTAGCTCACCCCTCAGCCGGAACCTGTCTCATTAGCTGGAGTGTCCAACTGATCACCATAAAAGTCATCAACTCGCAAGCCAAAACCCCATGACTCATCCTCAGGGAAGTCAGTGCTGTATGATGGAAGCCTAACGTTTTAATCAGCAGACTGGTCATGAGTGATGGTATGCTTGGTAAAGGTTACGGAGATGATGCTCATCGCATCTCTAGCCACTTTTTGATGACGTAAATCAGGGTTTGTATATGTGGAGATTTATCTCGTCAACTGTGGCATAGCTTTCAGGTGATTATGTTGAGGTTTATCTCGCCGAAAGTGGTATAGATTAGAGTTATTATGTAGATATTTATGTCATCAAAAATGGTATGGATTATGTAAATATTTATGTCATAAAAAGTGGCATAGATTAGAATTATTATGTAAATATTTATCATCAAAAGTGGTATAGATTATGTAGAGAGTTAAGTCATCAAAAGTGGTATGGATTAGAGTTATTATGTAGATTTGTCATCAAAAGTGGTATGGATTAGAGAGAGAGAGAGAGAAAGACAGACAGACACACAGACAGACAGACAGACATACATACATACACACAGACACATAGACACATAGACAAACACACACACACAGACAGACACACAGACACAGACACACAGACAGACACACAGAAACACAGACAGGCAGACACACAGACACACAGACGGACAGACACAAAGACAGACAGACACACAGACACACAGACACACAGACGCAGACACACAGACAGACACACAGAAACACAGACACACAGACACACAGACACACAGACGGACAGACACAAAGACAGACAGACACACAGACAGACAGACAGGCAGGCAGGCAGAGTAGAGGAAAGAGGAGTGGAGGAGAGAAAGTCCAACAGATAAAAGGAGACAGTGAATTTTCATTTCTCTAGGATCGTCTCATAACACATTCCGCCCTGCAACACAGAATCAACAGAACACATTCCGCCCTGCAACACAGAATCAACAGAACACATTCCGCCCTGCAACACAGAATCAACAGAACACATTCCGCCCTGCAACACAGAATCAACAGAACACATTCCGCCCTGCAACACAGAATCAACAGAACACATTCCGCCCTGCAACACATAATCAACAGAACACATTCCGCCCTGCAACACAGAATCAATCCACATTGTCTTAGCTCAACCTGTACCCGGGTTACCAAGGTCAATCCCCGAAACTGCTTTCTCTGACCCTTTAGACTGTGTATAAGTGGTTATGCAAGAAGTACAACTCTCACCAACTTCCATCTTCCTCTTCCGACGAAGAGAAAGCTCTATGTAAGACATATTTAGCCCGTTTTATGTAGTTTTTCCCACCCGGTTGGTTAAGAAACAACTCTTCATAGACAAAAATAGTTCTTAAAGACAAATTTGGGGAAATCATGCAATGATTTTGATCTGAAAACGACAGAAATTGTGAGAAATCAGCGAAATGTTTCGGAAATGTAAAAATGCAGTTCTGACATTGAAAGTAATTTCGATTTTGAAACCACAGCCGTTTATTCAAAGTGATTTTAAGTTTCTGCCAAAAAAAACCCCATAGATGTACCAAAGTAATTGGTGTAATTGTAGTTAAAGCATCACGTTTTTGTAAGTGTGTAAAATATCTTGTGAATAGATTGCATGGTTCACGATATATCAGAAGTATAGTGAAGCACTCATCCATTGCAAACAGCATAGCAGAACACACACACACACACACACACACACACACACACACACACACATATATATATATATATATATAATATATATATATCTGTCACTGGAATAATCTCGGCAATGTTCTTAAAAATGTGTATATCGTTAATATGAAAAAAAACATGGAACAATAATTTTTGATAAATTGGACGGAGAGGTCAACGCCATAGGTATCTCCTTAGGCTATGTGCACGAATGCATTTTGACGCTCTTGCGTGCAGTCTGAGAGATTGTATAGAGGATGTCTCCAAGTGGATGAGTGAAAACAAGCTGAAGATGAATGACGATAAAACTGAGCTTATTGTTACTGGTACTAAGTCAAAGGTCAATCAGGTTACTCATGCCCCCATGTCTATCTCTGGTTGTGATGTATCTTTCTCACAAACTGTCAGAAACCTTGGCTTCTACCTGGATGAAACACTGTCTATGAAAGCCCATGTCAAACAGTTGTGCCGTACTCTGTACTATCAGCTACGCAGAATAGGTAAGATTCGCTCCTTCCTTTCCACTGATGCTACCAACAAGCTTGCTGTCTCTTTCATACTATCTAGACTGGACTATTGTAACTCTCTATTCGCAGGTCTCCATGACAATCAACTATTTAAACTTCAGCGCATACAGAACCGCGCGGCTCGCCTTGTTCTCCGCAAGCCCAGGCGTGAGAGTGCAAAATATCTGCTTAGAACACTTCATTGGTTCCCGGTAAAGGCTAGGATTCAATATAAAGTTGCCTGTCTCTGCTTTCAGTGTATCTATCACGAGAACATGCCGTCCTATCTTGCCAACCTCCTGCAGGGTTACAAACCTTCTCGAACGCTCCGCTCTTCTGACACCTCACTGTTGACTGTTCCTCGTTTCTCTCTAGACACCTTTGGCAAAAAATCTTTCTCAGTCTTTGGCCCAAATGTATGGAACTCTCTACCACTGTCTCTCAGAAAAAATAAGTGTTTCTCAACCTTCAAACGGCACCTGAAAACCCACCTCTTTCAAACTCATCTAACCTGAAGAGCCTTAGTTTGCAAGTCTGTCATCAGACTAATCTCTCCTGCCTGTATAACAGTATTTTGTATAAGGGCCTAATAAGCAAGGTGTGTGTGTGTGTGTGTGTGTGTGTGTGTGTGTGTGTGTGTGTGTGTGTGTGTGTGTGTGTGTGTGTGTGTGTGTGTGTGTGTGTGTGTGTGTGTGTGTGTGCTTGAGTGAGCATGTGTGTGTATCACTGTATGTGTACAGCTGAGGAGGAGATAGGGGAGAAATTGAGTGGGAGAGAGACTGAAATACGTTAAGAAACTTTTTAAAATCTTTGTTTGTATGTAAATTGTGATGTATGATATGCGAATAATTTATAATTTGTGAGGTAATTTTGATTGTCAAGGTGTTAATGCTGTAATACTGAAGTTATAATGTTTTTTTCTGTATATGGATTAGAATTTTTCTGTTTTTATCTTCATTCAAAATATTGATTATAGTTTTATGTACAACTATTGCATGCATGAACACACACACACGCATGCAAACATAGCACACGCACACACTCACACACACACACACACACACACACATACTTACAAACACACACGCGCACAGCAACGCACACGCACGCACACACACACGTACACACACACACACACACACGTACGCAAGCACACACACGCAGCAATATATAAACACAGTATGCCTCTTTATTCATATGAAAAATCTGTTAATCTTTCTTCATTACATAAGTCAGTGTTTAAATTTTAATATTCTGTGGTTTCTTATGTGTCTTCTTACTTGTATAGCTTTAATGTTTGTTGTTATCTTATTGTGTATGTAATTGTGAACATTTTTTATCACCTTTTGCCTTAATTGCGAAATGTAAAGCGTTGGTGAACATGTTTTTATGTGGAATATGCGCTATACAAATAAACATTATTATTATTATTATTATTAAATGTACTTAATATTTGTTCCATTTTTAAATGTTGAAGTATTATACATGTTTTGAGACAGTTATAGCCCTGCTATGGCCCTACGCAGTCGGTTGGGCTTTAAACAAAAATAACTTGAACTTTGACCCATATGTGGGTGATGTAGAACCAGTATGCCTACTGATCACTTGAATCGGCGAGATTCCATCCTCAGCATTTGAGAATGATGTCTATAATTGATAAGTCGCACACACACACACACACACACACACACACACACACACACACACACACACACACACACACACACACACACACACACACACACACAACACACACACACACACACACACACACACAACACACACACACACACACACACACACACACACACACACACACACACACACACACACACACACAGATACAGGCTGTTCAGATTGTCTAGGCTGTAAGCTTAACACGGCTGACAGGATTAAAATAGCCCGATTGTTGCAAAGAGAGGTGGATGAGGAAGAACTCATTCACACACACACACACACACACACACACACACACACACACACACACACACACACACACACACACACACACACAAACACACACACATATACACACACACACACCCACACACACACACACACACTCACATGCACGCACGTACACACACGGGCGCACACGCACACACAGTGAGAGAGAGGGGGGACGGAGAGAGAGAGAGAAAGAGAGACAGACAGATAGAAAGACAGACAGACAGACAGACAGTGTGTATGTGTGTGTGTGTATGTTTTGGTGTGTGTGTGTGTGTGTGTGATAGATAATAGATAGATAGAAGAATAGATAGATAGAGAGAGAGAGAGATAAAAGAGATAGATAGAGGGAGAGAGAGAGAGAGAAGAGAAAGACGAGAGAGAGAGAGGAGAGAGAAGAGAGAGAGAGAGAGAGAGAGAGAGAGAGAGAGGAGAGAGAGAGAGAGAGAGAGAGAGGACAGTTTTTAATGGAATGGGGGATTTTACAACCCAGTCCCTGAAATAGTGAAAGTGGTTTGCTTTGAGAAAATAGTTCCACGAACTGTTGAATGAATATGATTTCCTCTCTGCAAAATTTGCTCGAGATTCCTAAAAAGCTGCGTCTGCAGAGCACGTAACTGCCTTGGATGTGACTGTGGTAGTAGTTATAGTGGTCCTGGTGCTAGTGTTACTGATGGTGGTTGTGATGTTAGTGAATGTGTCGAACACAGTGATAGTATTGGTAGTGATGATGACACAGGTAGCAAGCATGATATAATATGCGAAGATAAAGATAGGTCCGAATTGTGTATCATCATCATCATCATCATCTTGTGCCCTGCTGCGTGGCGTTTCCGCGCTCGGAATGAATTCCATATGCACTGTCGTCACAGGTGCCATGTGATGGAGAAGATCCAGAATGATCACAGCACAAGCCTTAAGCCTGCACATAAACCCAAGAGCTAGCCAGGTCCTGAGGTCCCACCTATATAGTTCAATAAACCGGAGGTCGTAGGGGAGCGAGGTGACAGAGACCTCAACTTTTCCCGGAGCCAGCATTATGAGGGCGACGCCCATCCCCTCTCCCTCGATTCAAATTCATGATTATTCATATTCACATTTTTTACCAAGACTTCAGACAGGCGAGAAGGATAATTGGTCTCCAAGGGGTGGGACCTGGGAAATCAACCTATATTCCCAATGTTTTATACCAGGCAGCTGAGCAATGCCTTGCTCTTCACGATTTTCAAGAGCCGTAGGATCTTTAGCGTGCGCAGCTAGAAGGCGCTAGGTACACGGGTCCAACTCGTTTTTCGTCCCCTTCCGAAGGACTAGACGTTCAGTTCGATTTTCCGGTCAAACTGAGAAGAAAAGTCGAGGCCTCTACGGGGAGCGAACCCTGGAACCCCGAGTTTATTTATTGGCAGGCGAGCGTCTGAACCATTCTGCCACTCTTCTTCCACAGTAGAAAGAGAACTCAAGGCCTCACCGCACACGTAGGGTATCATAGAGACTGATCTAGAACAAACAGGAGAGGCAGACCTCCGTTGCTGCTCTACATTCTAATGGCATAATAGGCAAGAAAGTAATTAACTAAGAAAGAAAAATCCTGCTTTGTAATTCTTACATTCTTTTCTGCTTTGACGCTGTAAGCTGTTTCGTTCATATCGATTATCATAATTATGCCAATTGTTCTAAATCTCTCTTCCCAGAGGGTTGGACCTGGAAGAAAAAAAAATGTGTACGTAGGACATCAGTGTCTTTCATCATTCTTGGCTGAGTCCTGTCTTCCCAAGAACTTAGCAGTTCCCATACATCTCCCACAAGTTTTAATATGTCTGCACTTAATAGCAAAGACAAATTGTCTGCGTGGGGGAAATAGTCGTCCGGATCATCTAATGATTTTCTGTCTGCGTGCTTGGGCTGGACTGTTATGAGTGACAGTAATTGTCTGGATCTCCCTTCTCCTGGTCCATTTCTTTTCTTGCCAGTTCTTGTGAGGCACTGCTGCTTAGAAAGCTGGTTATGAAGGGTGTGTCATCCTGTGAGACAGTGATGGTGGAGACTGCTATCTTTTTTGCTTGTCTGTCTGTCTGTCTGTTGGTCTGTCTGCCTGTTTGTGTTTATCTCATCTTGAGCAATTTGTCTCTGTCTCTGTCTGCCTGTCATTGTCTTATTTCTCATGTGTGGGCTCTGTCTTGCCGGCATACTCTCTGTCTCTGTCTCTCTCTCTGTCTGTCTTTTGCTGTCTGTCTCTCTCTCTCTCTGACTCTCTCTCTCTCCCCTCTCTCTCTCTCTCTCTTTGTCTTTCTCTCTTGTCCGCATGTGTTATTGCTCTCTGTCTGTCTGGCTGTCTGTCTCTCTGTCTGTGTGTCTCCCTCCCTCTTTTTCTGTCTCTCTGTCTGTCTCTGTCTGTCTGTCTGTCTCAGTCTCTGCTTCTCTCTGTCTCTCTGTCTCTCTGTCTCTCTTTCTCTCTCTCTCTCTCTCTCTCTCTCTCCCTCCCTCTCTCTCTCTCTCTCTCTCTGTTGCTCTGTCTGTCTCTGTTGCTGTCTCTATCTTATATATTCCCAAATTTCTCTGTATTTCTTTCTCTTTCTCTTTTGTGCACCCTCTGTGTCTGATCTCTCGTAGGTAAATTCTGTCTTTTTGTATCTTACATGCTGTCTGTTTATCTATTCCATCTGAATATCTGTCTGTCTGTCTGCACTCTCTCTCTCTCTCTCTCTGTCTCTGTCTCTTCCTCTTCCTCACTCTCTCTCTCTCTCTCTGCTTTTATCTCTCCTGTATATTTCTCAATATTTCTCTCTTTTTGTCCTCTGCTGCTCTGGCTGGCTGACTGACACGTCTGTCTCTCTCCTTCTCGCTCTCCCTCCTCCCTCACCCACCCCTACACCCCTCCAGACCCTGGAATGCTGGTTAAGTAAAAAGAAAGCTACTTCGGAGGTCCAGATAGTCCCAATTATGTTGTATGCACAGACAAGGTGGCAATCTCGACAGCACACCAAGAGACATATTGACAGCCAGGGAATTCCTTCCCCTCCATCCTGGCTGTGTGCTGGAAGGTCATCAGAGGGTAACAACCGTCCATGGACTTCAATGAGGGCACACGCTTCATTTCCCACACCTTACACTCCCCTCATCTCCCTCTCCCTGTCCCTTTCTTTCGTTCTCTTTCTGTCTTTTTTTGTTCGCGTGCTCTCTATGTCTATATCTTTCTGTGTCTGTCTGTCTGTCTGTCTGTATCTTTCTCTGTCCAATGTCTGTCTCTGTCTGTCTCTGTCTGTCTGTCTCTGTTTCTCTTTTTTTTCTCTCTCTGTCTCTGTCTCTCTCACTCTCTCTCTCTCTCTCAGTCTTTGTCAGTGTATCTCTATGTGTCTCTCTATGTCTCTGTCTCTGTTTCTGTCTCTCTGTTTCTCTCTCTCCCTGTCTCTGTACCTGTGTCAGTCTCTGTGTGTCTATCTGTCTGTCTCTGTCTGTCTCTGTCTCTCTGTCTATGTTTGTCATACATGTCTGTCTGTCATGCCTGTCTGTCTGTGTGTCTCTCTCTATATCTCTGTCTCTGTCTGTTTCTCTCTCTGTCTCTCTCTCTCTCTCTCTGTCTCTCTTTCTCTTTTTCTCTCTCTCTCACCATCTGTTTTTTGTTTTTTTTCTTTTCTCTCCTTCTGTATGTTTCTCTATATTTCTCTTTTTCTCTCCTATGGTGTTCTGGCTGGCTGACTGGCACGTCTGTCTCTCTCTCTCTCGCTCTCCTTCCTCCCTAACCCAACTCCACCCTCCTCCACACCCTGGAATGCTGGTTAGGTAAAAAGAAAGCCACTTCGGAGGTCCAGATAGTCCCAATTATGTTGTATGCACAGACAAGGTGGCAATCTCCACAGCACACCAAGAGACATATTGACAGCCAGGGGATTCCTTCCCCTCCATCTCTGTCACTCTCTCTCTCTCTCTCTGTCACTCTCTCTGTCTCTGTTGCTCTCTCTCTCTCTATCTATTCCTCCCTTTCTATGTGTTTCTTTCTCTTTCTCTTATGTGTACACTCTGTGTCTGATCTCTCGTAGGTAAAGTTTGTCTTCTTGTATCTTATATGCTGTCTGTTTGTCTATTCCATCTGAATATCTGTCTGTCTATTTGTACTCTCTTCTCTCTGTCTCTCTGTCTCTCTCTCTGTGTCTCTGTCTCTATCCTCTCTCTCTGTCTCTCTCTCTCTGTCTCTCTCTCTCTGTCTCTCTCTCTCTCTCTACTCTTCCTCTCCCCCTCTCTCTCTCTCTCTCTGCTTTTTCTCTCTTGTATATTTCTCAATTTTTCTCTCTTTCTGTCCTCTGCTGTTCTGGCTGGCTGACTGGCACGTCTGTCTCTCTCCCTCTCCTTCCTCCTTCACTCCCTCACCCACCCCCCTCTGACACCCCAGAATGGTGGTTAGGTAAAAAGAAAGCCACTTTGGAGGTCCAGATAGTCCCAATTATGCTGTATGCACAGACAAGGTGTCAATCTGGACAGCACACCAAGAGACATATTGACAGCCAGGGGATTCCTTCCCCTCCATCCTGGCTGTGTGCTGGAAGGTCATCAGAGGGTAACAACCGTCCATGGACTTCAATGAGGGCACACACTTCATTTCCCACACCTTACACTCCCCTCATCTCCCTGTCTCTTTCTTATTGTTCTTTTTTCTGTTCTTTCACGTGTAGTCTATCTGTATATTTCTCTGTCTGTCTGTCTGTCTGTTTCTTTCTCTCACTCTCTCAATGTCTCTCCCTGTCTCTTTCTCTCCGTCTGTCTCTGTCTCTTTCTCTGTCTGTCTCTGTCTGTCTGTCTGTTTCTGTCTCTTTGTTTGTCTCTCTCTCTCTCTCTCTGCTCTGTCTCTCTCTTTCTCTCTGTCTCTCTCTTTCTGTGTGTGTCTCTTTGTCTCTCTCTGTCTCTCTATCACCCTGTCTATCTCTGAGTTTATGTCTGTCTGTTGCTCCTTCTGTCTCTCTGTCTCTCTGTCTCTCACTGTCTCTCTCTGTCTCTCTGTCTCTCTCTGTGTCTCTCTTTCTCTGTCTCTCTCTGTCTCTCATTTTCTTTTGCTCTCTCTCTCTCTCCCCCCCTTATGCATGTTTCTCCATATTTATTTCTCTTTTATTCTCCTGCGATGTCCTGTCTGGCTGACTGGCATATCTGTCTCTCTCCCTCTCGCTCTCCCTCCTCCCTCAACCACCCCCATCCCCTCCATCACCCTGGAATGCTAGTTAAGTAAAAAGAAAGCCACTTCGGAGGTCCAGATAGTCCCAATTATGTTGTATGCACAGACAAGGTGGCAATCTCGACAGCACACCAAGAGACATATTGACAGCCAGGGGATTCCTTCCCCTCCATCCTGGCTGTGTGCTGGAAGGTCATCAGAGGGTAACAACCGTCCATGGACTTCAATGAGGGCACACGCTTCATTTCCCACACCTTACACTCCCCTCATCTCCCTCTCCCTTTCTTTCCTTCTCTTTCTGTCTTTTTTCGATTATCTCTGTCTATATATTTCTGTGTGTCTGTTTGTCTGTCTGTCTGTCTGTCTTTCTCTCTCTCTCTTATTCTCAATGTCTGTCTCTGTCTCTCTGTCTGTCTGTCTCTTTTTTCTCTGTGTCTCACTCTCTCTCTCACACACTCTTTCTCAGTGTCTCTCTCTGTGTCTCTCTATGTCTCACTCTCTCTCTCTCTCACTCTTTGTTAGTGTCTCTCTCTCTCTGTGTGTCTCTCTATGTCTCTGTCTCTGTCTCTGTTTCTCTCTCTCTGCTTCTCTCTCTCCCTGTCTCTGTATCGGTGTCTGTCTCTGTGTGTCTTTCTGTCTCTGTCTCTGTGTGTCTCTGTCTGTCTGTATCTTTCTGTCTCTGTCTCTGTATGTCTGTCTCTGTCTGTTTGTCATACATGTCTGTCTGTCATACCTGTCTGTCTGTCTGTGTCTCTCTATGTCTCTCTCTGTCTCTCTCTTCTCTCTCTGTCTCTATGTCTCTCTCTCTGTTTGTTTTTTTCTTTCTCTCCTTCTGTATGTTTCTGTGTGTTTATAGACCATTTTATGCAGAAAGGGTAATTGGAATTTGGTCACAATGGGAAAACTGGAGGGAAAGAGAGCACCGGGTAGGCCCAGGGAGAAGATGCTAGACGGACTTGCAGAGTGGCTGGATACAAGGAGGGTGGAAGAGATGCTTGAGGCAACCAGAGATAGAGACAGATGGAAGTCCATAATCGCCAACGCCATGCAGAATGGCACCTGATGAAGATGATGATGAATGTTTCTCTACATTTCTGTTTTTCTCTCATGTAATGTTCTATCTGGCTGACTGGCATGTCTCTCTCTCTCCCTCTCGCTCTCATTCCTCCCTCACCCACACCCACCCCTTCCATCACCCTGGATTGCTGGTTAGGTGAAAAGAAAGCCACTTCGGAGGTCCAGATAGTCCCAATTATGTTGTATGCACAGACAAGGTGGCAATCTCGACAGCACACCAAGAGACATATTGACAGCCAGGGCATTCCTTCCCCTCCATCCTGGCTGTGTGCTGGAAGGT
>JAPXFY010000032.1:40351259-40353759 GCA_030674185.1 Monoplex corrugatus | reverse complement strand
GTCAAACATAAACCATGATCCAAAATGTAATTGCTGGTAGATCTGGGCGGATTGTATATGGAATTTTTCGCGTGCGATGAATTTCTCTTGAACAAACTCTAAAATCCAAATTCCAAAAGTGCGATGGAGTTACCTTCGCCAATGCCATTCAAACGAAAAGACAATGAAACTGACACAGTCATATTGTTTTTTTGTTTGGTGTTGTGTGTGTGTGTGGTGTGTGTGTGTGTGGTGTGTTGTGTGTGTGTGTGTGTGTGTGTGTGTGTGTGTGTGTGTGTATGTTGTGTGTGTGTGTGTGTATGTGTGTGTGTATGGTGTGTGTGTATGTGTGTGTGTGTGTGTGTGTGTGTGTGTTGTGTGGTGTATGTGTGTGTATATGTGTGCATGTGTGTGTATGTGCGTGTGTGTGTGTTGTGTATGTGTGTGTGTATTGTTGTGTGTGTGTATGTGTGTGTGTCGTGTGTGTATGTGTGTGTGTATGTGTGTGTGTATGTGTGTGTTGTGTGTGTGTGTGTGTGTGTGTGTGTTGTGTGTGTTGTGGTTGTGTGTGGTGTTGTGTGTTCGTGTGTGTGTGTATGTGTGGCGTGTGTGTGTGTGTGTGTGTGTGTGTGTGTGTATGTGTGTGTGCGTGCGTGCTCGCTGTGCACGTGTGTATGTGTGCGGATGTGTGTGTATGTGCATGTGTTTTATTTGCCTTTTTAAATTATACCATAGCAAACACTTTCGAAGGTACGATCATTTCTCACTATTTATCTCATGTTTAACTCTTACAAACCAAATCAAAACTTGACAAAACGTTACTCTTCAAGGCAGCTACATGCTGCAGATGTGAGTGCCCGTTACCCTTCAACGCAGCTATATGCTGCAGATGTGAGTGCCCGTTCAAAGTATGAAGCAATGTCAGTATCTGTAATGACAAGTGGCCATGGTTCCCCAGCGGGGCCTCAGCTGGTAAGAATCGATGGTAGGGCTCAGGCACCATCATTCATGTATGTGATAAAAAGCTCAGAGCAGCACTCCAGGGAGACGTCATCAGGAGCAACGTGGACAGAAGGGCAGGAGAGACGTCATAAAGAAAGACAGGAACATTTCGATGACTGAGAGAAGAGTGGAGGAGAGAGGATGGTTCGATGATTGAGTGGAAAAGTGGAGACAAGAAAGACATTTGGATGGTTGAGAAGAGATGGAGAAAACATGAACAATTAGATGACTGAGAGTGGAGAGGAAAGAAACATCTGGATGATTGAGAGAAAAGTGTGGAGGAGAGAGGAACATTTGGATGACTGGGAGGAGACGTGGTGAAGAGATGAACAATTGAATGACTGAGAGTAGAGAAGAGAGGAACATTTGGATGACTGAGAGAGGATGAATGCTGAGAGACATTTGGATCACTGAGAGAAGAAGTGGAAAAGAGAGAAACATTTAGACCACTGACAGTAAAGAAGAGAGGAACATTTGGATGACAGAGAGTGAAAAAGAGGAACATTTGGATGACAGAGTGAAAAAGAGGAACATTTGGATGACTGAGAGTGAAAAAGAGGAACGTTTGGATGAAAGAGTGAAAAAGAGAGGAACATTTGGATGACAGAGTGAAAAAGAGGAACATTTGGATAACAGAGTGAAAAAGAGGAACATTTGGATGACAGAGAGTGAAAAAGAGGAACATTTGGATGACAGAGTGAAAAAGAGGAACATTTGGATGACTGAGAGTGAAAAAGAGGAACATTTGGATGACAGAGATGAAAAAGAGGAACATTTGGATGACAGAGTGAAAAAGAGGAACATTTGGATGACTGAGAGTGAAAAAGAGGAACATTTGGATGACAGAGAGTGAAAAAGAGGAACATTTGGATGACAGAGTGAAAAAGAGGAACATTTGGATGACAGAGGTGAAAAAGAGGAACATTTGGATGACAGAGTGAAAAAGAGGAACATTTGGATGACAGAGAGTGAAAAAGAGGAACATTTGGATGACAGAGATGAAAAAGAGGAACATTTGGATGACATAGAGTGAAAAAGAGGAACATTTGGATGGCAGAGAGTGAAAAAGAGGAACATTTGGATGACAGAGTGAAAAAGAGGAACATTTGAGATGAGACATGATACAAAAAGGAACATTTGGATGACAGAGTGAAAAAGAGGAACATTTGGATGACAGAGTGAAAAAGAGGAACATTTGGATGACAGAGTGAAAAAGAGGAACATTTGGATGACAGAGTGAAAAAGAGGAACATTTGGATGACAGAGTGAAAAAGAGAGGAACAATTTGGATGCGACAGAGGGGAAAAGAGGAACATTTGGATGACAGAGTGAAAAAGAGGAACATTTGGATGACAGAGTGAAAAAGAGGAACATTTGGATGAAAGAGTGAAAAAGAGAGGAACATTTGGATGACTGAGAGTGAAAAAGAGGATCATTTGGATGACTGAGAGTGAAAAAGAGAGGAACATTTGGATGACTGAGAGTGAAAAAGAGAGGAACATTTGGATGACTGAGAGTG
>JAPXFY010000032.1:40331259-40333759 GCA_030674185.1 Monoplex corrugatus | reverse complement strand
ACACACATGAGCGATGGCGGCCAAGCTGTCCCATCGATTCTTACTAGCTGAGATGCCGTTGGGGAACCACCACACCACCGCCACTTGTCATTACAGATACTGACATTGTGTGGTTAGGACTGGCGATGGCACTCATGCTCGTGGGATGTAGGTGTGTAAAGGTTATAAGGTCACTGTAGCTTTTTGAGGACTACTTTCTCAATACAAAAGATAAGACAGGTGCAAATTTTCGGCCAACTGGCCTTTGTCAAGCGTCAGATTACAAACAAACAAACACCAGATACAAAAAAATTGAGAAAAAGACTGAAACTTCCCTGCTGCTGTGTGCAATGTAAGAAAAGGAATGTATCTGGTGTTAGTTTGTTTGTAATCTTATGCTTGACAAAGGCCAATTGGCCGAAAATTTGCGCCTGTCTTGTCTTGTATTAAATACGCATTCATATTCTTCTTTCGTGTTTTTTCTGGTTCCTGTTTGCTTGAACGCGGGCAGTCACACTTGTTTTGGATTTCGATTTACTTTCTCAAGCAAGGTAACAAAATCCAAAACAAGTGTGACTGCCTGCGTTCAATCAAACAGGAACCTGAAAAAAAACACGAACAAATAATAAGAACACGTATTTAATACAACAAGACAAGACAGGCGCAAATGTTCGGCCAACAGGGCCTTTGTAAAGTGTAAGATCACAAACAAACACCAGATACAAAAATCAGGAGAAAAAGACTGAAACTTCCCTGCTGCTCCTCCCAGTGTGAGAAAAGGAGCAGGAAAATTTACGTCTTTTTCTCCTAATTTTAAAAAAAAAAATTTCTGGTGTTTGTTTGTTTGTGATCTAATTGCCAAAAATTTGCGCCTGTCTTGTCTTGTATTAAATGCGCGTTTCTATTCTTTTTTCGTGTTTTATTTTTCTGGTTAGGGTACGAAGGCTTGTCTGGAAACATTTTAGGATAGGGGAAGCATCCTCGTGACTGCCATGGCCTGTCTTACTTCGCTCTTTAACTCTTGAATTTCTGCACACTATTCTCCACTGGACAAAATTTCACCCTTTGATCCCTAATCCTATCTACCAGCTTGCTGAAGGAAACTGATCGGTGAATAGGATGAGGGTGTGAATTGAAAGGGTGAAATGTTTGCTTGCTATCATGGTTGACATAGCAGGATGCTAATGGACTGGCTGACGCAGTCAAAAGGTTAACGAATTAAAGTTGTTGAACATTGGGGCCACATCTTTATTCATGCATTCGTTAATCTTATTTATTTAGTTTTTTAGGACTCTGGGAGGTTACCTTTGCGCTCACCTTTTTTATTCCGTCCCATTCTCTGCGCCACTTTAATGGCCACAGAAGCTGGCACAGTTTTATTTACAATGCAATGATGATGTTGTCAATGAGGATGATAATCATGATGCTATAGAGTTCCATCTAGGAATGAGACTGCGTGACAGGGTTGTACTCTACACTTACTATCATAATATATCCTGGCGTCAACCAGGCACGAGAATACAGACACCTGCATTGCTGGTCAGAAGATTTGAGCAACACCCTCAGTGACGCATCTGTGAAATGGATAAGACTCGACTGTGTGTGATCCCAGTCTTCCCTGTGAGCCCATAGCACGCCCAGCTCTGGGTTCAGAGCCAGTTAGAGCCGAAAAATCCCACAATGGTTTTTGAAGGGACTGATGGGGATTCGAACCCACAGCCTTCCAGTTGGTAGTCCACTGTGCTAACCACTACACAATGGTGACTGGTCTTCATTCGTTTTTTTTGTTTATTCATATAACCATAATTTCACTATTTACTTATTTATTCATTCATTCATTCGTTTGTATATTACATATTTGCTTAGTATTTATCTAATCAATATTAGTATTTATCTAAAATTTGTAGGTTGTCATATTGATGATAATTGTTTCTTTTGAGGATGAATGATTCGCTAATGCACAAGAATAAACTCATATTGCAAACAGTTGATATATGAATTTGGTGGGCCTAAAACAACACGAATTAATGATCATATAGGAAAAAAAATATTGAACAGATGAAACTGAAATAGACGCAAATACAAACTGCATCCGATGTTTAACGTGTAGGATGTCTACGATGTGAAATAGAAGATTTCCCCTGTGAAGTGAACTCTTAATTGTCACATATTCAAGATAATGTGTTCACAGTATATACACTATCCAAAGTAGTCAGAAAGGAAGAAACAGTGATCATAGCTTAACGAAATTGATTCACTATAACTTCTGTGGTGTCCTTCCTTGAAAGTTCTCTCATCTATGATGGAAACAATTACTTAATTTCTCTGATGCCCTTTTCTCCAAACGTATCCCATTCATGATGGAAGCAATTGCAGGATTTCACTAGAGCTCTTTCATCCCAAACTTTCTGTTTCATCATGGAAGCAATCATCTCATACCTCCTGCAGTTGGTTTTCACGTAAATGAGCTGTGTAGATATGGAAAAAAAAAAGTAACAGAAATGAAAACATAGCTGGAAAT
>JAPXFY010000032.1:40318759-40326259 GCA_030674185.1 Monoplex corrugatus | reverse complement strand
ATTACTCCCTATAGACTTAAATGGTATTCAGTTCAAACTTTGGCAAGATTTGTTAAAAGGCGTTTCATTAGATAACTAATTCTCATGGTGTTTGGCTCTCTGAGTCTCTAGTTTGGAGGTTGGAAAGGATTCTTCCAACTTGGACAATCTCATATGCGTTCCACCCTAATCTGCCAGCAGCTTTCAGATAGACTCCTTCTGCCTGCGCAAACAGTGTGTGCTGAGAGACTGGAGGAGACAGGGCCCTATGAAACGACAGCACTACCAGAATGATTAGAGCATTGGGATAGGTGGTGAACAACCCAAATTTCATGTTGTAAGGTTGAATTAAATTCGAAATTCAAAATCTCGAGACTTTAATTGCTTTGATCAACTTAAGTTGCCTTGTTCATAGGCTTTCGAACGAAAGAGCATGTAATGTTTGGGATAAGGATTACAGTGATTTGTGAGATCACCATCTTGGATGACTAGCATGCTGACAAACCCTTGTCATAGAGCTCTGGACTGAAGATCTGATATCTCTAGTACAATCCCATCTTCCAACATTAAAAAAAAAACTTACCTGTTTTCTCTGTCCCTCGTGATGCTTCAGTCATTCTAGTAGTGTCAGCCTAAAATGTCATGTCTTCCCCTTCCGTTTCAAGACTTTGCCACCGAATAGAGTTTTGCGTAGGCTCAAGGAGTCAGTCAGACGATATAGCAGAAATTGAGTGGAGCGCATATGGAATTGTCGGAGTGCGATGAATCTCGCTCAATATCCAAATGGATGACTAAAGAAATAAACAAGGAAGGAAAATCTGATTTTTTTTGCAGACTGTAATTACTCTTGCTGTATCAGAACTGCTGATTGCTCTTCTCTTATCTCAGGTGGCTTGTTTCACCCGCTAGGCCATGATAGCATGATCCCCCATGGGGACTGGTGGCTTGTTATCATGGAGCCCTGGATAAAGATCTGATGTCTCGAGTTCAATCCTTGCTTCATCATCATCATCATCATCATCGTCATCATCATCATCATCGTCATTATCATGATGTGCCCTGCCACATGGCGTTGGCGATCATGGCCTTCCAAACGAATCTATCCCTTGTCGCTGCAAGTACATCTCCCATCCTCTCTGTCCTCAGCCACCTTGGAAGTCTGTCCAATATTTTCTACCTGAGTCCACCTGTGTTCTTTTTCCCTCCAGCTTTCCTGTTGTGACCAGGTGCTCTAGTTTCGTTTTCCTAAAAAAATGTGGTAGAAATGTTGCTTGTCTTTTCTTGACCTTTATTAATGATCTTCTTGTGTCTGCCTCTGTTTTCTTTGCTGTTCATGGAACTCTCAACATTCCTCTCAGAAAGTACGTTTCAGTTGTCTCAATTTTCTTCTGACTTTGCATGTTGGCTGTCCACGCTTTACAACCGAACAACAGTGTTGGTTCTGTATAGCACTCAGTAACTCTCTTTCTGGTGGTATTTGATAGGCATTTGTTGGTAATAATGCTTTTCGTCTTCTTGAATGTTGTTTTGGCTTGGCCGATTCTGCTGGCTACTGCCGATGGCTTGCCATGATATTCTTGGGAGTATCATCATCATCATCATCATCAGGTGCCTTGCCGCATGGCGTTGGCGATCATGAACTTCCATCTGTCTCTATCTCTCGTTGCCCTTAGCATCTCTCCCACCCCCCTCGTCCCCAGCCACTCTGCAAGTCCGTCCAGCATTTTCTCCCTGGGTCTACCCGGTGCCCTCTTTCCCTCCAGCTTTCCCGTTGTGACCAGGTGCTCCAAATCCCCCTTCCTCATAAAATGGCCTATAAATGTTGCCTGTCTTTTCCTAATCTTCCTTATGAATGATCTTTTTGTGTCTGCCTCCATCAAGACTGTCTCGTTTGTTTTCTTTGCTGTCCATGGCACTCTCAACATTCTTCTCAGAAACCACATCTCGGCTGCCTCAATCTTGTTCTTGCTTTGTTCTTGGGAGTATACGATGGTGGATTCCTGTTGCTTTCCATCCATGCTTGCAACATAAAAGATGATCTGTTCGCTGCCCGTCAGGGTATGGATTTTGCGCAGGCTCAAGGATGCTGCTAGATAGTTGCTGGAAGATCCGCGTGGAGCGTATGATGATTGCTGAATATCATTTTTTTATGCCACTTGATCCAGCTTCGCTAATGGTGTTTGTCTTTGTATTTTGCTAAAATGAATGAAAATAAGCTTACAGGAAAGGAAATCAAGATGTAAACTATCACATGTTCCCTGTCGTCACGCTCGCTAGTTAGGAATGACCGGGACCTTGAAGTGGTCAGATTTATTGTCTGCATTCACTTTGAATGCAAGACGGATGAGGAGAGAGAGAGAGAGAGAGAGAGAGAGAGAGAGGAGAGAGAAGAGGAGAGAGAGAGAGAGAGAGAGAGAGAGAGAGAGAGAGAGAGAGAGAGAGAGAGAGAGAGAGAGAGAGGGAGGAGAGAGAGAGAGAGAGAGAGAGATGGAGAGAGAGAGATGAGGAGATGCGGGAGAGAAGAGAGAGATGGATGGGCTCAAGACATAAAGTGCAAATGTTTTAATTGCATATAGTATGGTTATAGTCGGAGAAAACAGCTTACACACAATACATGGACAACAACACCAAAACATAGATTCACCAGATAAGACAGGGAGAGAACGTGAGAGAGAGAGAGAGAGAGAGAGGGAGAGAGAGGGGGGGGGAGAGAGAGAGGAGGGGAGGGTGAGGGCGATATCAGACAAAATGAAATGCAGTATGGGGTCTGGAGTCTGCAGTCTGGAATTAGCTCAAGAGGAATTCATGACACTCGGACAATTCCATACGCGCTCCGACCAGTTCGGCTGTTAATTATCTGGCATATTTTTTTTCAGCCAGCGCAACAAGCTATTCACTGGCAAGATCCTGAAAGGGAAGATGGATGGAGAGGGAGGGAACCAGAACAGGATCTATGAAACACAAATTTGACTCCAACAGTATGATTGGAAACAAATGCCTATCAATTAACATCAGGAAGAGAGTTCTTGAATGTTATATAGAGCCGATACTGTTGTACGGATGTGAGTCGTGGACAGTCAACATGAAAAGCCAGAACAAGACTGAGGCAGCGAAGATGTGGTTTCTAAGAAGGATGTTGAGAGTTCCATGCACAGCAAAGAAAACAAACAAGACAGTCTTGATGGAGGCAGACACAAGTAGATCACTCATAAGGAAGATTAGGAAAAGACAGGCAACATTTATAGGTCATTTTATGAGGAAGGGGGATTTGGAGCACCTGGTCACAACGGGAAAGCTGGAGGGAAAGAGAGCACCGGGTAGACCCAGGGAGAAGATACTAGACGGACTTGCAGAGTGGCTGAAGACAAAAAGGGTGGAAGAGATGCATGAGGCAACAAGAGATAGAGACAGATAGAAGTCCATAATCACCAACGCCATGCGGCAAGGCACCTGATGATGAGTATGGTTGGAACTCTAAGGTGGGCAGTAGACTGGCCAGTTGTTAAGTAGCAATCCCAGACATCTGATCTGGGAAACGAGAAGCAGGTTTCAGTTTCAGTTTCAGTTTCTCAAGATGACGTCTCCGCGTTCGGAATGAAATCCATATGCACTTACGTCACAGATGCCATGCGTATGGTGATCATGGCACAAGCCTTAAGCCTGCACATAAACGTATGAGCTCGCCAGGTCCTGAGGGCCTACCTACTCTGTGTTTTACCTGTCTAACATTTTTTTATACTTGTAGTTTATCAGTCTATCAATGGAACAATCTTGGTTACATGTAAATGACATGTGTATCTTGTCTTCAAAAAGAAATAACGAAGCGCACTGACCAGGAAACAAGCTCGGGTCACCCACATGGCAGGCGGGTATTCTACCACTAGACCACTGATGCTACCTAAAATGCCAACATGAAAGGGGAGGATGTTGAGTCACTAACAAAAAACAAAAACAAAAAAACAAAACAAAAAAACCCCAGGAGATACCAGTCGTCGTGGTGTAGTGATTAACGCGACGGAGTACCGACTGGAAGGTTGTGGGTTCGAATCTTCATCAGTCCCTTCAAAACTATATCATTGTGGGATTTTTCATATCTAACCGGCTCCTACCTAGAGGTGGGCGTGCTATGGGCTCATTGGAAAGACTGGGACCACACAGTCGAGTCTCATCCACTTCACGGATGCGTCATTGAGGGTGTTGTTCAAAATCTTCTGACCATCACCGCAGGTGTCTGTATTTCTCGGGCCTGGTTGAAACCAGAGATATATTATGAAAGTAAGCGTAGAGTACAGCCGTGCCACGCAGTTTCAGTCCTAGATGGAACTCCATAGCATCATGATTATCATCCTCATCGACATCATCATCATCGCATCGTAAAAAAAAACCTGTGCCAGCGTCTGTGGCCATTAAAGATGGCGTAGAAAATGGGACGGGAAAAAGTGAGCACAAAGGTTACCTCCCTGAGTGCGATGATAAAAAAAAATTTAAAAAAAGAAACAGGAGATGACACAACTATAACCCATATAACTACATGTATAACCCAGAGGAGTGTTCTGAGCTGACGGTTTTTGTGCTTTGTCTCTGCTTCTATGCTAGCTGAATGGGTAGCGCAAACTATGTTAGATTTGAGATGTTCCACAACATGGGGGATAATTCCCACGTGACTCTCAAGAGTTATGTCCTTTGGTTGATATAACCCATATAGATGGTACTCCGCAATGAGCCACAGAACAAGATTAAGGGTTAGGCATTGTCACCTATGTTAGCAAAACAAAAACCTGGCCTTTGACTCCTTCACCCTATCCACCTACATCCTGCAGATGGTTGGGTGGGGGAACAAAGGGTTAAGTTTTTGCAGTCAGTGGATAGGATGAAGGTGTCAAAGGGTTGTTTTTTGCAGTTGGTGGATAGGATGTGGGAGTCAAAGGGTTGTTTTTTGCAGTGGGTAGCTAGGGTGTGGGAGTCAAATGTTTTTTTGCAGTTGGTGGATAGGGTGCGGGAGAAAAACTGTTCAGTTTTTGCGGTGGGTGGCTAGGGTGTGGGAGTCAAGGGTTACGTTTTTGCAGTTGGTGGACAGGGTGTGGGAGTCACAGGGTTAAGTTTTTGCTGTCGGTGGATAGGGTATGGGAGTCAAAGTGTTAAGTTTTTTGCAGTTGGTGGATAGGGTGTGGGAGTCAAGGGTTAAGTTTTTGCAGTTGGTGGACAGGGTGTGGGAGTCAAAGGGTTACGTTTGCAGTTGGTGGATAGGGTGTGGGAGTCAAAGGGTTAAGTTTTTGCAGTTGGTGGACAGGGTGAGGGAGTCAAAGGGTTACGTTTTGCAGTTGGTGGACAGTGAGTGGGAGAAAAAGGATTAAGTTTTTGCAGTGGGTAGCTAGGGTGTGGGAATCAAAGGATTAAGTATTTGCAGTTGGTGGACAGGGTGCGGGAGTCAAAGGGTTAAGTTTTTGCTGTTGGTGGATAGGGTGCGGGAGTCAAAGGGTTATGTTTTTTGCAGTTGGTGGATTGAATTAGGGAGTCAAAGGGTTCAGTTTTTGCAGTTGGTAGATACGGTGTGGGAGTCAAAGGGTTACGTTTTTGCAGTTGGTGGATAGGGTGCGGGAGTCAAAGGGTTAAGTATTTGCAGTGGGTGGATAGGGTGTGGGAGTAAAAGGCTTCAGTTTTTGCAGTTGGTGGATAGGGTCTGGGGGTCAAAGGGTTAATTTTTATGCAGTTGGTGGACAAAGTGTGGGAATAAAAGGGTTAATTTTTTTGCAGTTGGTGGCTAGGGTGCGGGAGTCAAAGGGTTACGTTTTTTGCAGTTGGTAGACAGGGTGTGGGAGTCAAAGGGTTAAGTCTTTGCAGTTGGTGGACAGGGTGCGGGAGTCAAAGGGTACGTTTTTTTGCAGTTGGTGGACAGGGTGCGGGAGTCAAAGGGTTAAGTTTTTGCAGTTGGTGGATAGGGTGCAGGAGTCAAAGGGTTAAGTTTTTGCAGTTGGTGGCTAGGGTGCAGGAGTCAAAGGGTTAAGGGTTGGGCATTGAGAGAAGAGCCACTTTGGGGAAAACGGCAGAAAGTTGAAGAGGTCGACCCCGTCTACGGCTTCATCAGTGTTGACAATAGTTCCCTTCCCGTGCAGCCTGTCATTACGTCACTTCCTGTGATGTACAGCTTGTCTCCGTGTCCCTGTGGTTACACTCCCCAGTTAGGAGTAGCCAGGAATCTGAAGTGGCTAGATTGATTATTGTCCTGTCCTTGTGAATTCACACTGGACTGGATGGCAGAGAGAAAGAGTCAAAGAGAAGAGAGAGGAAGAGAGAGAGAGAGAGAGAGAGAGAGAGAGAGAGAGAGAGAGAGAGAAGAGAGAGAGAGAGAGAGAAACTGAAACTGAAACTGAAACTGTTTATTGTCATTACCCGAAAAGGTCTTTTGACAAGGGGGATAACAATTTTCCAGTAGTGCGACACATAATCCACTCTTTGTATGTGCGCAAATTCTTCACACATAATCAAAAAAAATATCGAACATCCATTCCTTGAACAGTCGAACATATTCAAATCATATATAATGAACAATCATCCATTTTACCACTACTACATAATGCAAAGAAAACAACAACAAAAAATATCAGAACAGTGTTCCCACATTCAGGCCAATAATTTGTCTAGGTTTAGACAAACCAAAATCTTTTTCACACACCCACACCCACTCACACGCATCCATATACGCTCACACGCGGGCGCGCGCTCGTGCGCACACACACACACATCAAAACTGTAATATGATGAAACATCTGGGCTAGACCACCCAAACCTTACATTTAGTGATAATAATATAATCTTCACATAACTGCCCCAAAATACTCTGTTAACAAGGGACATCACTATGCCTTTTATTTATTTGTTTTTTGGTTTGTTTGTTTTTTTTGTTTTGTTAACATGTATAGTAGACCCTTAAGTGTCTATATACCCTTTCAATATCCACTTCTAACATATTCTACAAATATACCATTATTTTCATATTATTAGCTACTCTTAAATTATCGGCAAACAAAGCAAAATAAAGCAAATGAAAACAGCTCTTTACAAAACAGAGTCTATAATAAAGCGGCTTCTTTTGGAGTTAACGTGATATAGCCCACATCAGTCAAAAGAGATTAAATTAATCCCAGTATGATATTGTCTAGCACTATTGTCGGGCTTGTAAGTGTTTATGTCTTATTTTTTGTGCTTCCGCAATGTATAGTGCCACTGATTTGATTATGACTTCGTCATCAGATGACAAAATAGATACAACATCTTGTCTTTTGGCCATGTCGGATTCAAAAACTTTGCATTTTCCACGTATTGTGTCAGAAATTTGGCATTGGAATAAAAAGTGTTTTTCATTATCGACATTGTTTCCACATAAGGGGCAAGGATATACTGTGGACGTCCCAGGTTGAAACCAATTTTTATTTGCATTGAAACCAAGTGTTCTTAATCTAAATCTTGCGTAATTAGTTCTTTGCCATTTATCCGTAACAACACTGAGATATTTTTCTGTTT
>JAPXFY010000032.1:40308759-40313759 GCA_030674185.1 Monoplex corrugatus | reverse complement strand
TTGGCAACATACGTCTATAAAGCTGTTAAGAGAAGAGAGTTTGCCTTATCATGAAGTAAAATTTTTGTGATGTGTGTCTGTTAAACCTATTTATTTGTTCCTATTGTATTATTGAATTTGACTGTGAGTCCTACATTGTAATCATATCACACTTTTTGAAGTATGCATTACCCAAGAACGACTATGTATTATATTCTTTGTTTGAGTAATGTATATAATGTGTTCACACCCCTTCAAATGGGGCTTTGGCCTTACTGAATGAATTCTGATTCTGATTCTTTGCCTAGACTCTCTCCTGCAGGACTGATGTCATCAGGTCGGTCCTTGTGTTTCTGTTCAGGTGCCTGATATACATCAGTTTTCTTTTGTTGATCTGTGGGAGCATTTTACGTTGGACACCTAATTCCTTTAGCACACTTTCATTGGTTCTTTTGTCTGTCAATTTCACTCCGAGAAGACGCGGGTAGGACCACTTTTCTGCTGCGTTTATTTTATTTTCGTCATCTTTCTTCAAATCCAAGGCTTCACATCCGTACATGCCAAATTAAGCAGCATAAAATTATTATTTTTAATTTCGTTGGTATGCCTTTGTCTTTCCATATGTTGTTCAACTAGACCATGTTTTGCTTGGCCATGTCTATTCTTGATCTAATGTCCTTGCTGCAAGATCCTGTGTTGGTTTTAACAGAGCCCAAGTACTTGGAACAGGATCTCATCATCATTATCATCAAGTGCCCTGCCACATGGCGTTGGCGATCATGGTCCTCGTTGTGACCAGGCGCTCTAATTCCCTTTTCATCATAAAATGGCCTATAAACGTTGCCTATCTTTTCCTAATCTTCTTTATCAATGATCTTCTTCTGCCTCCATCAAGACTGTCTCGTTTGTTTCTTTGCTGTCCATGGAACTCTCAACATTCTTCTTAGAAACCACATCTTGGCTGCCTCAATTTTGTTGTGGCTTTGCTTGTTGACTGTCCATGCCTCACAACCGTATAACATTATCGGTTCTACATAACATTCACGAACTCTCTTCCTGATGTTGATTGATAGGCATTTGTTGGTAAGAATGCTTTTCATCTTCTTGAATGCTGTTTTGGCGTGGCCGATTCTGCTGGCTATTTCTGATGTGCATCTGCCGTCTGGTGAGATGATCGTTCCCAGATATTTCAACTTATCAATCTGTCTCAAGAGTGTGCAGTTTGCTGTTATTTTGCAGGATCTGTGAAACACGAAACTGACTCCAACAGAATGATCAGAGCTCTAAGGTGGGCAGCAGAATGGGCCAGATTTTATGTATCAACCCCAGATATCATATCTTGGAAACAGGAAACCAGGAGGTGATACAACTATTTAACTTTCTTTTTGTTGATCTCTGGAAGACAAGTGATGATAGCTATGGTCGTTTTCTTCAGTTCCTGCTGACTGCCATGGATCTTGGTGATCAGAGGAGTTGGAGTGGAGATGAGAGATTTTGATGAATAGACTTAGAAAAAGAAGGAAAACCTCACTTTGATTGCTTGAACCGTTAATTGGTCAATTAGGCGCCTTAGAGGCTTTTTACAATCTTGTTTGTGACACACGAACATAACAAAACCAAGACACAAAAACTATGAACAGCAAAACAAAGAAAAAAATCATTTTGGAAGAAGAAGCAATCTCATTATTGAAAACAAGATGCTCAAGCCAAAGTGAAAATCTTCTGTTTTGCTTTTACCTAACACTTCCCATGTGATATTCATGAACAGAAAAGAAGAAGAAAAAACAAAATGAAGAAGAAAAAGATGAAGAGATAAAGAGATGGGAAAAAAGCAGAAAAATAATTGCGTGTTTGCTTGTTTACCAAACGCTTGGTTAGCTAGAACAGTTTTTACGATGCGATAAGGTTGATATCGATGAGGATGGTAATCATTTTGCTATGGAGTTCCATCTAGAATTCAGACTGCGTGATAGGGCTGTACCCTACGCTTACTATCATAATATATCCTGGCCTCAACCAGACCCGAGAGATACAGACACATGCGACGCTGGTCAGAAGATTTGAGCAACACCCTCAATGACGCATCCGTGAAGTGGATGAAACTCGACTGTGTGGTCCCAGTCTTCCCAATGAGCCCATAGCACGCCCAACTCTTGGTAGGACCCTGTTAGAGCCGAAAACTCCCACAGTGATTTTTTGAAGGTACTGATGGGGATTCGAACCCACAACCTTCCAGTCGAAAGTCCGTTGGTAATAGATTAAGACTTAGACGCAGGAAGATCTTTTTTAAATCTGCCCATAAACAAAGAACAAGTTTACCTGAATAATGAGAAAGAGAAAACGATAAAAACAATGACGACGAAGAAGAAAAAAACAAGCAAACAGACAGACAGACAAACAAAAACCACCACCACCACCACCACCACCACCACCACAACAGCAGCAATCACAGGAACATGCCACGCTGAAGTTGACATGGGAACATTATCACGTGTTATGCCCGCAACCTATTACACAGATTCCTAATATATCACTGCCATCCTCGCACCCATCCCAGACAATGTGGCACTCTCTGGCTTCCTCCCTGACTGAAATAATCCCCAGACAACGTCAATAGAGGTAATACAGCACCCCCTGAATCAATAAGGCCTCGTGAGCACGTGCGATGGCGCGTGTTGACGAGTATGTTCACTTGATGGCACAGCCCAATGATGCATCATTTCAGACTACGTCATTTCCTGGACAGTGGACCGTTTCCTGTTTGGCCACAGATCATGATCACGTTTTGCTCTGCAGACAGAGTGACGATGTAGACGTCGGGTGCGGTACTCCAGTGGTTTAGACGTTAGACTTGCAATCAGAAGGATTGGGATCCGATCCGATCCTGGGTATCTCCCAGCAGGTGAAAAAGAGGGTGGAGATTTTTTATTCGATTTCGAAGGTGAACATCTGTGCAGATTTATCAGTACCTAACTCCACTTCAGCATATCATCATCATCATCATCATCAGGTGCCTTGCCGTATGGAGTCGGCGATTGTGGACTTCCAACTGTCTCTATCTCTTATTGTCTCAAGCATCTCTTCCACCCTCCTTTTCTTCAGCCATTCTGCAAGTCCGTTTAGTATCTTCTTCCTGGGTCTGCCCGGTGCTCTCCTTCCCTCCAGCCTTCCCGTTGTGACCAGGTGTTCCAATTCCCCTTTCCTCATAAAATGGCCTATGAATGTTGCCTGCCTTTTCCTAATTTTCCTTATGAATGATCTACTTGTGTCTGCCTCCATCAAGACTGACTCGTTTGTTTTCTTTGCTGTCCATGGAACTCTCAACATCCTTCTTAGAAACCACATCTCGGCTGCCTCAATCTTGTTCTGGCTTTGCTTGTTGACTGTCCACGCCTCGCAACCGTACACCAGTACTGGTTCTATGTAACATTCAAGAACTCTCTTCCTGATTTTAATTGATAAGCATTTGTTGGTAAGAATGCTTTCCATCTTCTTCAATGTTGTTTTGGCGTTGCCGATTCTGCTGGCTATTTCTGATGTGCATCTGCCGTCTGGTGAGATGACCGTTCCCAGATATTTCAACTTATCAACATGTCTCAAAGTTGTGCCGTTTGCTGTTATTTTGCATGAGAGGATTTTATAGTTTTTTGTTGTTGTTTTCTTTACTGATTACCATGACTTCAGTCTTCTTGCTATTTAGCTCCAACCCTTTATTTTTGCTTTGTGTTTCTACTATATTCACGATGTTTCGTATACCCACGCATAACATCAACTATGCTCCTTAGAATGGCTTGTGAAAGCGTGAAAACGTCTAGCATGCACACCAACCAAACACAGCGTACGCTGAGTGTGCAGCAACACAGTGCACGCAAAACAAACGCATACACGCAGCTGAGAACATCGGAAATCTCATAGAAAAAAAGTGACGATGATATCGATGCCAGAGTAAGTTTACTGGGATTGTAGAGACTGACGTTTCGGAATAGTGAGCTCTTAGAAAAAAGTGACGATGGCATCGATACCAGAGTAAGTTTACTGGGATTGTAGAGACTGACGTTTCGGAAAAGTGAGCTCTTATGAAAAAAATAATGACGATGTAATCGATGCCAGAGGAAGTTTGCTGGGGTTGTGGAGACTGACGTTTGGCAGTAGCAGAAGAGAAAGATGTTTCACAGTTGGAAGTCTGGGTTTTTTTCGAGGAGGGGAGGGGGGTAGGTCATCGCGCTCGGATAAGTCCATATGCGCTCCACCCACTTCTGGCAGGCTTCTGGAACCTGCAGAAATGCTTATGCGCTGGCAAAATCTTAGAACTTAGAATGGGGATGGGGGGTGCGGGGAGGGAACAGCACAACTTAAACACTTACATTACCAGAATGGTTGGCGTGTAAAGACAGGTGAACAACTTTTCCTTTTAACTTGCTTTTACTTCTTTTCAAATATATAACATTTACAAACATCTTGAAATGTATACTATGCACAATCAACAGATCTAACAAAATGTAGAAAGAACAATTATTTGTTGCAATGTATACATATATTCATATACATATATATATATATATATATATATATATATATATATATATATATATATATATATATTATATATATTATATTACATAATGGTTGTCGAATGCCTTCTTGAAGTCCACGAACACGTGCTGGTGTTGCAGGTATTTCTCACAGAGCAATCTGCGGTTGAAAATTTTCTCTGTGGTACTTCTTCCTGGTCTGAAACCCGCCTGCTCTTTTTTTATTATCTCCTCAGCTTGTGGCTTCAGTCTACTCAGAAGGATTTTTAGCATGACCTTACTTGGATGGCTGATCAGGCTGATGGTACGGTAGTTTTGGCATAGTTGTGGGTTGCCCTTCTTCGGGAGAGTGATGATCAGGGACTGGGTCCAAGGTGTTGGCCACTCACCTGTCAGCCAGATCTTATTGCAGATGATGAGTAACATATCTATCACGGCCTCTCCTCCTGCCTGGACCAGTTCTGAGGGAATGTTGTCCAGTCCTGCCGA
>JAPXFY010000032.1:40301259-40303759 GCA_030674185.1 Monoplex corrugatus | reverse complement strand
GACAACAAGCGTAGAATACAGCCAGGATATATTATGACAACAAGCGTAGAGTACAGCCAGGATATATTATGACAACAAGCGTAGAATACAGCCAGGATATATTATGACAACAAACGTAGAGTACAGCCAGGATATATTATGACAACAAGCGTAGAATACAGCCAGGATATATTATGACAACAAGCATAGAGTACAGCCAGGATATATTATGACAACAAGCGTAGAATACAGCCAGGATATATTATGACAACAAGCGTAGAATACAGCCAGGATATATTATGACAACAAGCGTAGAATACAGCCAGGATATATTATGACAACAAACGTAGAGTACAGCCAGGATATATTATGACAACAAGCGTAGAATACAGCCAGGATATATTATGACAACAAGCGTAGAATACAGCCAGGATATATTATGACAACAAGCATAGAGTACAGCCAGGATATATTATGACAACAACCGTAGAATACAGCCAGGATATATTATGACAACAAGCATAGAGTACAGCCAGGATATATTATGACAACAAGCGTAGAATACAGCCAGGATATATTATGACAACAAGCGTAGAATACAGCCAGGATATATTATGACAACAACCGTAGAATACAGCCAGGATATATTATGACAACAAGCATAGAGTACAGCCAGGATATATTATGACAACAACCGTAGAATACAGCCAGGATATATTATGACAACAAACGTAGAGTACAGCCAGGATATATTATGACAACAAGCATAGAGTACAGCCAGGATATATTATGACAACAACCGTAGAATACAGCCAGGATATATTATGACAACAAGCATAGAGTACAGCCAGGATATATTATGACAACAAGCATAGAGTACAGCCAGGATATATTATGACAACAAGCGTAGAGTACAGCCAGGATATATTATGACAACAAGCGTAGAGTACAGCCAGGATATATTATGACAACAAACGTAGAATACAGCCAGGATATATTATGACAACAAGCGTAGAATACAGCCAGGATATATTATGACAACAAGCGTAGAATACAGCCAGGATATATTATGACAACAAGCGTAGAGTACAGCCAGGATATATTATGACAACAAGCGTAGAATACAGCCAGATATATCATGACAACAAGCGTAGAATACAGCCAGATATATCATGACAACAAGCGTAGAATACAGCCAGATATATCATGACAACAAGCATAGAATACAGCCAGGATATATTATGACAACAAGCGTAGAATACAGCCAGGATATATCATGACAACAAGTGTAGAATACAGCCAGGATATATTATGACAACAAGCGTAGAATACAGCCAGGATATATTATGACAACAAGCGTAGAATACAGCCAGGATATATTATGACAACAAACGTAGAATACAGCCAGGATATATTATGACAACAACCGTAGAATACAGCCAGGATATATTATGACAACAACCGTAGAATACAGCCAGGATATATTATGACAACAAGCGTAGAATACAGCCAGGATATATTATGACAACAAGCATAGAGTACAGCCAGGATATATTATGACAACAAGCGTAGAGTACAGCCAGGATATATTATGACAACAAGCATAGAGTACAGCCAGGATATATTATGACAACAAGCATAGAGTACAGCCAGTATATATTATGACAACAAGCATAGAGTACAGCCAGGATATATTATGACAACAAGCATAGAGTACAGCCAGGATACATTATGACAACAAGCATAGAGTACAGCCAGGATATATTATGACAACAAGCATAGAGTACAGCCAGGATATATTATGACAACAACCGTAGAGTACAGCCAGGATATATTATGACAACAACCGTAGAATACAGCCAGGATATATTATGACAACAAGCATAGAGTACAGCCAGGATATATTATGACAACAAGCATAGAGTACAGCCAGGATATATTATGACAACAAGTATAGAGTACAGCCAGGATATATTATGACAACAAGTATAGAGTACAGCCAGGATATATTATGACAACAAGCGTAGAATACAGGCAGGATATATTATGACAACAAGCGTAGAATACAGCCAGGATATATTATGACAACAAGCGGAGAATACAGCCAGGATATGTTATGACAACAAACGTAGAGTACAGCCAGGATATATTATGACAACAAGCGTAGAATACAGCCAGGATATATTATGACAAGAAGCGGAGAATACAGCCAGGATATGTTATGACAACAAGCGTAGAGTACAGCCAGGATATATTATGACAAGAAGCGGAGAATACAGCCAGGATATATTATGACAACAAGCGTAGAGTACAGCCAGGATATATTATGACAAGAAGCGTAGAGTACAGCCAGGATATATTATGACAAGAAGCGGAGAGTACAGCCAGGATATGTTATGACAACAAGCGTAGAATACAGCCAGGATATGTTATGACAACAAGCGGAGAATACAGCCAGGATATGTTATGACAACAAGCGTAGAATACAGCCCTGCCACGCAAACTCAATTCAAAGAGAACA
>JAPXFY010000032.1:40281259-40286259 GCA_030674185.1 Monoplex corrugatus | reverse complement strand
AAAGCCCAGCCGACTGCGTATAGCCATATCAGGGCCACAGCCGTTTCAAAATATACACAATACTTCAACAGGAGAAAAAAAAAAGGAAAAGAAAATTAAGTAGACATATCAATGCACTTGCTCACATAATCTAAGGGGATGTCCCTGGCGTTGACCACTCCGTCCAATTTATCTCACAGATGATTTAAAAACATATCTGATTACGAATTTAGACATAACTAAAGACACCAAAACATAAATATAAAACAGGCCTAAATTGTCTAAAATTGCTTCCGCATAGCTCATTTCCCTAGAGTCAAAAATGCATTCAATACATGTACCCAATTATCAGTCCTAAGAGAAAGTACATAAGACTTTATCGAACATATACAGGTGAATGGACCAGCAAGGCAGAAAATGATAGGAAGAAATGACAGAAAAGAAATGAACAAGGCAGAAACAAAGGGAGTGACAGAAAAGAGGAAATTTCTAGCACAGAATTTCCAGAAGGTGGGGATACGTTTTACACTGAAAGAGCCCCCGGCATCCCCACGGGGGGATTGCACACAAATGCAGGTCATCGTAGACAGATTAATTGGAAACTATCTTCCTGAAATATCTTGCATATAGCAAACTGGAATTTAAAAGAATCGATTGTTGAAAGTATGTTTATCGTTTTATGTTTTTCTTTGGATGCTAGACGTTTAGAAGGGGAAAAAATGCCAATGTTCTTGCAGTTTGTGGACTGATCTTCATTAAACTAGAATCACAGATCGATTTTAACGGGCACTCATTAGAAAATAAGTACAGATCGGTCAGGTCTGATATGAGGACAGGTATGTCAACTCTGTTAAAAAGGTTTACCTCAAGATATGTCAGCTGTCTGCTGGCAGGATTCAGATCATTGGTACTAAAAGTGATCTGATGTCACAAACACGGGACATGTGTTGATATGTGAGAGAACTGAGATGCAACCTGACAAAGATGGTAGGGGCCTGTCTGAGTGAAACTGATATTTTACGTGCAACTTGTTCCTTTAGGATTTGTTTAGTTGGTACAAAAAATGGCATGGTGCTTTTCACTAAAAAAAAAGGATTAAAATTAATTAACTACGGTGATATCCCGTCGAAATGTCTCATTGAAATGACCTGAAAGTAGCAGTTTTCACACCATTGAAATGAACAGAAGTTGGCAGTTTTCACACCATTCAAATGATCTGATATTGGCAGTTTTCACACCAATGAAATGACCTGAAATCGGCAGTTTTCACACCATTAAAATAACCTGAAATTGACAGGTTTCATATCATTGAAATGACCTGAAATTGGCAGTTTTTACACCATTGAAATGACCTGAAATTGGCAGTTTTTACACCATTGAAATGACCTGAAATTGGCAGCTTTTACACCATTGAAATGACCTGAAATTGGCAGCTTTTACACCATTGAAATGACCTGAAATTGGCAGTTTTCATATCATTGAAATGACCTGAAATTGGCAGATTTTACACCATTGAAATGACCTGAAATATGCAGTTTTCATATCATTGAAATGACCTGAAATTGGCAGTTTTTACACCATTGAAATGACCTGAAATTGGCAGCTTTTACACCATTGAAATGACCTGAAATTGGCAGTTTTCATATCATTGAAATGAACTGAAATACACAACCACATGTCAACTCATTACAGAACCCTAGCATAGCAGACTGATTTTGAAGCTTATGGTGTGACGCAAACAACAATTCAAAAATATTCTGGTACCAATTCACCAGACAGCATTGATGTTGATTACAGAGGAAAATCTGGCTGTGAATATTCTCAAACTTACGCCACTGTTTTCTAATAAAAACAAGGATTACGCACGTGTGACATTTCGACTAGCCAACCTCCTACAATTTATGTCCTAGAGACTTCATTTGTTCCTCACTAGATAGGAAGTGTCATGGCCTTTCCATTATTTAGAATAACTTGATATCTACCAAAAAAGTCCCTCCTGTGTGAGAGTGGGTCTTGTATGTATACAGAGAATAGTTTGCTAATTGCATTGAGCCACGTTAAGGGTCAAGGTCAGAACTGTGCAAAACATATAGAGTACATATGCATGCTAGGATTTCGAAGTCGAGTATTAACAGATCTTGAAAAACACTGTTTTGTGTATTTAGTTCTGTGGGGTACACAACGTTCACAAGCATAAACCAGACATCATCTTATATTACAACTACCGAAATTTCTTCCTTCTTTTAAAAATGTTAGCTATTCGTACATTGATCTCGATAAAGTTTAGATACTATTATTTTGTTGCTATAAGGGAACTAATTTCAAACTTTTCACTCGAGATCAACTGGTTATCAAAGTAAGCATTTCATAAAGGTTATTTGGCTTTGACAGATCTTTTCACCTGTGTTCATACCAAGATCTCCAGGCCACTCTGTTTGGCTCTCCCAACACACCTCCAAACTCACCAAAACTGAGATCATCATGAGAGTAAGCCATGAAGGCCCACAGAATATGGGGTCACTTTTCACAAAGCTACAATAATGAACATGGGGATGATACTGATGAAGTTTCATTTTGAATTGAGATACGTGACAAGGCTTGTGACGTGACAGCAGATGCACATCAGAAATAGCCGGTACAATCGGCCAAGTCAAAACAGCATTCAAGAAGATGACAAGCATTCTTACCAATAAATGCCTGTCAATTAACATCAGGAACAGAGTTCTTGAATGTTATATAGAACCAATACTGTTGTACGGATGCAAGGCGTGGACAGTCAACAAACAAAGCCAAAACAAGATTGAGGCAGCCGAGATGTGGTTTCTAAGAAGAATGTTGAGAGTTCCATGGACAGCAAAGAAAACAAACGAGACAGTCTTGATGGAGGCAGACACAAGTATAAGGAAGATTAGGAAAAGACTTTTATAGGCCATTTTATGAGGAAGGGGGATTTGGAGCACCTGGTCACAACGGGAAAGCTGGAGGGAAAGAGAGCATCGGGTAGACCCAGGGAGAAAATGCTGGACGGACTTGCAGAGTGGCTGGGGACGAGGAGGGTGGGGGAGATGCTAGGGGCAACGAGAGATAGAGACAGATGGAAGTCCATGATCGCCAACGCCATGCGGCAGGGCACCTGATGATGATGATGATGACAAGGCTTGTATTACACCTTTACTTTCGTACTATATTCTGGCATCGGACGTGAGAGATACAACACCTGTAGTGTCGGTCAGGATGTTTGAGCAACACCTTCAATGATGCATCCATGAAGTGGATGAGACGCTGCTGTGTAGTTCCTATAGCTCATAGGTGGGAGCTGATCAGGGCTGATTAGACCCACAATAATTGTTTGGACTGGAGGAATTTGAACCCATGACCATTTAGAAGTTCGTTACGCTAACCACTTGGCCCCAATGACCTATGTTGCTGATGCATTTCGTCCTTTTCGGAAATCATTCCTAGCAAAGGGCAACAGAAGTGACATTCCTCTATTGATCTTATGGAGACACATCAAACAGAAATGACATTCCTCTATTGAACTTACATAAACACGTCAAACAGAAATGACATTCCTCTATTGAACTTACATAAACACATCAAACAGAAATGACATTCCTCTATTGAACTTACATAAACACATCAAACAGAAATGACATTCCTCTATTGGACTTACATAAACACATCAAACAGAAATGACATTCCTCTATTAAACTTACATAAACACGTCAAACAGAAATGACATTCCTCTATTGAACTTACATAAACACATCAAACAGAAATGACATTCCTCTATTGGACTTACATAAACACATCAAACAGAAATGACATTCCTCTATTGAACTTACATAAACACGTCAAACAGAAATGACATTCCTCTATTGAACTTACATAAACACATCAAACAGAAATGAGAATCTTCTATTGATCTTACATAAACACATCAAACAGAAATGAGAATCTTCTATTGATCTACTATATAAACACGTCAAACAGAAATGCCATTCCTGTATTGATCTTATGTAAACACGTCACATGGCGATGGCTGTTCACACGAGTGTGTTCAGTTGATGGCACATCGCCAATGACACACCACTTCAGACAACGTCATTTCCTGAACTGTGGACCATCTCCTGTTTGCCCACAGATCCTGATCACAGTTGGCCCTGAGGGTCTGGCTGGCAGCGTGGTGGATAGTGGGATGGAAGGGAGCTTCTGAAAAAAACTTGTTTTTATTCATTTTCAAATATGTATCATTTGCAAACATCTTGAAATGTACACAATGCATAGTCAACAGATCTAACAAAATGTAGAAAGAACAAGTATTCGTTGCAATATATATATATATATATATATATATATATATATATATATGTGTGTGTGTGTGTGTGTGTGTGTGTGTGTGTGTGTGTGTGTGTGTGTGTGTACATACACATATACACACATCTACATACATATATATATACACACAGATATATACATATTCATATATGTACACACACACACACACACACACACACACACACACACACATATATATATATATATATATATATATATATATATATAACCGTCTAATATCACTTATAGTGAAAAGACATTAAATCAAGGAACGAACGAACATATGTATATATATATATATATATATATATATATATATATATATATGTATGTATGTATATATGCATATATGTATATACATACATATACACATATGCATACATACACACACACACACACACACACACACAAACATAGACACATACATATACATACACACACACATATACACACGCACACATATATATACACACATATACACATACATACATAATACACATACACACACATGTGTCTCTGAAAACTCATCAAATTTTCAACGGAGGCTGGTGACTAGACTGTGTTGGAAGGAGAGTGTAATGTTGGTGGGATATTTTTGTCATCACAGGTACAATATTGAGCATAAACTGATGAAGTTTTTGCGGTGATTGTTATTTTCTTTTATATAAACAATTACACAGTTC
>JAPXFY010000032.1:40271259-40273759 GCA_030674185.1 Monoplex corrugatus | reverse complement strand
TCTGTAAATCTCCCTATATTTCTCTTTTTCTCTCTCACCCCTCCCTCTCTCCCCTCTCTGTCTCGTACATTTCTTTCTTTGTCTCTTTGTGTCTGTCTGTCAGTCTGAGTGTCTGTCTATGTGCCTGTCTGCGTGTATGTCTGTCTGTCTGTCTCTTTCTTTCTCTCTCATTCTGTCTCTATGTATCTGTATATGTCACTGTGTATCTGTATCTGTCACTGTCTGTCTATTTCTCTATCTATCTCTCATTTTTTCTATGTCTGTCTGTCTGTCTCTCTCTATTTCTCTCTCTCTTTCTTTCTCTGTCTGTCTGTCTGTCTCTCTCTTCCTCCCTCCGTCTGTCTCTGTGTATCTGTCTCTGTCATTGCTTGTCTATCTCTCTCTCTTTCACTCTCTCTTTCTCTCACTCTCTAACTCTCTCTCACTCTCTCTCTCTCTCTCTCTCTCTCTCTCTCTTTCTCTCTTCTCTGCACCACCATTTCGCCATTCACACGCTACTCACATTATTCTCTTTAAATGGATGTTGTTGAATGTCCCTTTTCACACGAGCAATAGTTTTATTTTGTCAGACATGGACATTGTGTTGTGTTGGGGGACGCCATGTGATTTTTATAAATTGTTCATTTCAAACTAAATCTCAGCTTAAGTGATTCAATTACCTGTTTGGTTTGTCTGTCAATTAGTCTTTTTTTTAAATTTCTTTCTCTCTTTGTTTTTCTTTCGTATGTTGTCTTTCTGTCTGTCTGTTTGTTTCTCTCTCTGTCTGTCTCTCTCTCTTTCTCTCTCTCTCTCTCTCTCTCTCTCTCTCGCTCTCGCTCTCTCAGTCTTTCTCTCTCTCTCTTTCTCTCTCTCTCTTTCTCTCTCTCTCTTTCTCCCTCTCTTTCTCTGTCTCTGTCTCTCTCTGTCTCTCTCTGTCTCTCTATCTCTGTCTCTCTCTCTCTCTCTCTCTCTCTCTCTCTCTCTCCTCTATCTCTCTTGTTATATCTTCGGCGCTGGTGCTCGCCTGTCTTTCTTTCCTTCGTTTTTTTTCATATAACCGTCTCTTTGTTAAAAAAAAAGATTTTTAATCATCACTAATAACAAATAATCCACTGAATGAATAGAAACTGTATACAAGATTAATTAAGAGATGTGATTGTACAGAAGTCAATAACTTAATCTGGTGATGAGCGTTAAACAAGAAACACAAAGAAACAACAAAACAAACAAACAAAAATGCATGTACTCTCAACCTGGTGTCATCATCATCATCATCATCAGGTGCCCTGCCGCGTGGCGTTGGCGATCATGGACTTCCATCTGTCTCTATCTCTCGTTGCCCTTAGCATCTCCCCCACCCTCCTCGTTCCCAGCCACTCTGCAAGTCCGTCCAGCATTTTCTCCCTGGGTCTACCTGGAGCTCTCTTTCCCTCCAGCTTTCCCGTTGTGACCAGGTGCCCCAAATCCCTCTTCCTCATAAAATGGACTAGAAATGTTGCCTGCCTTTTCCTAATCTTCCTTATGAATGATCTACTTGTGTCTGCATCCATCAAGACTGTCTCGTTTGTTTTCTTTGCTGTCCATGGAACTCTCAACATTCTTCTGAGAAAGCACATCTCGGCTGCCTCAATCTTGTTCTGGCTTTGCTTGCTGACTGTCCACGCCTCACATCCGTACAACAGTATTGATTCTATATAACATAACATATGAGCTGCAAACAAGCAAACAAGAAACACAAAGAAACAACGAAATAAACAAACAAAAAGTACTCTCAACCTGGTGTAATGAATCTAAACCTTGCGTAGGCTTCAATGTCAGCGAGTCTCGTGTTTAATGCCTCTTATTACTGGTAAGTGGGGGTTAATTGGTTGGTTGGTTGCTTGCTTGCTTGCTTTATTGAATGATTGATTGATTGATTGATTGATTGACTGACTGACTGACTGATTATTGGTAAGTGGGAGTTAATTGGTTGGTTGCTTGCTTGCTTTATTGATTGATTGATTGATTGGTTGATTGATTGATTGATTGATTGTGTGATTGCTTGCTTGCTTGCTTGCTTGCTTGCTTGATTGATTGAGTGAGTGAGTGAGTGAGTGAGTGCGGGCATGAGTGAATGAGTGATTGGTTGATTGCCTGCTTGGTGGGTTTATTGATTGATTGATTGATAAATTGATCGATTGATTGATTGATTGATTGATTGCCTGCTTAATTGAGTGATTGGTTGAGTGATTGATTGAATGATTGCATGCACGCCTGCTTGCTTCTATGATCGCTTGCTTTCTTTCCTGTCTGCCTGCCTGCCTGCCTGCTTGCTTGCTTGTTTCGTGGGAGGCAATTCCCAGGCATACTGGAATATATGAGTGGGCTTTTATGTATGTGGTCTTTTTGGATTTTTTTGGGTCGATTTTTGGGTGTGTGCATACTTGGTGTTTTCAGGTTTTCATAAGGCACCGAACAATTGCAAGCCCATAGGACCTTTAACGTGCATATTTGATGTTCTCTATGAGTATTACACGTGAAC
>JAPXFY010000032.1:40231259-40238759 GCA_030674185.1 Monoplex corrugatus | reverse complement strand
CTCTCTTTCTATCTCTGTGTCTCTGCCTGTCTGTCTGTCTCTCTCTCTGCCTCTGTCTCCCTGTCTCTGTCTCTATCCCTGTCTCTTTCTCTCTCTCTTTCCTTCTCTCTTTCGCACGCTCTCTCTCTCTCTCTCTCTCTCTCTTCTCTCTCTCTCTCTCTCTCTCTCGATCTCCCTTTAATAGTATGGATACATTCAGTTTTCCTCTGAAAACTCCAATTTGCTACAGGGGAAGAAAAATTATTGGGTTGCTCAGCAAGCACTTGTCCGTTTCGTGTCGCTCAGGGCTTCACCAGAAATTAAAAGCAGGAAGCAATAACAGCATCTTTTGTTCCACTTGTGGCACAGGTTCGGATCGATGGCTATGCTGGAGAGCTTGAAGTGATACCGCGTGTGTTGGGTATCGGCTTTTATATTTGCTTTATGTAATATCCTTTTTGTTTTCGGAGAAAAATACCGAGATGTGTGTGGATGAATTTTCTTCTTGTCTCCTTTCTCTTGTCTCTGTCTCTGCCTTTGACACTGTCAGTCTGTCAATCTGTCCATCTGTCTGTCCATATGTCTGTCCATCCGTGCATCTATCTGTCCGTCTGTCTGTTTGTCTGCTGTATGTCTGTCTTTGTCTATATCTGTCTCTCTCTTCCTTTGTTTCTCTATCTCTCTGTGGCTCTGTCTTTCTGTCTGTCTGTCTATCCATCCATCCGTCAGTCCATCCATCCATCTGTCCATCTATCTTTCTGTCTCTCTGTCTCGCAGTCTTTGTATGTTTCTTTGTGATTCTCTCTCTGTGGCTCTCTTTGTCTGCCTGTCTGTCTGTCTGTCTGCGTCTCTCTCTCTCTCTCTCTCTCTCTCTCTTTCTCTCTCTCTCTCCTCTTCTATCTCCTCAATCAAAACACACACAAATCATTTAAAAAAAAACAAAAAAACATTAGATAAACTGAACAATACTAACTCTGCGAACTCAGATTCTGTTGCAGACACATCGTCACCGTTCCAAGCCCCAGTCAACACTGCAAGTGTTCTTCTCTCCACCTCCTCTGGTCTCACCATTTCCACATCCACTTACACCTACCGCTCTGGCTACGACTACATATTTATCGTTCATGGCCCCTGTCAGCATCGCAGTCCTGGTTAACAAACACAGACTCAGTTCCCTCTGCCTCCTTTATGTCTGCTACTTCCACATCTTCCACAGATCTGTTATCACTTTACAGCGAAAACATCATGAGAAACCTAGAAGAAGACCCTGGATTGAAGGTTGGAGGGAAATTGATAAACAACATTCGATACGCAGATGACACCGTGCTCACTGCAGAAAATGAAAGGGACCTACAAAACCTTGTGAATATACTAGAAATAGAAAGCAAAAGTGAGGGGCTGGAACTAAACAGCAGGAAGACTGAAGTCATGTTGATCAGTAAAAAACATGAAATCCCCTCATGCAAAATAACAGCAAATGGCACAACCTTGACACAGGTTAATAAGTTCAAATACCTGGGAATGGTTATTTCATCAGACGTCAGATGCACATCGGAAATAGCCGACAGAATCGGCCAAGCCAAAACAGCATTCAAGAAGATGAAAAGCATTCTTACCAACAAATGCCCATCAATGAACATCAAAAAGAGAGTGCTTGAATGTTATATAGAACCAATACTATTGTACGGATGTGAGGTGTGGACAGTCAGCAAGCAAAGCCAAAGCAAGATTGAGGCAGCCGAGATGTGGTTTCTAAGAAGAATGTTGAGAGTTCCATGGACAGCAAAGAAAACAAACGAGACAGTCTTGATGGAGGCAGACACAAGTAGATCATTCATAAGGAAGATTGGGAAAAGAAAGGCAACATTTATAGGCCATTTCATGATAAAGAGGGATTTGGAGTACCATGTCACAACGGGAAGCTGGAGTGAAAGAGAGCACCAGGTAGACCCAGGGAGAGAATGCTGGATGGACCTGCAGAGTGGCTGGGGTCGAGGAGGGTGGGGGAGATGCTAGGGGCAATGAGAGATAGAGATAGACGGAAGTCCATGGTCGCCAACGCCATGCGGCAGGGCACCTGATGATGATGACTTCCACATCCACCACACCTTCTGCTCCGTCTGTCCAACTCAGGGTTACCTCCATTGTTTCCACAGATACATGTTTGCAATACATACTGGTAAGGATGACACCCAAGTAACACAGGCCTATATTAACCTTCAACTTCTTTTCAGAACAACGTTTCTGACATTCTATACCTGAAAGTATTCCTCCATTATTTCCACAGATACTCGGTTGCATCACATACAGGTAATGATGACTCACAGAAAACCACAGGTCTGCTCTCAGCTTCTTTTCAGGACAACTATTCTTACAGTTGTATACCTGAAAATAGTCCTCCATTGTATCACAGATATTCGGTGCAACACATACTGGTAATTATGACTCCCAGGAAACACAGGCTTATATACCTTCAATTTCTTTTCTGGACAATCCTTCTTTTAGTCCTATACTTGAAAGTAATCCTCCCACTCCATATCCCTCCTGTTCAGGACACCTGGTCTCGTACATCATATTCCACCAGACTTGCCACATTCTGCAAGTGAAATGGTTTTTTTTCCTGGTATCTGTTTGCTCGAACGCGGGCGGTCACACTTGTTCTGGATTTTTAACACTCCATATCAGTTCACTGGGTGGTGGTTTCCCGAACACTACTATTCTGTGAGAAACAGGAGAGTGGAACACTGCAAGTGGCTGTCATTATGACAGCATAAGACGTTTTTCAGGATGATGGGTGGGGGCAGAATGCCTTTAGTCTGATCAGAAAATATCTTTTAGTTGCCTAGTTAGCACAGGTTTAAATTTGGAAAGCAGTGTGATGAAGGCTTTCCGCTGATGATGCTCGTGTTACGTGCTTGTTTGTTTATCTGTGTATGGATTTCATTTAACCAACCCTTTTTGAAATGGAAATCATTGGAAATGAGATGATTTTGCTGAGACTAAGCAGTGTATGTCTGTTGATCTGCTTGATTTTATACGAGCCACAGCGTGTCAATTTTATGGTGTTTACAGAAGAGTTTTCAACGACGAATTTGGTTTCTACATCCTCCTCCTATATATAAACTTAATAATAAAATAATAATAATAATAATAAATACTGTGTCATTACAAATGTACACAAGTTAAAGATCTACGTCAGTTTCAAAATCACAACAAAGCAAATGGTTAAACTGTTTCGTCTTTAGATTTCCAGCTGTTACGAAAGTGTGAAAAGCAGAAGCTGTAAGTAGCTCTCAGGATATAAGGTAGCAAAGTGATAGAGATTTCTTTTTATCTCTGGGGCAGCATTATGAAGACAACGTCTTCCTTACTGTTTTACCTTTCCCAGCCTGAATGATGGTCTAAGGGTTATTTAAGCCCTTGACTCCCGCACTCTGTCCACCAGCTTTCTACAGGAAGCTGGGGAAGCTGGTGTATAAGGCGAGGGAGTCAAAGGGTTAAGTTTTTGCAGATGATGAAAAAGGCACAGTCCATTTCGAAAGACAGGAGTTCTACCTCTCTTCCAACCAGATCTTGATTTAATCTTGAGAGAATACAAGATTTCATTCCCCCCCCCCCCACCCCTTGTGACAGTTAAGGTCCTCAATATCACCAATTTAAGCAGTTCGGAGTCTGTTTATTCCATAGGGATTCATAGCACTCGGACAATTCCATATGCATTCTACCCAAATCTGCCAGCGATGATATGACAGATTCCCTGAGCCTGTACAAAACTATGCGCTGGCAAAGTCTTGAAATGAGTTATGGAGAGGAACATATTAAACAATACGCTGACACCACCAGAAGGATGTAAACATTAGAATGGGCAGCGAACAGACCATTCTTTAATGTTGCAAGTTTAGGATTGAACTCGAGATATCAGATCTTTGAGTCCACGGATCTATCGACAGAACCAACCAGCCATTAAAAAGTACCTGCAAGGAACACCACTGGAGGCATCTGGTCTGATTGCCCTCATTGGACGTGTTGACACTGTCTGGCGTCTTTCCAAAGGGAGATAACTCCTAAGGAAGTGTCAATAAAAGCGACATTGTCATGCCGGGTCGTCACCACCAGGTGGCCGATGTGCGCAACGCCCTCTGTTGACCTGTGTGTTCATTTGATGGCACAGCCCCATGACGCACCACTTTTAGACAACGTCATTTCCTGGAGCGTGAACCGTCTTCCTGTTTGTTCACAGATCGTCATCACGCTTTGCCCTGCGGTCTGATGTGGGTTTAATCAATACTGGCAGCGTGAGGCTCTATGAGATGGTGTTGGGATGAGTATTTTGGCATGGCTGAAGCCTGTATCATTAAGAATCCAGGGACAAAGCTGTAAAACAGGTCAGCGACCTCTTCAATGCAAACCAGTGCCAAAGAATTGACACTATAGGAAATAGGACCCAGAAAAAAACACGAACAAAGAATAAGAACGTGTATTTAATATAACAAGACAAGACAAGTGCACATTTTTGGCCACCTGGCCTTTGTCAAGCGTAAGATCACAAACAAACAAACACCATTTACAAAAATTAGGAGAGAAAAACTGAACCTTCCATATATCTATCGATTTATTTATCTATCTATCTATCTCTCTATCTATCTCTCTATCTATCTGTCTGTCTGTCTGTCTGTATAGATAGATAGATAGATAGATGGATAGATAGATAGATAGATAGATAGATAGATATATAGATAGAGAGACAGATAGATAGACAGATAGATTAAGGTGACACAGAAAATGGGACGGAAAAAGGTGAACATAAAGATAACTTCCCTGAGTGCAATGATCCTAAAATAAAAAGAAGAGCTTGAAAGCTCACGGGAAAAAACAACAGCAAGAAAACTGGAACCGCCTTAAGGATTAAGCATCTGAGCTCACAGACGAAAAAACAGAGGCACACAGATAAACACACAGTCACTGACAGACAGACAACTCAGAAGTCAGCGATTCATCACACAGCGAATGAAATAAAAGTCAAAACTTGCCGACGTCCAATAAAATCAGCAAACACTACTGCGGTCAGAAGGTACCCAATAACAAGAAGCTGTCCGAGGATCTTCCCTTTGATGCAGAAATATAATATGTATACACACACACTTTTATATGTGTGTGTGTGTACATATTATATATATATAAAAATAACGTTTGACAGGGGCGTTCCTTTTGACAACAGGGGAAATCATCCCCTGCTTTTTAAACTCTGGTCTGGAAGAAATACAAACTCAATTAAAAAATCAGACAGAAATACAACTACATAAATGAATAAATAAACATGTTTGAAGGAAAAAAAAGGAAAATGCTGAACAGATGAATAAGAATTATGCAAACAAACAAACAACTTGATTTTGGAGGATCTTCTTGTTACAAAGAGTTTTGTGTTTGTTTGACAGTTTGAGTGTTTTGTTTGTTTCTCTCTTTGTTTCTTTCATTCCTTCTTCTTTCCTTTCTGGTTCCCAATCATCCAGACCTATGAACTTGTCAAAAACAGTTGTGTATTCATGATGATTGTATATAAAATGAGAATGACCACCAGGGACCACCTGCAAGTTGAGGCAATTGTAGAAAGATTGCAGATTGGCATAGCCCCAAAGAAGGACAGAAGGGTTGTTTTCTTTGCAAAGATGAAAGCAAACAACGAGGAGACGAGAAAGAGGGAGAGAGAGAAACAGAGAGAGAGAGAGGAACATAGAGAGAGAGGGAGAAAGAGAGAAAGAGATAGAGTGAGTGAGAGATAGATAGATAGATAGAACGAGCGACATAGATAGATAGATGGATAGATAGATAGATAGACAGACAGACAGATAGATAGATAGATAAATAGATAGATAGATAGATAGATAGATAGATAGATAGATAGATAGGTAGATAGATAGATACAGTGAGCAACATAGATAGATAGATGGGTAGATAGATAGATAGATAGATAGATAGACAGATAGATAGATAGATAGATAGACAGATAGATACAGACAGACAGACAGACAGAAAGAGAGAGAAACATAGAGAGAGAGAAGAGAGAGAGAGAGAGAGAGAGAGAGAGAGAGAGAGAGAGAGAAGAGAAGATTAAGGTGGCACAGAACATGGGACGGGAAAAAGGTGAGCACAAGGAAACCATTCGGAGTGCGATTATCCTAAAAACATTAAAAGATACTTGAAAGCCCAAGTGCAAAAAAAGCAAACAAACAAACAACGACAACAAGAAACTAGAACCGCCTTAAGGACCAAGCATTTGAGCTCGCAGGCGGAAAGATAGAGAGACACAGATATACAGGACAGATACTGATAGACAGACAACTCGAAAAAACAGCAGATTCATACACCGATGGTGAAATAAAAGTCATAATGGCTGACGTCTAATAAATTAGCAAACACTGCTGCGGGCAGAAGATACCCAGTCACAAAAACCTGCTGGAGTATGTTCCCTTTGATGCAGAAATATTGAAAAAAAGGAAGAATAACGTTGGACAGGGCCTTTCCTTTTGACAACAGGGGAAATCACTCACTCCTTTCAGGACTCCGGTTTGGAAGAAAAGCAAACTCAATTTAAAAAAATCAAATAGAAAAAAAAGTATACAAATGAATAAATGAACATGCATACAAGAAAGAAAGGAAAACGCTGAATAAATAAAGAAGAAATATGCAAACAAACAAACAACTTGATTTTGGAGAATGTTCTTGTTACAAAGAGTTTTGTGTTTGTTTGACAGTTTGAACATTATGTTTTGTTTCTCTTCTTTGTTTCTTTCATTCATTCTTCTTTCTTGTCTGGTTCCAAATCGTCCAGACCTATGAGCTTGTCAGAAAAGAAATGTGTGTCCATGATTATTTTATATAAAATGAGAATGACCACCAGGGACTTCCTGTGACCTGAGGCAAAATGTAGATAGACTGTAGATTGCCATAGCCCCAAAGTGTCTATGTGGTGGTGGTCATTGGTTTAATGTCTATTCACTTAAGTGATTTTAGACAAATAAACAAAAAAATAGTAAATAAATAAATAAAACAATAATAAATGCTAATAACAATGATAATAATGATAAATAATGAAATAAGTAAATAAACAATTGAATAAATGAAAAAAATAGGTATGTAAAAAAAAGCGATGTGGGGAAGGGGAATAGAAACAGGAAGAGCAAATGCAAATGTTTATGTGTAGTTAGTCATGGTTAAAAAAATAAATGAAATTTAAATTCAAATTCACTTAGAGCCCACTCGAGCAGCAAAAACACATTCGGGCTAAAACCAAGTGAAAAACAAGTAAGAAGCAAGGACAAGGCAAATGTCAGAGGGGAGCGTAAACATAACAAATGAAGTAGCATACTACAACAAATATTTACAATAAACTAGCTAACTGTAACCATGAACAAGAAGATGAACGAATTACAAATATTGAACTATTGGACTTTTTGACAGGCTAACAAAAAATTCGTATGTTAATAATGATGATTCAAATATGTCGGAAATTGTGTGAGTAGA
>JAPXFY010000032.1:40223759-40226259 GCA_030674185.1 Monoplex corrugatus | reverse complement strand
ATCTATCTATCTATCTATCTATCTACCTATCTATCTACCTATCTATCTATCTATCTATCTATCTATCTGTCTGTCTGTCTGTATAGATAGATAGATAGATAGACAGATAGATATATAGATTAAGGTGGTGCAGAAAATGGGACAGAAAAAAAAAGGTGTGCATTAAGGTAACTTTCCTGAGTGCGATGATCCTAAAAAAGAAGTATTAAAAAGCTTGAAAGCCCATGGGAAAAAAACAACAGCAAGAAAACTGGAACCGCCTTAAGGACCAAGCATTTGAGCTCACAGGCGAAAGGACAGAGACACACAGATGTACAGACAGTCACTGACAGACAGACAACTGGAAAGTCAGCGATTCATCATACAGCGAGTGAAATAAAAGTCACAACTTGCCGACGTCTCATAAAATCAGCAAACACTACTGCGGTCAGAAGGTACCCAGTCACAAGAAGAAGACCGAGTATCTTCCCTTTGATGCAGAAATATATATATGTGTGTGTGTGTGTGTGTGTGTGTGTGTGTGTGTGTGTGTGTGTGTGTGTGTGTGTGTGTGTGTGTGTGTGTGTGTGTGCATACGTAGATATATATATATAAATATTAAAATAAATATATATATATATATATATATATATATACATATATATATATACATGTATATATAAGAATAACGTTTGACAGGGGCGTTCCTTTTGACAAGAGGGGAAATCACCCACTGCTTTTCAAACTCTGGTCTGGAAGAAATACAAACTCAATTAAAAAATCAGACAGAAATACAACTACATAAATGAATAAATAAACATGTTTAAAGGAAAAAAAAGGAAAATGCTGAACAGATGAATAAGAATTATGCAAACAAACAAACAACTTGATTTTGAAGGATCTTCTTGTTACAAAGAGTTTTGTGTTTGTTTGACAGTTTGAGTGTTTTGTTTGTTTCTCTCTTTGTTTCTTTCATTCCTTCTTCTTTCCTTTCTGGTTCCCAATCATCCAGACCTATGAACTTGTCAAAAACAGTTGTGTATTCATGATGATTGTATATAAAATGAGAATGACCACCAGGGACCACCTGCAAGTTGAGGCAATTGTAGAAAGATTGCAGATTGGCATAGCCCCAAAAAAGGACAGAAGGATTGCTTCCTTTGCAAAGATGAAAGCAAACAACGAGGAGACGAGAAAGAGGGAGAGAGAGAAACTGAGAGAGAGAGAGGAACATAGAGAGAGAGGGAGAAAGAGAGAAAGAGATAGAGTGAGTGAGAGATAGATAGATAGATAGATAGAACGAGCGACATAGATAGATAGATGGATAGATAGATAGATAGACAGACAGACAGATAGAAAGATAGATAAATAGATAGATAGATAGATAGATAGGTAGATAGATAGATACAGTGACCGACATAGATAGATAGATAGGTAGATAGATAGATAGACAGATAGACAGATAGATAGATAGATAGATAGATACAGACAGACAGACAGACAGAAAGAGAGAGAGAGAGAGAGAGAGAAACAGAGAGAGAGAGAGAGAGAGAGAGAGAAACAGAGAGAGACAGAGAGACAGAGAGAGAGAGAGAGAGAGAGAGAGAGAAGAGAAGATTAATGTGGTGCAGAACATGGGACGGGAAAAAGGTGAGCACAAGGTAACCTTTCTGAGTGCGATTATCCTAAAAACATTAAAAGATGCTTGAAAGCCCAAGTGCAAAAAAAACAAAAACAAACAAGCAAACAACAACAACAAGAAAACTAGAACCGCCTTAAGGATTAAGCATTTGAGCTCGCAGGCGGAAAGACAGAGAGACACAGATATACAGACATATACTGATAGACAGACAACTCGAAAAAACAGCAGATTCATACACCGATGGTGAAATAAAAGTCATAATGGCTGACGTCTAATAAATTAGCAAACACAACTGCGGGCAGAAGATACCCAGTCACAAAAACCTGCTGGAGTATGTTCCCTTTGATGCAGAAATATTGAAAAAAAGGAAGAATAACGTTTGACAGGGGCGTTCCTTATGATAACAGGGGAAATCACCCACTGCTTTGGGAACTCTGGTTTGGAAGAAAGGCAAACTCAATTTTAAAAATCAAATAGAAAAAAACAAGTTACAAATGAATAAATAAACATGCATACAAGAAAGAAAGGAAAATGCTGGATAAATGAATAAGAAATAAGCAAACAAACAAACAACTTGATTTTGGAGAATGTTCTTGTTACAAAGAGTTTTGTGTTTGTTTGACATTTTGTACATTTTGTTTGTTTCTCTTCTTTGTTTCTTTCATTCTTTCTTCTTTCTTGTCTGGTTCCAAATCGTCCAGACCTATGAGCTTGTCAGAAAAGAAATGTGTGTCCATGATGATTTTATGTAAAATGAGAATGACCACCAGAGACTGCATGTAAACTGAGGCAAAATGTAGATAGACTGCAGATTGCCATAGCCCCAAAGTGTGTATGTGGTGGTAGTCATTGGTTTAATGTCTATTCACTTAAGTGATT
>JAPXFY010000032.1:40196259-40198759 GCA_030674185.1 Monoplex corrugatus | reverse complement strand
TTGAACGGTACGAGTTAATGAGACAGAGACAGACAGACAGATAGACAGGTAGGCAGACAGACAGGCAGACAGAGACAGAGAGGAAGAGACAGAAAGAGAGAGGAAGAGAGAAAGAGAGAGGAAGCGTGAGAAAGAAAGAGGAAGAGAGAGAGAGGGACAAAAGAGAGAAAGAGAGAGGAAGAGAGAGAGGAAGAGAGTGAGAGAGAGAGAGAAAGAGAGAGAGAAGAAGAGAGAGAAACGAAGAGAGAGAAAGAAGAAGGGAGAGAGAAAGAGAGAGAGATACAGAAAGGGAAGAGGAGACACAGAAAGAGACAGATACAGAGACAGACAGACAGATGGACTGAGGGGAACAACAACATATTTTTATGTGGGTAGTGTTATAAGCACATTAATGATTTTGAGAGAGAGACAGAGACAGAGAAAGAGAGAGACAGAGAGAGAGAGACAGAAAGACAGACAGACAGACAGACACAGACACAGACACAGACACCAACACAGACACAGACACAGACAGACAGACAGATAGACAGACAAAGAGAGACAGCAATAGAAAGAGAGAGAGGAGGGGATTCAGGGATTCATAGAATGTGAGATGTCCTTTATCGAAGAAAAAGCAAAAGAGGGAGGACTGTGTTGTTTTGTTTTGTTAGTTTTTTTCCTTTATTTCTGCTATCTAAAAATACTATCTAATATTGTTAATATACACTCACGTATGTCATGTATGCGAAGCTTTGCTCAAAGTGTAAAAAAATGCTGTTGCTTAAGACTTGTTTTGGTAATACAAAGAACGATTACAAAACGTGTGTGTGTGTGGTGGGGGGGGGGGGAGACAGAAAAGTACAACAATGTGATCATTGTGCGCTTCATGACAAGCACCTGCTGCCCTCCTTTCGTTTCTGCTCTCACAAACTGCAATTATCAGGACACGTTGTAAACGAAAACTAGTGTAGTGTTTGATATTGGGGTAAAGGAGAGACAGAGAGACAGACAGACAGACAGACAGACAGATAGACAGAGAGAGACAAAAACAGACAGAAAGGGACACTCAGAGAGAGAGAGATGACTGAGAGAGAGACAGACAGACACACATAGACAGACAGACAGGCAGAGAGAGAGAGATGACTGAGAGAAAGGAAAAAAGACACGGAGAGAGACAGACAGTCAGAAAAAGAGAGAGCAGGAGAGAGAGAACATGGACAGAGACAGACAGGCAGAGAGAGAGAAAGACAGACAGATAGACAGAGACAGACATACGGAGATAATTCAGACACATAATTACACAAAAATCGTAGCATTAGTTAGCAGTGGATCTTGTTGCAAGGAATGCTTGTGACTGCACATATAAGCATTAAAAACATAACAATGAAATACTTTGATCAAAAATATACAGAAAAACGTAAGAAAGAGAGAGCGAGAGGGAAAGAGAGAGAAGGATAATGACAGAGATAATGAGACAAAGAAAGATAGGAAGAGACAGCAAGATATGGAGTGAACAGGGGTGGCATAGGTAAAGAGTGAAATGTCCTTTATTGAAGACAAAAAAAAAAAAAAAAACACCAAAAAAAATGGGGAGGGGACTCAGTTTTGTTTTGTCATGGTTTTTTCTTTCGTTTTGCTTTTTAAAAATGATATCTAGCATTATCAACGTACACTCGCGTATATCATGAATGTGAAGTTTTGCTCAAAGTGATGTGCAAGCAGAAGGGATGTTGTTGCTTTAGACTTATTTTTGGTGATACAAAAAACGATTAGGAAAAAAGTGAGAGAAATAAAAAAAAAACAGAACAGAACAACAATGTGATCATTGTGCGTTTGATGACAAGCACCTGCTGTCCTCCTTTCTTTTCCGCTGTCACAAGCTGCAATTATCAGGAAACGTTGTAAACGAAAACAAGTGTAGTGTTTGATATAGGGGTGAAGGGAGAGGAGAGAGAGAGAGAGAGAGAGAGAGAGAGAGAGAGAGAGAGAGAGAGAGAGAGAGAAAGATACAGACACACAGACAGACAGAGACAAAGAAGAGACAGAAAGAGACAGAGAGAGAGAAGGAGAGAGAGAGAGAGAGACAGACAGACAGACAGAAAGAAAGAAAAAGAGACAGAGAGAGAGAGATAGAGAAAGAAAGAGAGACACACAGACAGTTACAGAGACAGACAGAGAGACAGACAGAGAGAATTCATACACGTAATTACACAATAATCGTAGCATCAGTTCGCAGTGGATCTAGCTGCAAGGAATACTTGTTACTACTGCACATGTACATGTATGATAAAGGCATCAAAAACATAAAACTGGAATACTTTGATCAAAATTATACAGCTCAAACGTGACAGAGAGAGAGAGAGAAACAGAGAGACAGACAGACAGACAGACAGAGACAGACAGAGAGAGAGAGAGGGGGGGGGGGATGCATAAAGAGTGAAATGTCCTCTATCAAAGAAAAAACAAAGAGGGCAGAACTCTGATTTATTTTGTTACTTTTTTCCTTTATTTATTTTTTTTT
>JAPXFY010000032.1:40191259-40193759 GCA_030674185.1 Monoplex corrugatus | reverse complement strand
GGGAAGAAAGAAGCATGATGCAGACACGTTACAATACATGAAGGCACGTAAAAACAAATAAGCACAAATACAAATATTCAGGTATATAAGCATAGGTAGAAGACATAATTGAGACAGACAGACAAAGAAAGACAAAGGAAGAGGGAAGACGAAGAGGAGAAGAAGGAGGAGGGATGAGGAAGAGAAGAAGACAAAGAAGAAGAAGAACAAGAACAAGAAGAACCAGAAGAAGAAGAAGAAGTAGAAGGAGGAGGAGGAGGAGAAGAAGAAGGAGAAAAAGGAGGAGGAGGACAAGAAGAAGAAGAACAAGAAGAACAACAACAACAAAACAACAATGACAACAACGACAACAACAACAACAACAACAACAACGACAACTAGCAGAAGAAGAAGAGGAAGCAGGAAGGAGGAAGACGAGGGGAAGAAGGAGAAGGATGATGAGGAGAAAAAGAAGAAGAAGACGAAGACGAAGAAGAAGAAGAAGAAGAAGAAGAAGAAGAAAACAACAACAACAACAACAACACAACAACAACAACAAGCACAAGAACAAGAACAAGCAGAAGAAGAAGAAGAAGGAGGAAGATGAGGGGAAGAAGTAGAAGAAGAAGGAGGAGGAGGAGAAGAAGACGATGAAGAAGAGGAAGAAAGGGCAAAGGAAAGAAAGAAGAAGAAAAGGCGAAGAAGAAGAAAAAGAAATAGAAGAAAAAACACAAAAAGATGAAACAAAGTGTGTTTAAAGAAAAAAAGGGAGAAAACAGCAATAACATTTTCAGCAGAGCCGAAGAGAACCCAGTTATTCAGTGTCATCGTTGTGAATTGCTAGATTGCCAGATGGATTTACAGTTTAGTGTTTGTTCAATTGTGTGGAACAGACAGCAAAGAACGTCTTCAATATAGCTTTCGTTTTTTTGCTTTCATTCACCCCCTAGTTCCCCTCTTTATTGAGTTAACCCCTTTTTTTCCACTCACACATTCTCCTTGCTCTGATGCAACCTGTAGGCAGTAAACTTTCCAACGTGTTTGTGTGATTAACTGTTGCATTCATTTTCTTCTTCTGTTTTTCTTCTTCTTCTTTCTTTTTATCCAAAAATGTTTCCTTTAAGGTAAAAGAGGTGGAAAAAGATGAAACACTTTTCATAAAACATTTGTCACAAACTTTTTTTACGTTTGTATTTATTATTTTTATTCAAAGTCATTTCTCAGAGAGAGTGAGAGTGAGTGAGCAAAAGAGAGAGAGAGACAGACAGACAGACAGACATACAGACAGAGAGACAGACAGAGAGACAGACAGAGAGACAGACAGAGACAGAGATAGACAGAGAGACAGAGATAGAAAGACAGAGGCAGAGAGACAGACACACAGATAGACAGGCAGAGAGTGAGAGGAAAAGAGCGAGAGAGAGACAGAAAGACAGACAGAAAGAGAGAGAGAGTGTGTGTGTGTGAGTTTGAAGGAAGGAAGAAGCATGATGCAGACACATTACAATAAATATAGGCACGTGAAAATATATAAGCACAAATACAAATATTCAGGTATTTAAGCATAGATAGAAGACATAATTGAGACAGACAGACAAAGAGAGACAACAGGAGAGGGAAGACAAAGAGGAGTAGAAGAAGAAGAAGAAGAAGGAAGAGGAGGAGGAGAAGAAGAAGACAAAGAAGTAGAAGAACGATAACAAGAAGAACAAGAACAAGAAGAACAAGAAAAACCAGAAGAAGAAGAAGAAGAAGAAGGAGGAGGAAGAGAAGAAGGAGAAGAAGAAGAAGGAGGAGGAGAAGGAGAAGGAGAAGGAAGAGGAGAACAAGAAGAAGAAGTGTGACTGCCCGCGTTCATGTGAACAGGAAGCAGGAAAAAACACCAAAAAAGATTCAGAACGCGTATTTAATACAAAGTGTCTGCATCATGCTTCTTCCTTCCTCAGATGTTCCCTCTGTCTGTCTGTCTGTCTGTCCTGTCTTGTCTTGTCTTGTCTTGTCTTGTCTTGTCTTGTCTTGTCTTGTCTTGTCTTGTCTTGTATTAAACACACGTTTTTATTCTTCTCTCATGTTTTCTTTTTCTTATTCCAGAGAGAGACAGACAGACAGACAGACAGACAGACAGACAGACAGACAGATTAAGAGAGGGAGCGTCGAAGGAAGGAAGAAGCATGATGCAGACACGTTACAATAAATGTAGACATGTAAAAATAAATAAGCACAAATACAATTTTTTGGTATATATTGGCATAGCTAGAAGACATAATTGAGATGGACAGGCAGACCGACAAAGAGAGACAAAGGGAGAGAGGAAAAGAAGAGGATGAGAAAGAAGAATAAGGAAGAGAAGGAGGAGGAAGAAGAGAATGAGGAGAAGAAGAAGAAGGAGGATGAGGAGGAAGAGAAAGAAGAAGAAGAAGTGGGAGAAGAAGGAGAAAGAAGAAGAAGATGAAGATGAAGAAGAAGAACGAGGAGAGAAGAAGAACGAAGAAGAAGAAACACAAAAAGATGAAACAAAGTG
>JAPXFY010000032.1:40178759-40181259 GCA_030674185.1 Monoplex corrugatus | reverse complement strand
AAAATGAAAGAAGAGAGAAAGAAAAAAGAAATTAGAAAGAAAGAGAGAAAGAAAAAAGAAAGAAACGAAAGAAAAAATATGAAAGAAAGACAGACACAAGAAAGACAACAAGAAGGAAGAAAGAAAGAAAAGGAAGGAAAGAAATAAAGAAAGAAAGAAAAGAAAGAAAGAAAGATGGAGAGAGAAAGAAAAGAAAGAAAGAAAGAAAGAAAGAAAAAAAAACCCAGGGTCTAAACATTATCTATTCAAAGAAAAAGACAGCAACAACAACAAAAAAGGACATGAGCATGTTTCAGGACAACCAGACAGAGAGAAATAAAGGAAGAGATTGAGAAAAAAGAAAGAAAGGAAAGAAAGAAAGATAGAAAGAAATACAGACAGAAAGATAGATAGAAAGAAAGACAGACCGACAGAAAGACAGACAGAAGAAAGACAGAAAGAAAGAAACATAGAAAGAAAGACAGAAAAGAAGAAAGAAATAAAGAAAGAAAAGATCAAAGAAAGAAAGAAAGAAAGAAAAGCCCGAAGAGCCTCCGTTGAAACTAAGAGAGAGAAACAAAAATGACCAGAGCAGATTTCAGGACAGTCAGATAGAAAGACAAAAAGAAAGAAAGAAACGAAAGAAAGATAGAAATAAAGAACGAACAAAAGAAAGAAATAGCCCAGTACCGAAAGATCACCCACAGAAAGAAGAAAAAGAGTAACAAGAAAGAACAAAGCATATTTCAGGGCAACCAGATAGAAAGAAAGAAAGAAAGAAAGAAAAATGGAAGGAAGAAAGAAAGAAAAGAAAGGATAGAAAGAAAGAAAAAGCCCAATACCCAAAAATCATCTATTGAAAGAAAAAGAGAGTATCAAGAAAGACCAAAGCATGTTTCAGGAGAGCCAGATGGAAAGAAAGAAAGAAAGAAGGGAAGAAAAGAAAGAAAGACAAAAAGAAAGAAAGAACAAAAGAAAGACATAGGCCAGGGCCCGAAGACCATCCACTGAAAGAAAAATAGAGAAACAAGAAGACTAAAGCATGTTTCAGGACAGCCAAATAGAAAGAAAGAAACAACAAAAGAGAAAAAGAGAAAGAAACCAAGAAAGAAAGAAAGAAAGAAAAGAGCAGAGACCCAGAGATCATCCATTGAAAGAAAAAGAGAGAAACGAGGAAGATCCATTCATGTTTCAGGACAGCCAAAGGGAAAAGACAGAAAGAAAAGAAAAGAAAGAAAGTAAGAAAAAAATATTAAAGAAAGAAGGAAGGAAAGAAAGAAAGAAAGAGAAAAAAAGAGAAAAGAAAGAAAGAAAGAAGTAAATAAAGTCAGAAAGAAAGACAGAAAGAAAGACAGAAAGAAAGACAGAAAGAAAAACAGAAAGACAAAAGCCTGGACCAAGAGCAGAGAAACAAAAAAAGATCAGAGCATGTTGTGGACAGCCAGATAGAAAGAAAGAAAGACACACAAACAAAAAGGAAGAAAGAAAGAAGAGAAGAGAAAAGAAAGAAAGAAAGAGAGAGAGAAAGACAGAAGACAGAAAGAAAAAGCCAGGCCCAAAGATCATCCATTGATAGAAAAAGAGAGAAAGAAGAAAGATGAGAAATGCTTCAAGGACAGTCAGATAGAAAAAAGAAAGATAGGGTGAAGAAAGAACGGAAGAAAGAAAAAGCCCAGGGCCCAAAGGTCACTATGAAAGAAGAAGAGAGAATCGAGAAAGTCCAGAGCATGTTTCAGGACAGCCAGATAGAAAGAAAAGAAAGAAAGAAAGAAGGGAAAGAAAAGAAAGAAAGACAAAAAGAAAAGAAAGAACAAAAGAAAGAAATAGCCAGAGCCCAAAGACATCACTGAAAGAAAAAGAGAGAAACAAGAAAGAAAAGCATGTTTCAGGACAGCATGTAGATAGAAAGAAACGACAAAAGAGAAAAATAGAAAGAAAAAGAAAGAAAGAAAGAAAGAAAGAAAGACAGACAGACAGAAAGACAGAAAGACAGAAAGAAAGAAAGAAAAAAGAAAGAAGGAAAGAAAAGAGCAGGGACCGAAAGATCATTCATTGAAAGAAAAAGAGAGAAACGAGAAAGACCCATGCATGTTTCAGGACAGCCAAACGGAAAAGAAAGAAAGAAAGAAAAGGAAGAAAGAAAGTAAGATGAAAAGAAGAACGAAAGAAGGAAGGAAAGAAAGAAAGAAAGATGAAAAAGAGAACAGAAAGGAAGAAAGAAGTAAAGAAAGAAAGAAGTAAATAAAGACAGAAAGAAATACAGAAAGAAACACAGAAAGAAAGACAGAAAGAAAGACAGAAAGAAAGACAGAAAGAAAGACAGAAAGACAAAACTCTGGGCCCAAGAGCGAGAAACAAAAAAGATCAGAGCATGTTTCTGGACAGCCAGATAGAAAGAAAGAAAGACAGACAGACGAAAAGGAAGAAAAAGAAAGAAAGAAAAGGAAGAAATGAAAGAAAGAAAGAAAGACAGACAGAGAAAGAGAAAGACAGACAGACAGACAGAAAAAGCCCAGGGCCC
>JAPXFY010000032.1:40168759-40171259 GCA_030674185.1 Monoplex corrugatus | reverse complement strand
TAGGTGAGGGAATCAAAGGGTTAAGTTTTTGCTTTGCTACTACATGCTAGCGTTGTTGACAATGCAGGATGCTGGTGGATAGGGTGAGGGATCAAAGGGTTAAGTTTGCTTGTATACTGGCTAGCGTTGTGACAATCCAGGTGCTGTGACAGTAGTGATCAAAGGGTTAAATTGAGCTGACACTCCACTTGTCACTAATGCAGGACATACACACATCACTACAACACAACATCACAGACATACACACACACACACTAACTACACAACACACACACACACACACACACACACACACACACAACAACACACACACACACTATATACACACACACACACACACACACACACACACCAACACACACACAACACACACACACACACACACACACACAACACACAACACACACAACACACACACACACACACAACACACACACACACACACACCCCAACACAATCCGTCTAATATCACTTATAGTGAAAAGATGTTAAATCAAAGAACGAACGAACAATCACACACACACACAATGCACGCACACACACACACACACATACACACACACACACACACACACACACACACACACACACACACACACACACACACACACACACACACACACACACACACACACACACCAAGCTGACCACAACACACACTGACACTGCTGTAATAACTCACTGAGCAATCTGACTTATTATATTTTATTGCAGCAGTTTGTGATTGGAGAAAGCACAGAGGGGTCACATCTCTGCAATCTAGAGAAGGATGAAAAGGATATCACTGCACATCGTAAGATTTGGAAATATTATTGCATTGTGTTGTGTGTATGTGTGTGATGTGTGTTCGTGTGTCGTAGTGTGTGTGTTGTGTGTGTGTGTGTGTGTGTGTGTGTGTGTGTGTGTGTGTGTGTGTGTGTGTGTGTGTGTGTGTGTGTGTGTGTGTGTTGTGTGTGTGTGTGTGTTGTGTGAGTGTTGTGTGTAGTGTGTGTGTTGTGTTGTGTTTGTGTGTGTGTCTCGTGGTGTGTGTGTGTGTGTGTGTGTTTTGTGTGTGTGCGTGTGTGTGTGTTGTGTGTTGTGTTGGGGTGGTGTGTGTGTCTGTGTGTGTGTGTGTGTGTGTGTGTGTGTGTGCGCGGTGTGTGTGTGTGTGTGTGTGTGTGTGTGTGTGTGTGTGTGTGTATGTCAGTGTGTGTTGTGTGTGTGTGTCTGTGTCTGTCTGTGTGTGTGTGTGTGTGTGTCTGTGTCTGTGTCTGTGTCTGCGTGTGTGTGTGTGTGTGCGTGCGTGTGTGTGTGTGTGTGTGTGTGTGTGTGTGTGTGCGCGTCTGTGTCTGTGTGTGTTTGTGTGTGAGTCCCTGTGTCTGTGTGTGTTTGTGTGTGTGTGCGTACGTGTGTGTGTGTGGTTGAGACAGGGGGGAGAGAAAGACAGAGATAGACGGGAGAGAAAAAAGAGAGAGAGATGGAAGGAAGGAGAGAGGGAAGGAGAGAGACTATGAGAGAGAGACAAAAAAATTTCAGGAATCTCTGCAACTGGTATTATATGACTTAGATGGACATGAGATCAAAAGCCATAGCAGAGATATGAGATATTCAGACATATCCTGGGCAAAGTCTAGGAGAGGATTTGCAATTTAATGAACAATGCAAATAGCAGAGAAGATGACAGATAAGATCGAGGAGAAGAGAGCTAGCTAGCTGGTCAAGCCATTCTTATTATTTCCCATTATATATTTAAAGTATTAGGGAAAATTCTTGTGTGTGTAGGGAAAGTTCTTCTTTGCTACGCGGGACGATGCTGGCGTAGCAAAGAAGAACTGGTGGGGGATGTTCTACTTTGGAGACCCAGTCACGGCAAACAAAGACCAGGACGTCCAAAGAAGACCTTCATCGACCAACTGATGAATGATACGGGCTGTCAGTATGATGAACTCCTACTGCAATGTCTGACAGAGAAGGATGGAGGAAACGTGTCATGGATAGCCGGGCAAGCTCGACATGATGATGATGATTAGGGAAAATCCACATTTCGTACTTGTCAACGTCAGTGTGATTTTAAAGGAACTTTGGTTGAAATAACACTTGACGTACATCGAAAACAATGGTAGGCCTACACAACAGTGAAATCAGATTTCAAATACTGACAGAAGTTCCATAGAAAGTGCTGTTTCCACGTTTTCCCCAAAACGTGATAATTTTAAGGAATTTCTATGTTTTCGTCCTATTGATTTTACCAGTAACTTACAGCTTTGCTTTCCTGACGTTGTGCATTAATGACCCTTTAACAATCCATTGGCACTGGTAAGCGATTCATCTTTAAAGAGCTGAGAATATGATGATCACACACTCACACATAGATGCATATCTCTATTTCTGTCTCTTGTCTATCTGCATCTGTCCGGGTCTTTCTTTTGTCTCTGTCTGTGTCAGTTTCTGTTTCTCTCTGTCTTTCTCTCCCTGTCTCTCACTCTGTCCCTGTCTCTGTCTGTCCCTCTGTCTTTGTCTC
>JAPXFY010000032.1:40143759-40158759 GCA_030674185.1 Monoplex corrugatus | reverse complement strand
TAAGACTGAATTGGTGGTGGGAGGTCACAAATACAAATAAATAAATGAACGAATGCCATGTGCTGTAATTGAATAACTTAAGTAGGGGGACTGAGACAAACAACATGAATAATGGATAACAGGGATTGTGAAGCACTGAATAATATCCCAGTCTGACAACAAAAAGATTACATTTCGTGTGTAGCAGACATTGGACACATTTTGTTAAAGGGGATAATGAGAACAGTGTGTGTGTGTGTGTGTGTGTGTGTGTGTGCGTGTGTGTGTGTGTGTGTGTGTGTATTTGTTTGTTCGTGTGTGTGTGTGTTTGTTTGTTTGTTTGTGTGTGTGTGCGTGTGTGTGTGTGTGTGTGTGTGTGTTTGTGTGTGTGGGTGTGGGTGTGGGTGGTGTGTGTGTGTGGTATTTGTTGTTTGTTGTGTGTGTGTGTGTGTTTGTTTGTTTGTTTGTTTGTTTGTTTGTTCGTTTGTGTTTGTGTGTGTGTATGTGTGTGGTGTGTGTGTGTGTGTGTGTGTGTGTGTGTGTGTGTGTGTGTGTGTGTGTGTGTGTGTGTGTGCGTGTGTGTGTGTGTGTTTGTGTGTGTGTTGTATGTGTGTGTTGTATGTGTGTGTTGTATGTGTGTGTGTGTTTGTGTGGGGTGGTGTGTGTGTATGGGTGTGTTTTGCGCATGTGTGTATGTGTGTGCGCATGTGTGTGTGCATGTGTGTGTGTGTGTGTGTGTGTGTGTGTGTGTGTGTGTGTGTGTGTGTGTTCATATGGACTTTAACCAGAGAAAATCAGAGATAAAGAGAAACACACAGACAGAGAGATAAACAGGACGGATAATGATCATGTCACCACATTTTCCACTGGTAGAAGTTACAACTCAAAGCCAGATTTTCAAACCTGTCGTTGCTTGCATGCTAAGTGCTTTTTTTTAAATATTTTCCTAAGTCAGCCACTCTTAAAATTTTCAAGATCTTTTAACGTGCAGATTTTTATATTCTGAACTCAAGGAGGATTTAGGCACTGGCAGGTCTGCTGATCCCCCAACCCCACCCCTGTGGGGATGCCGGGATTTCTTTCAGTATGAATAGTATCCCCAACTTCTGGAAATTCTGTGCTAGAAATTGTCTCTTTTCTGTCACTCTCTTCGTTTCTTTGTTTCTTCCTTCCCCTTTTACTTTCTGTCATTTCTACCTATTATTTTCTGCCTTGCTCGTCCATTCACCTGTATATGTTCGATAAAGTCTTACGAACGTTCTCTTATTTTTGATAATTGGGTACATGTATTGAGTGATTTTTGGCTCTAGGGAAGTGAGACATGCAGACGTAATTTCAGTAATTTATGCCCGTTTTTATGTATCTTATGGTGTCCTTAGGTATGGTTATCTTTGTGTTTAGGTGTGCGATCAATTGGACGGAGTGATCGACACCAGGGGCATCTCCTCAGATTATGTGCGCAAATGCATTGATATGTGTACTAATGTTTCCTGTATGTTTATACTGTTGAAGTATTGTGCATGTTCTGGAACGGTTATAGCCCTGATATGGCTCAACGCAGTCTGCTGCCTTCAAAACAAATAATAACAAAGCTAACAGGTACCCTGAAGTACGGTTCTGTTAGATGTGGTATGGTCGGTAGCATAATTTATGGTAAATTATGTTTTTATATGTATGTATTCATTCGCCTGTTTACATTGTATCTGTTATGCTTGTTACATTGGGAAAAATACCATTCAAACCAACAAAAACAAAACATAAACATAAAAAGCAACGAGACCTACAAACAAGCAAGCGTTATACTGGGAATTATTACATTTTCATACAAAATCATTGAACACGTAAATAACAATGATTATAATAATAACTGAACAAATAATTAAACTTCTACATAAATAATCATTTCCATAACGAACACAAGAATGAATAAAGGAATGGATGATGAAATATTCTCTGGTTATATTCTGATACAACTCTACTGGAAAGACAATGAAAATGTTAATAACATGAACTACAAAAATGAATATAAATAAACAAATAAATAATCTATTTGATGAAGGAACGAATCAACAAGCGAATGATTGAACTTTTTTTTTTTAAGTTACAGGCAATCCCCAAGACATAAAAGCTAACCAAATCTGACACGAAAGAAATGAGTTTTCGTCTACAATGGAAACTCTACGCTTTCTATTACAAAGTCTCAGAACCAAATAAAACCAAGGTTTCTGAGAGTGTCAGGATGGTGGAGGGAAGATGGGATGTGAGGGAGTCAACAAGACAAGAGGTAAGGGATGGAAGGTGGGGAGAAGATTTGGGATGCAGACAATAGAAGTGAAGACTTCAGACAATGGAAGTGAAAACTTCATTTGTGGTGTTTGTCTGCTTCTGTGTTCTCGATTCTGTTCATCTTTTTTACTTTGTGAAGGAAAGATAATGACTGATCTTCTGGTTTTGCTTGCTTCCCCTCTTTTCTTTCTTCCTCTCTTCTCTTTCTTCCCTCTTCTCTTTCTTCCCCTCTTCTCTTTCTTCCTCTCTCTCTTTCTTCCTCTCTTCTCTTTCTTCCTCTCTTCTCTTTCTTCCTCTCTTCTCTTTCTCTCTCTTTCTCTTTCTTCCTCTCTTCTCTTTCTTCCTCTCTTCTCTTTCTTCCTCTCTTCTCTTTCTTCCTCTCTTCTCTTTCTTCCTCTCTTCTCTTTCTTCCTCTCTTCTCTTTCTTCCTCTCTTCTCTTTCTTCCTCTCTCTCTTTCTTCCCTCTTCTCTTCTTCCTCTCTTCTCTTTCTTCCCTCTTCTCTTTCTTCCTCTCTTCTCTTTCTTCCCCTCTTCTCTTTCTTCCCTCTTCTCTTTCTTCCCCTCTTCTCTTTCTTCCCTCTCTTTCTCCCCCTTCTTTTCCTATTTCTGTCTTTTCCTTCGCCCATGCAAGCAATTTTTCCCCTTTCAGATTTGTAAATTCTATTGCATCATACAAATTTAAGAAAATATCATATTTTATGAAATACAACAGTAATAAATATCTTCAACACAGCTAGCAACGGCATCTGAATCTCAAGATTCTATAGATGAATAAACTGAACAGAATGTAGAATCAATCTGATCTCTCTCTTTTCTTCCGCTACCCGTAGTTGTTCTTTCAGTGGTATAAATCATTGCATCTGAATAATAAGAAAAGGGAACTATAGATGAAAAAGGGGAGACAAAGAGATTTATAAAGAAAGGGAGAGAAATGGAAATGGAGGAATGAAAACCGAGAATAGGGTTTGACAGTAAGAAAGAGATGCTAAAACAAAAGCAAAACAAAAACTAACACAAAAAACAAAACAAACCAAAACAACCCTCACCCCCTCAGAATCATCATCATCATGTGCCCTGCCGCATGGCGTTGGCGATCATGGACTTCCATCTGTCTCTATCTCTTGTTGCCCCTACATCTCCTCCACCCTCCTCGTCTTCACCCACTCTGCAAGTATGTCCAATATTTTTCCATGGGTCTACCTGGTGCTGTCTTTCCCTCCAGCTTTCCTGTTGTGACCAGGTGCTCCATTTCTCCTTTCCTCATAAAGTGGCCTATAAATGTTGCCTGTCTTTTCCTGATCTTTCTTATGAATGATCTTCTGGTGTCTGCCTCCATTAAGATTGTCTCGTTTGTTTTCTTTGCTGTCCATTGAACTCTCTACATTCTTCTTAGAAACCACATCTTGGCTGCCTCAATTTGTTCTGGCTTTGCTTGTTGACTGTCCACGCCTCACATCCGTACAACAGTATTGGTTCTATATAACATTCAAGAACTCTCTTCCTGATGTTAATTGATAGGCATTTGTTGGTAAAAATGCTATAGAAAAAATAAAAATCTAAAACAAGTGTGACTGCCCGCGTTCAAGCAAACAGGAACCAGAAAAAAAACATGTAAAAATAATCAGAATGCGTATCAAATACAACTAGACAAGACTTTTGTTTTCTGATTCCTATAAAAAAAAACCTTAAAACAACGTATCGTCTATTATGCTATTGGCACCTAAGGCAGCAACTAAAAGTTCTCCACTTCTTTCTGTTCTAGGCAAGCCTTTCCATAGTACCCTAAGTATCATTAAATAAACAAATAAAGTAATGAACAAAATAACGAATAAATGAATAGATAAATAGATCAATAAGTAAATAAATAGATAGATAAATAGATAGATAAAAATAATTAATAAATAAATAAATGAATAGATAAATAAACAAATAAATGAATAGATAAATAAACAGATGAATAAATAAATACATGAATAAAATGTGAATGAGCGAATGAACGGATGATCGCATGAATTATGATAAGATCATTGGACATTTCAGTGAACGGTAAAAATTTGACAGCAAAACTGAGACATAAAGGACCAGCAAATTTTGACAGGAAAGAAGAGTTTTTGACAGCGATGGAAACTCTACATTTTCTCTTACAAGGTCTCTGAAACAAATCACAGTGGGGATTGTGAGACCATCAGGATCGAGAGGCATAGAGAGAAGGGGTTGAAGTGGAGGGAGAGAAAAGCAAGATGGAGAGGAGAGGAAGGGGGATAGAAGAAGGAGGATTCTGGCGATGAAAGTAAGAGAGTTCTTTTGTTCTGTTTGTGTGTATTCCGGTGTTCAGCCTTTTGTTCGTCTTTTTACCGTTTGTGCATGGAAGATGATATTACTCTACCTCGATTTGGTTTCTGCCTCTGTGTCTTTACATCCACCTTTTCTTTTCTGTTCTTATCTTTTTATCCAGCCATGATTTATTTCTTGCTGTAATAAGAGCCCTTAGAAATTAGTCACACGCACACATATATACACATACACACACACGCGCGCGTGCGCGCACACACACACACACACACACACACACACACAAAACACACATTCACACACACACACACACACACACACACACACACAAACACACATTCACACACGCACATACACACACACATACACAAACGTTTTTAAGCGATTATAGTCCTGATGTGGCTTTACGCATTTGGATGGGCTTTAAATCAAAATAGAAATAAAAATAACAACAGTATCTTGATGAGTCGGAACTCAGTGATTGGGAAGCCAGACTTCCTCAAAACTTGAATTAACATCAGGAAGAGAGTTCTTGAATGTTATATAGAACCAATACTGTTGTACGGATGCGAGGCATGGACCTTCAACAAGCACAGCCAGAACAAGATTGAGGCGGCCGGGATGTGGTTTCTAAGAAGAATGTTGAGAGTTCCATGGACAGCAAAGAAAACAAACGAGACAGTCTTGATGGAGGCAGACACAAGCAGATCATTCATAAGGAAGATTAGGAAAAGACAGGCAACAATTATAGGACATGTTATGAGGAATGGGGAATTAGAGCACCTGGTCACAACAGGAAAGCTGGAGGGAAAGAGAACACCACACAGACACAGGGAGAAAATATTAGACGAACTTGCTGGGTGGCTGAAGACAGAGAGGGTGGGAGATGTACTTGCTGCGACAGGGGATAGATTCGTGTGGATGGCCATGATCGCCAACGCCATGCAGCAGGGCACATGATGATGGCAATGCTCCTGACGAAGCCTTTAAAAACTTGTCAGGTAAGTCATATCTGCTATTCCACTTTCCTGGTCATTGGATAACTATTTCTTTATTCTGCCCTCGAGAGAGAGAGACAGAGACAGACAGACAGACAGACAGAGAGAGAGAGAGAGAGAGACCCAATGAGTTCTTTCGAGGTAGACATGTATTTTTCTCGTATTGCTGAGAGAGAAAGAGAGCGAGAGAAAGAGAGAGAGGGAGAGAGAGAGAGGGAGAGAGAGAGAGAAAGAGAAAGAGAGAGATGGCGGAAGGGAATATATTCCCACAAATCATTGTGAGAGAGAGAAGGTGGGTGGGGGAATACTGTCGAATTGTAATAGATTCAGAGTGAGTGACTGAGAGAGAGAGAGAGAGAGAGAGAGAGAGAGAGAGAGAGAGAGAATGTGTGTTTGTGTGTCTGTATTTGTGTGTGTGTGTTTGGATTTGTTTGTTTGGTGTTTTGTGTGTGTGTGTGTGTGTGTCTGTGTGTCTGTGTGTCTGTGTGTATCTGTGTATGTGTGTGATTCAGACTGAAAAAGCACATAAATCTCTGTCCACAGCCCTGATAATGGCCCGTAGTGGTCGATGGGACTATGTACAACACCCACTGAATTGGGATTGAAAGTGCTAGTAGATTGGTGTTTGTATCCGTGTACCGTAATTTGACAGATTGTTATTGTCTGGATGATGCATGGTGTGTTGATGTGTGTTGTGTGTGTTGTGTGTGTGTGTGTGTGTGTGTGTGTGTGTGTGTGTGTGTGTGTGTGTGTGTGCTTGTGTGTGTTTGTGTGTGTGTGTGTGTGTGTGTGTGTGTGTGGTGTATGTGTTCGTTCGTTGCTTGGTTTAACGTCTTTTCACTATGTGATATTAGACGGTGTGTGTGTGTGTGTGTGTGTGTGTGTGTGTGTGTGTGTGTGTGTGTTGTGTGTGTGTGTGTGCGTGTGTGTGGGGGGGGAGGAGGGGTATTGACAGATTGCTGTTGTATGAATAATGCATTGTGTGTTGATGTATGTGTGTGTGTGTGTGTGTGTGTATGCCTGTGTGTGCAAGTGTGGGTGTGTGTTTGTGTGTATGTGTATGTATGTACGTGCGTGCGTGCGTGTGTGTGTGTGTGTGTGTGTGTTTTGTGTGTTTGTGTGTGTGTGTGTAAATGCAAGTGTGTTTGTGTTTATGTGTATGTATGTGCATATGCACGTATGTGTTTTTGTGCAGTGTGTGTGTGTATGTGTATGTGTGTTTGTGCGTGTATATGTTTGTTTGCATGAATGTGTGTGTATTGTGTGTGTGTGTGTGTGTGTGTGTGTGTGTGTTGTGTGTGTGTATGTGTGTGTGTGTGTGTGTGTGTGTGTGTGTGTGTATGTGCGTGTACATGTTTGTTTGTATGAATATGTGTGTCCTGTGTGTGTGTGTGCGTGTGTGTGTGTGTGTGTGTGTGTGTGTGTGTGTGTGTGTGTGTGTGTGTGTGTGTGTGTGTGTGTGTGTGTGTGTGTGTGTGCGTGAGTGAGATATTAGTTACGAGTTATCTGCTTGCTTGTATAGGAGTTGTGAGCGCCTACAACCTTAAGTAAGACGCATTGTAGATCCAGTTATCATTATTAGCACACGTCAACAAAGCATGTCTTCTCCAAAGAGTTATAAAGGGCTGTTTTCTTCCAGTAACCCTAGCAAACACTGTGGGGTGAATGGTCAATTTGCTTGGGGTCCAGCAGTGATTTGGGGGGTTGGGGTGAAACTCTCTTCCTTGTTGATTCACCTTCGTTGTCCATTAACTCTTTTCCCGCCATAGTCGCAATCAAGCGACTTCCCGTACGACCGCCATGGTCGCATCTGTGCGACATGGAGGGGTCATGCTAAACGATAACAATTCACGGGGTATAACTTTCACACTGGTGAATGCAGGCGACTGTGCTATTTTTGAACTTTACCCAGCGACCTAGTTTTTCAGCAGTAAGGCCGAAGTTCGGCTTTGTTAACTGTCGGAATTTACGTCACGTTTTCTCCGAAGTACTTTCTCCAAAATGGCTGCAAATCGACACGCATTGTCTACAACTCCGAGGAGAATAAACAGACAGCTGACTTTGTGTGTAGATTTTCCATTGCTTTTCCTTTTTATTATAATTTCTGTCGCACAACTCACGAAATAAGGTCAGTAGTACAACTAATAAAACCGTATGAAAAAAATCTGTGTGTTTTTCTTTATAATAAGATTATCTGTGGAATAGTCAATCAAGCACATAAACATAAACAAACATTCCTATATAAATCAACATCTGCCCTTCACACAGCAAAAAAAAAGTAAGTGAAAATCTTTAATAGTCTTTGAAATATAAGCTTTTAAAAATGCATACTGCACTGCAAAATTGGTTGCCCAAAATATACTTGGCACTGAGGAGTGCCGTTTCTGGAGAAACTTGGCGGTGAAAGAGTTAAAGAGAAACAGCCGTAAAATGATTGATTTCACCTGATATGATTTTTACTGCGTTTTTATTTAATTGCATTTTAGACTTGCAAGCTTAACTGTGAGCATGGTGTTTAGTTATTGTCTTTTTATCTTAACTGGGTTGTCGTTCATGACGTGGTGCTAGTCCTGATGTGATTCTAGTAGTCGGCTGGGCTAGCATCATCATCATCAGGTGCCCTATCGCATGACGTTGGCGATCATGGACTTCCAACTGTCTCTATCTCTTGTTGCCTCAGCCACCCCGCAATTCTGTCCAGCACCCTCCCCCTGGGTCCACCTGGTGCCCTCTCTCCCTCCAGCTTTCCCGCTGAGACCAGGCGCTCCAAATCCCCCTCCTCATAAAATGGCCCATAAATGTTGCCTGTCTCTTCCCAATCTTCCTTATGAATGATCCACCCGTGTCTGCCTCCATCAAGACCGTCCGGTATGTTCCCCCGCCCGCTCTTGGAACTCTCAACACTTCCCAGAAACCACATATCGGCCCCCAGTCCTGCCTGGCCCCCCTGGGCTGGGCTATGAGCAATATGAACTTGAACAGGGACAGGTACCCATTGGCAGATAGGTAAATTTGGACAAAGTGCTCAAACCAGGCTCGAATCTTGCCATTCATCCATTTGGCTAAGACGTAAACTCGACCTCTGGGAATGGATGCTTTAACCACTGCGCTACCCCAAACGTTGCCTGTTCCAAGCTAGGCCCTCAAACCAAAAGATAACTGTTTAGTACTGAAATTGTTTTTCATTTGCTTTAAGAAAAGAAGATCGCCTGGCAAGGATGCTTGAAATATATTTTGGTAAAACCTTTGATAAAATAGACGAACAAATCTGAATGCACTGAACAGGCAAAATGGCAAGAAACATTTGATCTTTGATACCGTATGAAAACGGATAAGTAATTCTATATTTCATATTTAAATCGCGTCTACTACAGTCCCTGAATTTCTTCCAAAGTCGTGTCTGTGTTTTTGAACACTTCATTTCGCAGCAGGGCAAAATTTACTGGCGATATCAGCACGATTTTTCACTAATTGGAAGCGACAAATTCGACAGGTTTTCTTCCGGTTTCGTGATCACATGACCCACGCCATTGAAAGGGGACATTACTCAGCTCTCAGTTCATGCATAACTTGTCTTAAGACTCAATGTGATGTGAATGAATAGACGCGTATCATCCTTTCACATTAAAAGGGTCAGGAAAAAAATCAGAAATAACAAAGCCATACTGACAATGTACCTGTTCTTGTGCGTCCAGAAAACGTTTCATATAGGGAATTTTGATATTGTTAAAACTATGCTCACTCATGAGGAAGATTAGGAAAAGACAGGCAACATTTATAAGCCATTTTATGAGGATCTGGTCACAACGGGAAAGCTGGAAGGAAAGAGAGCACCGGGTAGACCCAGGGAGAAAATGCTGGACAGATTTGCAGAGTGGCTGGGGACTAGGAGGGTTGGGGAGATGCTAGGATCAACGAGAGATAGTGACAGATGGAAGTCCATGATCGCCAAGCCATGCGGCAGGGCACCTGATGATGACAATCTCCCTTCCCTAACGCTGTTGAGTATAATTTGAGTAATGAACGATTCTGCCAGCGCAGTGAGGACAGATTTAGTTAGTTTTTTTTGTTTTTTTTTTATTATTCAGTGTCGTACAGATCACAACGGATTATCCTTGCTACACAATATTTATTGGAAGTTTATCATTTTGTTTGTGTGTGTGATTCTTTGTTCATTGGACACAAACACACAACGATTATTTGAAATTTCTTAAACTGAGACACAACACAAACAGAATCATTCTAGCATTATAGAGTATTTCCTTTTGTGTTTGTACATTTATATACTGGTTTAATCAATGACCACAAAATGAACTATACAGAGGACTTTGCACGGTACATATTATGGCAAAAGAAAGGGGCAATGATCAGAGGAGATTATGCACACACACACGCAAGAACACGCATGCTCGTGCGAACACACACACACACACACACACACACACACACACACACACACACACACATACACACACGCGCGCGCGCGCATATACAAACACGCAGAAACATATCTATCTATCTATCTATCTATCTATCTATCTATCTATCTATCTATCTATCTATCTATCTATCTATATATCTATCTATCTATCTACCTATCTATATGTCTATCTATCTGTCTATCTATCTATCTATTTATCTGTCTGTCTGTCTGTTTGTCTGTCTGTTTGTCTGTCTGTTTGTCTGTCTATCTGTCTGTCTGTATGTATGTGTATGTATCTATCTATCTATTTGTCTGTCTATTTATCTATATATCTATTTATTTATCTATCTGTCTATCTATCTATCTATCTTTCTGTCTCTCTATCTCTCTCTCTATCTATCTATCTATCTATCTATCTATCTATCTATCTATACCTCTTTTTTGCGGACTCATTTGTCGTTTCTCTTTCCTTTCTTTATTGCTTGTCTGTAGGTTTGGTTTTATTTGTTTGTTTGTTTCTTTGTTTGTTTGTTTGTTTGTCTGTTTGGTTTTCCTTCTTTTTATTCATTTGTTTATTTTGGCTGTTCTGTCATCTGTACCACTCCTGTGTCGCTAGTCTCATGCCGTTCATATCCAGTGGGGATGCTGGGGGCTCTTTCAGTATGAATAGTATCCCCACCTTCTGGAAATTCTGTGCCAGAAATGTCCTGTTTTCTGTCATTGTCTTTGTTTCCTTCTTGGCATTTCTTGCTATCATTTTCTGCCTTCATGGTCCATTCACCTATATGTGTTCGATAAAGTTTTATGTACATTCTCTTAGGATTGATATTTGGGTACATGTATTAAGTCCATTTTTGGCTCTAGGAATGTGAGATAGCGGGAGCAATTTCAATTATTTAGCCCCTTTCTTATATATGTTTTAGTGTCCTTACTTGTGTATCTGTTTGTATTCATGTATGTTTTCTAAATCGTATGTGTTAAATTCAACAGAGTGGTCAACGCCAGGGTTATCTCCTTAGATTATGTGTGCACTTAATTTTCTTCTTTTTTTTCTGTTGAAGGATTGTGTATGATAAGGAACTGTTATGACCCTTATGTGGCTCTACGCAGTCGGCTGGGCTATAAACAACAATATCAATAACAGTAATGCCGTTTATATTGACGTTCTAACACACCTTCAAACCCCCCAAAAGGGAGATCACTATGAGAACAGGACACGAAGGGCCAAAGAATCCGGGGCTGTTATTTTCTTACGTCTCAATAATGAAGGGAATGGGGGATGATAGTGATGATGCTACAAAGTTCTAATTCAGGGTTAAAACAAAACTGTGTGACAGGATTGTACTCTACACTGACTTTGATTATATACGTGGCGTCAACCAGGCCTCAAAGATACCTTACGGAGCTGGTTAGGAATTAATCTTGGCGATACCGGCAATAACACATCTACAGAGTGTAAGAGACTCAACTTGTGTGGTGCCAGCCTTCCAAACGAGCCCGTAGCACGCTCGACTCCAGGCAGGAGGCGGTCGGTTCCAGAAATATCATACAGGTAATGTTTTTTGGGGGGATTGATGAAGATTCGAACCCACAACCACCTGGTCGATAGTCTGCTAATCACCTCTTGGAGTTGACTGATGAGTTGTGGTGTGGTGTTTCCTGACCTCATACCCTAAGCAAGGAAAAATTACCTGTAACCACGCGTCTTGACCGTGATTGTTTTGAGAGAGAGAGAGAGAGAGAAAAAAAGAGAGAGAAAGAAAGAGAGAGAATACGAGAAGGAGAGAGAGAGAGAGAGAGAGAGAGGAGAGAGAGAGAGAGAGAGAGAGAGAGAGAGAGAGAGAGAGAGAAAGAAGAGGGACAGAATGGTTCAGACGTTCGCCTGCCAATAACGAAACTCAAGGTTACAAGGTTCGCTCCCGGTAGAGGCCTCAACTTTTCTCCTCAGTTTGACTAGAAAATCGAGTTGAATGCCTAGTCCTTTGGAAGAGACTCAACTTGTGTGGTGCCAGCCTTCCAAACGAGCCCGTAGCACGCTCGACTCCGGGTAGAAGGCGGTCGTGGCCAGAATTATCCCATGGGTAATGGTTTTTAGGGGACTGATGAGGATTCGAACCCTCAACCACCTGGTCGATAGTCTGCTAATCACCTCTTGGAGTTGACTGATGAGTTGTGGTGTGGTGTTACCTAACCCCATACCCTTAGCAAGGAAAAATTACCTCTTACGACGCGTCTTGACCGTGATTGTTTAGAGGGAGAGAGACAGACAGACAAACAGACAAACAAACGGAGTGAGAATATGAGAGACAGTTAGAAAGAGAGAGTGGCAGAATGGTTCAGACGTTTTCCTGCCAATAACTAAACCTGAGGTTCCAGGGTTCGCTCCCCATAGAGGCCTTAACTTTTCTCCTCAGTCTGATGGAAAATCAAACTGAAGGCTTAGTTCTTTGGAAGGGGACGAAAAACGAGTCGGACCCATGTGTCTTCTGGCCTGCGCATGTTGAAGAACCCACGGCAGTTGAAAATCGTGAAGAGCAGGGCAATGCCCAGCTGCCTTGGTATAAAACACTGGGGATTTCCCAAGTCCCACCCCTTGAAGACCACTTAGCCTTCTTGCCTTTCTGAAGTCTGTAAAACAATGTGACTATGAATTTGAAGTGAGAGAGAGAGAGGATGGGCGTTGATCACGTTGTACTGGAAAAGAGAAAAGTTTATGTCTCTGCCACCTCACTCCCCTATGACCCCAGTGTTATAGAACTATCTAGGTAAGACCTCAGGATCTGGCCAGCTCATGGGTTTATGTGCAGGCTTAAGGCTTGTGCCGTGATCATTCTGAATCTTCTCCATCACATGGCACTTGTGACGTTAGCGCATATGGAATTCATTCTGAGTGCGGAAACGTCATCTTGAAAAATTGAGACTGAAACTGTTTATAAAAAAGGAAAATAACTGGCAGGGATGGACTACTATCAAGTTCAAGCCAATGTAGATAGACTGTCACAACCTCTCAGCCCCTAGAGAGGGAAAGAAGAGCTGTTTCCATTAAACTCTGTCTTGCTTACAAATGGCACGAACAGACAGCAAATTAATTAACTCAGCGTAAAAATGAAATAGCCAGACGAATTCATTGCGTGCACGTGCCCAACATGATCGCTAAACAGGACAGAATCAATTACATTTTTCAGAAGTCATAAGATTTTCGAACACAGTAGGTTTGTGCATGGAAGAAAGCAAGACAGAGAGAGAGGTGGGAGGGGAGAGAAACTTAGAGAGAGGTAGAGAGAGAGAGGGGGGGAGAGAGAGCAAATGAGAGAGAGAGAAAAGAGAGAGAGGGGGAGAGATAGAAGGGGGAGAAAGATAAAGAAAGAAAGAAAAGAGATATATAGAGAGAGACAGACAGACAGACAGACTGATGGACAGACAGAACTGACATGGGAACGCAGACGGTTCTTTCAGTATAAATAGTATCCCCACCTTCTGGAATTTCTGTGTGAGAAATTTTCTCTTTTCTGCCACTCTCTTTGTTTCTGCCATGTTCCTTTGCTTTCTGTCAGTTTTCCTATCATTTTCTGCCTTGCTAGTCCATTCACTTGTATGTGTTCGAAAAAGACTTACGTACTTACTCTTAAGAGTGATAACTGGGTACGTGTACATGTACTAAGTTCATTATTGGCTGTAGGGAAATGAGTGATGGGGGGTAATTTTAGGTAATTTAGGCCCGTTTTTACATATTATGTTTTAGTTTCTTTACATATATTCAAGTTTCAATTCAGGTATGTTTTTTTTAATCCCCTGTGTGATATAAATTTGACAGAGTGGTCAAAGCCAGGGGCGTCTCCTGATATTATATGCATTGATGGGTGAACTTAATTTTTCTTCTCTTTTGCTGTTGAAATATTGTGTATGTTTTGAAATGGTTATAGCTCTGAAATGGCTGTACGCAGTCAGAAGCGCTTTAAACAGAAACAACAATAATAATAACAGTAACGCCGTTCATAGTGACGTTCTAACACACCTCCAAACACTACAAAAGGGAGAGTAGGACACTTTAGGTAATTTAGGCCTATTTCATATATGTTTAGTATCCTATTCGAACCCTCAACCACCTGGTCGATAGTCTGCTAATCACCCCTTGAAGACCACTTAGCCTTCTTGCCTTTCTGAAGTCTTTGTAAAAAAAATGTGACTATGAATTTGAAGCGAGAGAGAGAGGGAATGGGCGTTGACCACGTTGTGCTGGAAAAGGGAAAAGTTTATGTCTCTGCCACCTCACTCCCCTATGACCCCAGTGTTATAGAACTATCTAGGTAAGACCTCAGGATCTGGCCAGCTCATGGGTTTATGTGCAGGCTTAAGGCATGTGCTGTGATCATTCTGGATCTTCTCCATCACATGGCACTTGTGACGTTAGCGCAATTGGAATTCATTCCGAGCGCGGAGACGTCATCTTAAGAAACTGAAACTGAAACTGTTTAAAAAAAAGGGAAAATAACTGGCAAACTGAAACTGTTTAAAAAAAGGGAAAATAACTGGCAAACTGAAACTGTTTATAAAAAGGGAAAATAACTGGCAAACTGAAACTGTTTATATAAAGGGAAAATAACTGGCAAACTGAAACTGTTTAAAAAAAGGTAAAACAACTGGCAAACTGAAACTGTTTATATAAAGGGAAAATAACTGGCAAACTGAAACTGTTTATAAAAAGGGAAAATAACTGGCAAACTGAAACTGTTTATATAAAGGGAAAATAACTGGCAAACTGAAACTGTTTATATAAAGGGAAAATAACTGGCAAACTGAAACTGTTTATAAAAAGGGAAAATAACTGGCAAACTGAAACTGTTTATAAAAAGGGAAAATAACTGGCAAACTGAAACTGTTTATAAAAAGGGAAAATAACTGGCAGGGACGGACTACTATCAAGTTCAAGCCAATGTAGATAGACTGTCACAGCCTCTCAGCCCCTAGAGAGGGAAAGAAGAGCTGTTTCCATTAAACTCGTTCTTCCTTACAAATGGCACG
>JAPXFY010000032.1:40128759-40136259 GCA_030674185.1 Monoplex corrugatus | reverse complement strand
CCGAACTTGCTCTTCGAATAATAATGATGATAATAATAATAATAATGATAATATAATAATAATAATAATAATAATAATAATAATAATAATAATAATAATAATTAATAATAATGATAAAGTACATTTTAGGACGCTTGTTCCCTTGGAGAGTTCCAAGCGCCATTACAATTTCTTAAGAAGGCAAGAACATTTACACACTCATCCACAAAACTGCTCATCCGCACGCAAGTATATATATACACTTATCACCATAAAAGTATACCTATAATGTAGATTAAAAGGCTTCAGCACTTAAAACCTATGGCATCGGTTACACCTCATCACTTAAAACCTACGGCGTTGGTTTCACCTGGTGTTAACTTATACATCAGTCAGATGGAGTTTGAACAGGTGGGTCTTAAGCCCAGCCTTGAAGGCTGACAATGTGGGGGCCTTTCTAAGTGACTGGGGGAGTGCGTTATAAATTGAAGGACCAACAAATGAAACAGAACGTCTGCCATATTTCTCCAGATGGAATCGGGGAATGGCGAGATGACCGGCATTTGAAGACCGCAGTGATCTGGATGGCACATATAGGGTCAAGAGATCAGAAATGCATGCAGGGGACAGACCATGAAGGGAACGATAACAGAGTGTTGCTAATTTATACTCCACACGTGCACACACTGGCAGCCAGTGAAGTTGCCTGAGAGGTGGTTTGGCATAAAGTGCTTGCCAGTCAAAAGTTACCCTACATTTGATTTCTTCCTCTTTGAAGGAGGATTCTGCTGAGATGCCTTGGCCTAAGTAGATGTAGTGGTCAACCATATCTAGCTTTTCCTAGAAGTCTGTCCTTCACTGGACACTAAAAGGACGACATAACAGCGGAAGACCCAAAACGCCTGGCGACGAACTGTAGAGGGAGAATCCAGACCCTGACACGCATTTGGGGTACCATAGAGAGGCAGTCCCAGAACAGACATGGGTGATGGACCTTCTTCGCTGCTCTACACACCAAGTGGCAGAATGGGGCAGTATAGTTCTTTCTCAAAACGTGTAGGGGACTATTGTTGATTTTTTCTGTCTGTAATTTATGCGATGTTAGCTCATATGTGACCCGCTCTGACTAAAGCTACAATAAGTCGGGTGAGCCTTCTGCTGCTGTGGGCTGAAAACTCTGAACAGGGACAATAAGTCGATTTTGAGTTTTCTGCATTTTCACGCTTTATAACCACTTTTACACCATGTCCTAACACAATAAATTCAAATTCAATCGATAAGTATCAATTTTTGTGTTTTAATGTTTTCTTCTCCTTTCAAAATATTCACAAGTTCCAAATATTTTGGTGATTAAAGTATGCTTTTCTTAAATTTATTTTTCTTTTTGTTGTTTTGGATGGATGGACAATTAAGTAAACAAGGGAAGTATGGAATTTCAGCTGATTTGGTTGATATTTGATGCTTGTTGCTAAGGAGTTTCTGACAATACCTTTTCAATTCAGGCCTATTCTCTTCAACAGTTTTTCTCAAAATGGCTGACTTGACCCCCTCATCTTTGAAAGCCTATAACTTTTTTTGTTTTTAAAACCTGAAACTCAACTTTAGTACCATTTGAAAGCTGAGATTCTCAACTTTATAGGATACCAAAAACTAAAAAATGCCTAAACTGAGACTTATTGTGCCTTTTGTGAGAATGGGTCACATATACAATTCGTTCCGAGCGCGGAGACGTCATCTGGAGAAACTGAAACTGAAACTGAAACTGTAATTCAAGGAGTGATACATAATGTTCTTCTTCTCGTTGTAGCTGGAAAGTTACTGTACAGTAAAAAAGAGAGATTGTTCGTATGTCTTGGTCATGCTATTTTTTTCATTCACTGTTCTCTCCATAATTTAATTGTCCCGTCGATTTTGTTGAAAATAGATGTTTTTTGTTCTGTTGAATAAGAAATCCCATTCAATGTTTTGTGGCTGTCTTCTCTTGTGCGTTGAACGAGCTATCACCTTGAATTTCTGTCACTTTGATTAGCGTTGTGCGCTGGATTTGGTGTTCTAGATTAGCATTGGGCTTCTACAGTATATTTTTAAAATAAATCCCTCCCCCCCCCCCCCTTGCTGTGGTGTGTGTGTGTGTGTGTGGGGGGTGGGGGTGTGTTTGTGTCTGTGCTGTTGTTATAGGTGGGTGTGTGTGTGTGTGTATGTGGCTGTGTGTGAGAGAAAAGAGCAAACAAATCTTCGGGTCGATGATGTAGACCCGGCAAGGCGGGTATGCTTCTGTTTATGTGATTGTGTGTTGTGGTGTGTTTGTTGTGTTTTGTTGTTGTGTGTGTTCTCGTCTGTCTTCTGTCTGTCTGTCTTTTCTGTGTGTTGCTGTTTTTTTTGTTTTTTTTGTGTTATGTTTTCTGTTTTCTTTTCTGTGTGTGTTTTCTGTGTGTGTTTTTTTTAACAGTAGAAGAGTTCGAGATGAGAGAGAGAAACACGCACACACCACACACATACATACACACCACACAACACACACACAACACACACACACCAGAGGCGTGCTAACAGTTAGACAGACAAGAGCAGACAGACAAGAGAGAAAGGGATAGGAGAGAAGAGAGAGAGAGAGAGAGGAGCCAACATTTTCACACAATAAACACTCACAGCACAAATGCAACACGCTGAAACAAATGTATTTATAGAAAAAGAGCACGCGCGCACAGACACACACCAGTAAAAACTTCAACAACAAAAGCTACAAAAATAATATAACCAAACAACAGAACAAAGTACAACATCATCGTCATTAACAACAACGATAACAACAGCAGCGGTATCAAAAGCTAAAAAACAACCAAACAACTAAACAATAACAACGCAATCAACAACAACAACAACATCAGGAACAGCAAGAAAGAAAGAACGAAAACCAAAACAACACAACCAGCCAACCAAACTTCCAACAACCAACCAACCAACCAACCAACAACCAATCAACCAGCCAACCTCCCAACCTTCCATCCAACCAACTAACCAACCAACCAGCCAGAGAAAGAAAGAAAAAAACAGCCAACCACCAGCCAACCTCCCAACCTCCAAACTTCCAACCAACCAACCAACCAACCAACCAACCAACCAACCAACCAACCAGCCAACCAATTAACCAAAGAAAGAAAGAACGAAAGAAACATAGAAGAACCAACCAACCAACCAACCAACCAACGAACCAACGAACCAAACAACCAACCATCCAACCAACCAACCACCAACCAGCCAATCTCCCAACCTCCAACCTTCAACCAACCAACCAACCAACCAAACAACCAAAGAAAAAAAGAACCAACCTCCCAACCAACCAACCTACCAGCCAAACAACCAAGTAACCAAAGAAAGAAAGAACGAAAGATAGAAAGAACGAACCAACCAAACGACCAAACCAGCCAGCCAACCAACCAACCAACCAACACAACCAAAACCAACCAACCAACCAACCAACCGACCAACCAAACAACCAACCATCCAAACAAACAAACAAACAAACAAACAAACAAACAAACAAATAAGCAAACAAACAAGACAGCACAACAACCAAACAAGAAACAAAAATCCAAAACAACTCCTAAAGAGAACAACAGTGTTTTAAGCACAAACTTTCTACAGTAAATCAGCATCGTGTGAATCCCAAGTGTTCAACAGGAAGAAAAAAAGTCTGAAAGCCAAACTTTCATCTCATGATGACTCTCTGTACGCTCGAAAGCTCAAGGAAAGAAAGAAAAGACGAGAAAAGGTAAGAAAGAAAGACAAAAAGAAAGAGAAAAGGAAAGAGAATAGAAAAGGATAGAAAATACTGAAAAGTGACCCAAAAATTCTAAAGAAAATCAAAGAAAGAAACTATAGAAACGTGACCAACAAAATTTAAAGAAAAATATAGGAAGACAATTTAGAAATGTGAAAAAAAAATTTAAGAATTTTTTTTTTTAAATAAAAATAGAAACGTGACAAAAAAAATATGAAGAAAAATGAAGAAAGAAATATAGAAACGTGACCAACAAATTTAAAGAAAAATAAAGACAGAAAATATACAAACATGACAACAAATTTTATAGAAAAATAAATTAAAGAAAATATAAAAACGTGACCAAAAATTTTAAAGTAAAATCAACAAAGAAAATACGGAAAGTGACCAACAAGTTTTAAAGAAAAATAAAGACAGAAAATATAGTAAAGTGACCAACAAGTTTTAAAGAAAAATAAAGACAGAAATTATAGAAAAGTGACCAACAAGTTTTAAAGAAAAATAAAGACAAAAAGAAACACTTAAGAAAAGGTGAACTCAACAAGTTTTAAAGAGAAAAATAAAACGAAAGAAAAAATAGAGAAAACGGTGACCAACAATTTGTAAAAGAGAATAAAAATAAAGAAAGAAAAAAATATAGAAACGTGACATTTAAGAAAATAAAAAAAAAGAAACAACAATTTTAAAGAAAAATAAAGAAAGAAAAATAGAAAACTGACCAACAAATTTTAAAGAAAAATAAAGAAAGAAAATAAGAAACGTGACCAACAATATTAAAGAAAAATAAAGAAAGAAAATATAGAAAAGTGACAACAAATTTTAAAGAAAAATAAAGAAAGAAAATATAGAAAAGTGACCAACAAATTTTAAAGAAAAATAAAGAAAGAAAATATAGAAAAGTGACCAACAAATTTTGAAAAGAAAAATCAAACAAAGAAAATAAGGAAAGTTGACAACAACAATTTTAAAGAAAAATAAAGAAAGAAAATATAGAAAGTGACCAACAATTTTAAAGAAAAATAAAGAAAGAAAATATAGAAAAGTGACCAACAAGTTTTAAAGAAAAATAAGAAAGAAAATATAGAAAGTGACCAACAATTTTAAGAAAAAAAAGAAAGAAAATATAGAAACGTGACCAACAAATTAAAGAAAAATAAAGACAGAAAATATAGAAAAGTGAACAATGAAATCTAAAGAAAAATAAAGACAAAATATAGAAAAGTGAACAACAAATTTTTTTTTTAAAAATAAAGAAAAAATAGAAACGTGAAAACAAAATTAAGAAAACTAAACAAAGAATATACACAAAGGACCAAAAACTGCAAAGAAAAATCAACGAAGATACAAACGGAGTAGAGGAAGACAGAAAACTAGACGGAGAGATGACCTAGATGGATTTGAACTGGAGAGGAAAAAATCTTGAACGAAGTGAATGGAAGCAGCTGGGGAAGGCCTACGTCCAACAACGGACTTTCGGTGGCTGAAAGAAGAAGAAGAAGATTGGTGAAAGCATCGGTTTGAACTTGAGGTTCATACGAGCGTTGAGCCGGTTGTGGCCAGTGCAGAATCTCATCAGGACCACCTCCCGCTCTCTGGACAGAAAGATGGTAGTATTCATCTCTTTTCATCAGACGACAGATGCACATCAGAAATAGCCAGCAGAATCGGCCAAGCCAAAACAACATTCAAAAAGATGAAAAGCATTCTTACCAACAAATGCCTACCAATTAGCATCAGGAAGAGAGTTCTTGAATGTTATATAGAAACCGATACTGTTGTACAGTTGCGAGGCGTGGACAGTCAACAAGCGAAGCCAGAACAAGATTGAGGCAGCCGAGATGTGGTTTCTAAGAAGGATGTTGAGAGTTCCATGGACAGCAAAGAAAACAAACGAGACAGTCTTGATGGAGGCAGACGCAAGTAGATCATTCATAAGGAAGATTAGGAAAAGGCAGGCAACATTCATAGGCCATTTTATGAGGAAAGGGGAATTGGAACACCTGGTCACAACGGGAAAGCTGGAGGGAAGGAGAGCACCGGGTAGACCCAAGGAGAAGATACTAGACGGACTTGCAGAGTGGCTGAAGACAAGGAGGGTGGAAGAGATGCTTGAGGCAACAAGAGATAGAGACAGATGGAAGTCCATAATCGCCAACGCCATGCGGCAAGGCACCTGATGATGATGATTCATCTCTTTCTGTCCGTGGGTCAGTGTATGAACTGATGATGCTCCTGTCCTCGCTGTTGCTGCCTCCATCTCTTCCCTGAATCAAGCGTGTATATATGGTGTTCTGACTGTATGCAAATATGAGAAGAAGAGAGAAATAGGCATAGGGAGAAAGAGAGGAGAGAGAGGGGGAGGGAGGGAGAGACAGATAGAGACAGAGAGGAGACACTCAGAGAGACATGCACATAGACAGCAGTCCGAGAGAATCAGAGAGAGAGGGAGACAGTCAGACAGTCACAGAGACAGATAGACAGACAGACGGTCAGACAGACAGACGGTCAGAGAGAGAGAGAGGCAGACAGACAGTCACAGAGACAGACAGACAGACAGACAGACAGACGGTCAGACAGACAGACGGTCAGAGAGAGAGAGAGGCAGACAGACAGTCAGAGAGAGTCAGAGAGAGTCAGAGAGAGAGAAACAGACAGACAGACAGACGGTCAGAGAGAGAGGCAGACAGACAGTCAGAGAGAGTCACAGAGAGAGAAACAGACAGACAGGCAGTCACAGAGAGACAGACAGACAGACAGACAGTCACAGTCAGAGAGAGACAGAAATTAAAGAAGAGAGACAGACAGACAGGCAGACAGAGAGAATCAGAGAGAGAGAGAGAGAAACAGACAGACAGACAGACAGTCAGACAGTCAGACATACAGACAGTCAGAGAAACAGACATTCCGAGAGAGTCCGAGAGAGACAGACAGTCAGTCAGAGAGACAGACAGACAGTCAGAGAGAGACAAACAGACAGTAAGGGAGAGAGAGCGACAGACAGACAGGCAGACAGAGAGAGTCAGAGAGAGAGAGAGGCAGACAGACAGTCAGACAGTCAGAGACAGACAGATAGACAGTCAGAGAGAGTCAGAGAGAGAGAGACAGACAGACAGACAATCAGAGACAGACAGATAGACAGACAGTCAGAGAGAGTCAGAGAGAGAGTCAGAGACAGAGAGACAGTCAGAGAGAGAGAGACGGACAGACAGACACACAGAAAGCCAGACAGATAGACAGACAGACGTATAGATAGATAGACAGAGAGGGGACAGAGACACAGAGAGACAGTGACAGACAGACAGAGAGGGACAGAGACAGACAGACAGACAGACATACAGACTGAGAGAGAGAGAGGGAGAGAGAGAGAAACAGAGAGAGAGAGAGACAGACAGACAGAGAGAGAGGGAGAGGGAGGGAGGGTGGGAACAATGAAGGAAACCTGATATATTGTGAAATTAACAAGATTGATTTGAGTTGTCAAAATGAAACGAGGTTGACGAGAATTTCGCTACCCAACACAATCTTATCAGCTTTACTCCAATTTCTGTCTTAAAATCCTTGGCTCGCTGTGTGTGTGTGTGTGTGTGTGTGTGTGTGTGTGTGTGTGTGTGTGTGTGTGTGTGTGTGTGTGTGTGTGTGTGTGTGTGTGTGTGTGTGTGTGTGTGTGTGTGTGTGGTGTGTGCGTGTGTGTATGTTCGTTCGTCGTTCGTTGTTTGATTTAACGTCTTTTCACTATAAGT
>JAPXFY010000032.1:40103759-40111259 GCA_030674185.1 Monoplex corrugatus | reverse complement strand
GATGTCTGCTTTGTTATTTCTGCCTGTGATGTCTCCTTTGTCATTTCTGCCTGTGATGTCTCCTTTGTCATTTCTGCCTGTGATGTCTCCTTTGTTATTTCTGCCTGTGATGTCTCCTTTGTCATTTCTGCCTGTGATGTCTCCTTTGTCATTTCTGCCTGTGATGTCTGCTTTGTTATTTCTGCATGTGATGTCTCCTTTGTCATTTCTGCCTGTGATGTCTCCTTTGTCATTTCTGCCTGTGATGTCTCCTTTGTTATTTCTGCCTGTGATGTCCCTTTGTTATTTCTGCCTGTGATGTCTCCTTTGTCATTTCTGCCTGTGATGTCTGCTTTGTTATTTCTGCATGTGATGTCTCCTTTGTCATTTCTGCCTGTGATGTCTCCTTTGTCATTTCTGCCTGTGATGTCCCCTTTGTCATTTCTGCCTGTGATGTCTCCTTTGTTATTTCTGCCTGTGATGTCTCCTTTGTTATTTCTGCCTGTGATGTCCCCTTTGTCATTTCTGACTGTGGTGTCTCCTTTGTTATTTCTGCCTGTGATGTCTCCTTTGTCATTTCTGCTGTGATGTCTCCTTTGTTATTTCTGCCTGTGATGTCTCCTTTGTCATTTCTGCCTGTGATGTCCCCTTTGTCATTTCTGCCTGTGATGTCTCCTTTGTTATTTCTGCCTGTGATGTCTCCTTTGTTATTTGTGCCTGTGATGTCTCCTTTGTCATTTCTGCCTGTGATGTCTCCTTTGTCATTTCTGCTGTGATGTCTCCTTTGTCATTTCTGCCTGTGATGTCCCCTTTGTCATTTCTGCCTGTGATGTCTCCTTTGTTATTTCTGCCTGTGATGTCTCCTTTGTTATTTGTGCCTGTGATGTCTCCTTTGTCATTTCTGCCTGTGATGTCTCCTTTGTCATTTCTGCCTGTGATGTCTGCTTTGTTATTTCTGCCTGTGATGTCTCCTTTGTTATTTCTGCCTGTGGTGTCTCCTTTGTTATTTCTGCCTGTGATGTCTCCTTTGTTATTTGTGCCTGTGATGTCTCCTTTGTTATTTCTGCCTGTGATGTCTCCTTTGTCATTTCTGCCTGTGATGTCTCCTTTGTCATTTCTGCCTGTGATGTCTGCTTTGTTATTTCTGCCTGTGATGTCTCCTTTGTTATTTCTGCCTGTGATGTCTCCTTTGTTATTTCTGCCTGTGGTGTCTCCTTTGTTATTTCTGCCTGTGATGTCTCCTTTGTCATTTCTGCCTGTGATGTCTGCTTTGTTATTTCTGCCTGTGATGTCTCCTTTGTCATTTCTGCCTGTGATGTCTCCTTTGTCATTTCTGCCTGTGATGTCTCCTTTGTTATTTCTGCCTGTGATGTCTCCTTTGTCATTTCTGCCTGTGATGTCTCCTTTGTTATTTCTGCCTGTGATGTCTCCTTTGTTATTTGTGCCTGTGATGTCTCCTTTGTTATTTCTGCCTGTGATGTCCCCTTTGTCATTTCTGCCTGTGATGTCTCCTTTGTCATTTCTGCCTGTGATGTCTCCTTTGTTATTTCTGCCTGTGATGTCTCATTTGTTATTTTGCCTGTGATGTCTCCTTTGTTATTTGTGCCTGTGATGTCTCCTTTGTTATTTCTGCCTGTGGTGTCTCCTTTGTCATTTCTGCCTGTGGTGTCTCTTTTGTTATTTCTGCCTGTGGTGTCCCCTTTGTTATTTCTGCCTGTGGTGTCCCCTTTGTTATTTCTGCCTGTGGTGTCCCCTTTGTTATTTCTGCCTGTGATGTCTCCTTTGTTATTTCTGCATGTGATGTCTCCTTTGTTATTTCTGCCTGTGACGTGTCCTTTGTTATTTCTGCCTGTGATGTCCCCTTTGTTATTTCTGCCTGTGATGTCCCCTTTGTTATTTCTGCCTGTGATGTCCCCTTTGTTATTTCTGCCTGTGATGTCTCCTTTGTTATTTCTGCCTGTGATGTCTCCTTTGTTATTTCTGCCTGTGGTGTCTCCTTTGTTATTTCTGCCTGTGGTGTCTCCTTTGATTTTTCTGCCTTTGATGTCCACTTTGTTATTTCTGCCTGTGATTTCTTTTTGTTGTTTTTTGGTAGTTTCTATCTGTGAAACTAAGATATGGAAATGAGATACTACCACTAAACACTAAACGTCAGATACACTGATCATACCACCAATGAACAAGTGCACCAAACTGTCAAGCAGCACATCGGGATCGCATGAAGATCTGCTGACATTAGTTAACAAAAAGAAAACTGTGCTGGTTTGGCCATGTAACAAAACACACTGCCTGTGATGTGTGTGTGCGTGTGTGTGTGTGTGTGTATGTGTATGTGTGTGTGTGTGTGTGTGTGTGTGTGTGTGTGTGTGTGGGTTTGTGTGTGTGTGTGTGTGTGAAGAAGAAGAAGAAGAGGAGGAGGAGGATGAAGAAGAAGAGGAGCAGGAGGAGGAAGAAGAAGAAGAGGAGCAGGAGGAGGATGAAGAAGAAGAGGAGCAGGAGGAGGAGGAAAGAAGAAGAGGAGCAGGAGGAGGAGGAAGAGAAGCAGGAGGAGTAAGAAGAGCAGCAGGTGGAGGAATAGGAGCAGGAGGAGGAGGAAGAGCAGCAGGTGGAGGAGGAATAGGAGCAGGAGGAGGAGGAAGAGGAGCAGGTGGAGGAAGAGGAGCAGGAGGAGGAGGAAGAGCAGCAGGTGGAGGAAGAGGAGCAGGAGGAGGAGAAGGAAGAGGAGCAGGAGGAGGAGAGGAGCAGGAGGAGTAAGAAGAGCAGCAGGTGGAGGAGGAAGAGGAGCAGGAGGTGGAAGAGGAGCAGGAGGAGTAAGAAGAGCAGCAGGTGGAGGAGGAAGAGGAGCAGGAGGAGGAAGAGGAGCAGGAGGAGTAAGAAGAGCAGCAGGTGGAGGAGGAAGAGGAGCAGGAGGAGGAAGAGGAGCAGGAGGAGTAAGAAGAGCAGCAGGTGGAGGAGGAAGAGGAGCAGGAGGAGGAAGAGGAGCAGGAGGAGTAAGAAGAGCAGCAGGTGGAGGAGGAAGAGGAGCAGGTGGAGGAGGAAGAGCAGCAGAGGAGGAGTAAGAAGAGGAGCAGGAGGAGGAGGAAGAGGAGCAGGAGGAGTAAGAAGAGGAGGGAGGAGGAGGAAGAGGAGCAGGAGGAGTAAGAAGAGGAGCAGGAGGAGGAGGAAGAGGAGCAGGAGGAGTAAGAAGAGGAGCAGGAGGAGAGGAAGAGGAGCAGGTGGAGGAGGAAGAGGAGCAGGAGGAGGAAGAGGAGCAGGAGGAGTAAGAAGAGGAGCAGGAGCAGGAGGAAGAGCAGCAGGAGGAGGAAGAGGAGCAGGAGGAGGAGGAAGAGCAGCAGGTGGAGGAAGAGGAGCAGGAGGAGTAAGAAGAGGAGCAGGAGGAGGAGGAAGAGCAGCAGGAGGAGGAAGAGGAGCAGGTGGAGGAGGAAGAGGAGCAGAGGAGGAGGAAGAGGAGCAGGAGGAGTAAGAAGAGGAGCAGGAGGAGGAGGAAGAGGAGCAGGTGGAGGAGGAAGAGCAGCAGGAGGAGGAAGAGGAGCAGGAGGAGTAAGAAGAGGAGCAGGTGGAGGAGGAAGAGCAGCAGGAGGAGGAGGAAGAGGAGCATGAGGAGGAGGAAGAGCAGCAGGAGGAGGAAGAGGAGCTGGAGGAGGAAGAGCCAGGAGGAGGAGGAAGAGGAGCAGGAGGAGGAGGAAGAGGAGCAGGAGGAGGAGAAGAGGAGCAGGAGGAGTAAGAAGAGCAGCAGGTGGAGGAGGAAGAGCAGCAGCAGGAGGAGGAAGAGGAGCAGGAGGAGGAGAAGAGCAGCAGGAGGAGGAAGAGAGAGCAGAGGAGGAAGAGCAGCAGGAGGAGGAGCAGGAGGAGGAGGAAGAGCAGCAGGAGGAGGAGGAAGAGCAGCAGGAGGAGGAGGAAGAGCAGCAGGAGAGGAGGAAGAATAAGAGAGCAGGAGGAGGAGAAGAAGAAGAGGAGGAACAGGAGAGGAGGAAGAAGAGGAGGAGGAGGAGGAGAACAGGACGTCTCGTTTAGATTTGCAGAATACGGAAACCAAAAGATGAAAGTCATAACTAATTTCTCTGTCCGACCAATCGCCGTGGTGTAGTGGTTAATGCAACAGACTACCGACTGGAAGGTTGTAGATTTGAATCTCCATCAGTCCCTCCAAAAATCATTGTGGGATATTTCGGCTCTAACCGGCTCCTACCCAGAGTTGGCCGTGCTATGGACTCATTGGGAAGACTGGGACCACACAGTCGAGTCTCATCCACTTCACGGATGAGTCATTGAGGGTGTTGTTCAAATCTTCTAACCAGCACCACAGGTGTCTGTATCTCTCAGGCCTGGTTGACGCCAGGATATAGTATGATAGCAAACATAGAATACAACTCTGTCACGCAGTCTCAGTCTTAGATGGAACCCCATAGCACCATGATTAGCATCCTCGTCGACATCATCACCATCATCGCATTGTAAAACCTGTTCCAGCTTCTGTGGCCATTAAGATGGCATAGAGAATAGAACGAAAAAAGGGGTGAGAACAATGGTAACCTTCCTGAGTGCAATGATCCTTAAAAAAATCTCGATCTGGTTTTGAGGTGACTTCAAGAACATGTCTTGATCCATGCTGAAAAAGACGGAATAAAATACGAGACAGTCAGGCTTCCTACCCTCGATAATGGAACCTCCCATCGGACTACTGGGACGTTATAAATCTGTTTCGTATTCATGTGGGGGAAAATAATTCTTTTTTATGTCCGTGAAAAACTTGTGGGAATAAAAGAACTAGAAGAAAAAGAAGTAGATGACAAAAGAAAGAAAGAAACAGAAAAGAGCATACAAAAACAGAAAAAAAAACCATCCAGCATATTACCGCAGAATGAAATGAAAAAGGTGATAAAAATAACAGAAAGAGAGAACAAAAGAAAGAAGATAAGAAGGAATATACAGACATATTCCGAAGTAATTGGCTTTATATCAGCGCCATGCAATGAATTTTTGTGATACCAGAATAATAGTAGTTCATGCAATAAACTTTTGTGATACCAGAACAGGATTGAGGCAGCCGAGATGTGGTTTCTAAGAAGAATGTTGAGAGTTCCATGGACAGCAAGGAAAACAAACGAGACAGTCTTGATGGAGGCAGACACGAGAAGATCATTCATAAGGAAGATTAGGAAAAAGCAGGCAACATTTATAGGCCATTTTATGAGGAAAAGGGGAATTGGAGCACCTGGTCATGGCAGGAAAGCTGGAAGGAAGAGAGAACCAGGTAGACCCAGGGAGAAGGTACTAGACGGACTTGCAGAGTGGCTGAAGACAAGGAGGGTGGAAGAGATGCTTGAGGCAACAAGAGATAGAGACAGATGGAAGTCCATGATCGCCAACGCTATGTGGCAAGGCACCTGATGATGATGATGATGATGATACCAGAACATAAAAGCGCCATGCAATATTACGTTTGTGATACCAGAACATAGTAGCACCATGCAATATACTTTTGTGGTATTAGAACTTAGTGAACTATCACCTAGGTAGAACAGAAAGTGACAGAAGAGTCAACGAAGGTGGTGGATGAGTGAAAGCTGGTTGTTCTGATGAAGTCTAACAAGATTTGATCTGAATTGTCAGAGTGAAACAACATTACGAGATTTCCACTACACATCACAATAAGCTTTGTTCCTCTTTCAGCTTTTAAATAGCTTCTTGTATTATGTGGCTGTATACCACCCCACCTTTCTGTCTCTGTCTCACTCTGTCTTTTCGTTCTCTATCTGTCTATCTGTCTGTCTGTCTGTCTCTATCTCTCTCTCTGTCTGTCTTTCCCTCTCTGTATTTCCCTCTCTGTCTCTCTGTCTCTGTCTCTTTCTGTCTCTTTCTTTCTATCTCTCTGCCTCTCTGTCTCTCTCGCTCTATCTCTGCCTTTCTCTCTGTCTCTCTCTCTCTCTGTCTGTCTATCTCAGTCTTTGTCTCTCTGTGCGTCTCTCTCTGAATCTGTCTGTTTGTCTGTCTTTCGCTCTCTATCTGTCTGTTTTTCTGTCTCTCTGTCTTTTTGTCTCTCTGTCTCTCCGTCTGTGTCTGTCTGTCTGTCTGTCTCTCTCTCTCTCGCTCTCTCTCTCTCTCTGTCTCTGTCTCTGTGTCTCTGTGTCTCTGTCTCTGTCTCTGTCTCTGTCTTTGTCTGTCTCTGATTCTCTCTTTTTCCCTCTCTTCCTTTGACATATATATATATATATATATATATATATATATGTTTCTCTTTCTCTCTTTCTCTGTCTTTCTCTCTGTCTGTCTTTCTTTCTGTCTCTGTCTTTCTCTCATTGTCTTTCTTTCTCTCTCTCTCTCTTTCCCTCTCTTCCTTTGTCCCCCCCCCCCCCTCTCTCACTGTTTAACAATACATCAACAATATGTGATGGTTGTAGTGAAGCTCTAGTAGAAAGAATTAATTCCCTGCAGAGAAGAGCAGGAAAAATTGTGATGACTAATAAAAGTGAAGAAAACAGAAAAAGAAACCCGAAAATGTTAAAACTCAGAAACCAATTTAAGTACAAGAAAAGAGCACAAAAACTGTAAACAGATCCGCCTCGAAACATTTAACAGAACTTTACATTCCATGCCAGACACACTACACAAATTCAAGATACAGCCTTTCATCTTCCAGGACCAAGATTAGACATATGTACATGTAAAGCAATCTTCTCTTTTACTGGTCCATATCTCTGAATCATTGCCCGCAACATCAACTCCTGCGTGTCAGTTAACAACTTTACCCTTTGACTCCCGCACCTATCTATCAACTGCAAATACTTAACCCTTTGATTCCTTTACCCTATCCATCAGCTTGTTGTGGGAAGCTGGTGGATAGGACGAGGGAATCAAAGGAATAAGTTTTTGCTTTGTTAGCATGGTTGACAATGCAGGATGCTGGTGGACATGGTACGAGAGTCAAAAGGTTAAACGAAAGCTTCACAAATGTCTGCTTGACTTAATGTGCAAAATTATTCTAATTGAAACTCTTCATCATCATCATATGTCCTGCTGCATGGCGTTGGCAATCATGGCCTTCCATACAAATCTATCCTTTGTCGCTGCAAGTACATGTACTTCTCCCACCCTCTCTGTCTTCATCCATTGTGCAAGTCCGTCCAACATTTCTCCCAGGGTTCTGCCTGGTACTCTTTTCCCTCCAGCTTTCCTGTTGTGACTAGGTGCTCTAATTTCTCTTGTCTCGTAAAATGTCCTATAAATGTTGTTGGTCTTTTCTTTTATCTTTTTTCTTCATTAATGTTCTTCTTGTGTCTGCCTCCTTCAAGACTGTCTCGTTTGTTTTCTTTTCTGTCCATGGATCTCTTAACATTTTTCTTAGAAACCAAATTTCAGCTGCCTCAATCTTGTTCTGACTTTGCGTGTTGACTGTCCACGCTTCACATCCGTACAATGATATCGGTTCTATACAGCTCTGAAGACCTCTCTTCCTGATGTTAATGATAGGCATTTGTTGGTAAGAACGCTTTTCATTCTCTTGAATGCTATTGTAGACTG
>JAPXFY010000032.1:40086259-40091259 GCA_030674185.1 Monoplex corrugatus | reverse complement strand
ACAAGAGACTCCCGCACCCTGTTTACCAGCATCATGCATTGTCAACCATGCTAGCAAAGCAACACATTTAACCCTTTGACTCCCTTACAATTTACACCAGCTTTCTGCTGGGAAATACAGAAAGAGAGAGAGAGAAGAGAGAGAAAGAAGAAGGAAAAAAGAGAGAGAAGAAGGAAAAAAGAGAGAGAAGAAGGAAAAAGAAAGAAAACAAGACAGAGAGAGAGAGAAAGAGAGATAGAAGAGAAAAGAAAGAAGAAAGAAGGAAGCTGGTGGATAGGGTGAGAAAGTCAAAGGGTTAATCTTTTTTTGCAGTTGGTGGATAGAGTGTCGGGAGTCAAAGGGTTAATTTAAACAAAAGCATGGGCCCTGATTACCATCTCTATCTCTCCATGTGTCTTCTCTATCAGCCACCAGCCACCATTCCTCTCTTCCAGACTAAACCCATGATGATTATTCTGAGACCAGAAGACGAGCCAAGCTGGGGTAAGATTGTCTTGTGTAGTGGAAAGTTCGTTAAACCTTGTACGGCTTTCGAAACAAGTGTGACTGCCCGCGTTCAAGCAAACAGGAACCAGAAAAAAACACGAAAGAAGAATACAAACGCGTATTTAATACAACAAGACAAGACAGGAGTAAATTTTCGGCCAACTGGCCTTTGTCAGCGTAAGATTACAAACAAACAAACATCATATACAAAAATTTGACACTCGTTCGTATTCTTCTTTCGTGCTTTTTCTGGTTCTTGTATGGTTTTGTCACCAGCTCAGATCAGTCTCGGTTTTAAGACATCATCAGGATACCTACATTCTTTGATTTTCCCCGCTTTCGTTCTTCCCTCAGTCCCTCTTTTTCAGACTTATTGACTTAGATAGCCGTTCCCTCCCTGTTGGTAATAACAAAAGGATCATTGCTGGGTGATGCTTTAATGTTTTTTGCCATGGAATATGTCTGCTCCAGTTTGGGTGTGTGTGGTGGTGGTAGTGAAGCTATACTATATGTCTTTATGTGTTAGCACGTCCGTATTGTACTGTACTGGATTGTACTGAATCGTGTTGCATTGCATTGTATTCTATTGTATTGCATTGTCTTGTCTTATATTGTGTTGCATTGTATTATACCGTATTATGCTGAATCGTATTGCATTGCATTTTATTGTATTGCATTACATTGTATTGTATCGTACTGTATTATGTTGTGTTGGATTGTATTGCATTGCATTGTGTTGTATTGCACTGTATTGTACTGAATAGTGTTGCATTGCACTTTATTCTAGTGCAGTGTATTCTAATGTATTTTATTGTATTTTACTGAATCGTGTTGCATTGCATTTTATTGTATTGTACTGTATTGTACTGAACAGTGTTGCATTGCATTGTATTGTATTGCATTGTATTACATTGTATCGTATCGTATCGTATCGTATTGTATTGTATTGCATTGCATTGTATTGTATTGTATTGTATTGTATTGTATGTATTGTATGTATTGTGTTGTATTGCATTGTATCGAGCTGTATTGTACCGAATTGTGTTGCATTGCATTATACTGTACTGCATTTCATTGTACTGTTTCATATTGTGTTGTATTCAATCACGTTGCATTGCATTTTATTGAATTGCATTGCATTGTATTGTGTCGTACCGCATTGTACTGCATCGTGTTTCATTGCATTTCATTGTATTGTATTGAACTGCATTGCATTGTATCGTCTTGTATTCAATGAATCGAGTTGCATTGCATTTGACTGTATTGCGTTGAACTGTATCGTACTGTATGGTACTGAATAGTGTTGCATTGAATTGAATTGAATTATATGATTGTATTGTATTGTATTGTATTGTATTGTATTGTATTGTTTGGTAGTGTATTGTTTGGTAGTGTATTGTTTGGTAGTGTATTGTTTGGTATGTATTGTTTGGTAGTGTATTGTTTGGTAGTGCATTGTATTGAATCTTGTTGCATTGCATTGCATTTTATTGTATCACATTGCATTGTATTGTACGGTGTTGTACTGAATCATGTTGAATTGTGTTTTATCACATTGCGTTGTATTGTATTGTTTGGTAGTGTATTGTACTGAATCGTGATGCATTGCATTTTATTCTAGTGCTTTGCGTTGTATTCTATGTTACTTTATTGTACTGAATCGTGTTGCATTGCATTGTATCGTATTGCATTGCGTTGTATTGTATCATACTGAATTTGTGTTGCATTTCCATGTGTTGTATTGTATTGTATCATACTGTATTGTACTGTATTGTATTGAATCGTGTTGCAATCCATTTTATTGTATTTCATTGCATTGTATCGTATCGCACTGTATTGTACTGAATCGTGTTGCATTGCGTTTTACTGCATTGCGTTTTACTGCATTGCGTTGCATTGCATGCATTGTATGCATTGCATGCATTGCATTGCATTGCATGTATTGTATTGTGTTAGTTGTGTTGTGTTGTATTGTGCTGTGTTGTATTGTGTTGTATTGTATTGTGTTGTATTGTATTATGCTGTGTTGTATTGTGTTGTATTGTATGTGTGTTTGTGTTGTGTTGTTTGTGTTGTTGTTTGTGTTGTGTTGTGTTGTGTTGTGTTTGTGTTGTGTTGTGTTGTGTTGTGTTGTGTTGTGTTGTGTTGTTGTTTGTGTTGTGTTGTGTTGTGTTGTGTTTGTGTTGTGTTGTGTTGTGTTGTGTTGTGTTGTGTTGTGTTGTGTTGTGTTGTGTTGTGTTGTGTTGTGTTGTGTTGTGTTGTTTGTGTTGTGTTGTGTTGTGTTGTGCTGTGTTGTGTTTGTGTTGTGTTGTGTTGTGTTTGTGCTGTGTTGTTTTGTGTTGTATTGTGTTGTGTTGCGTTTTTGTGTTGCGTTGCGTTGCGTTGCGTTGCGTTGCGTTGCGTTGCATTGTATTGTATGCTTGCGTTGCGTTGCGTTGCGTTGCGTTGCGTTGCGTTGCATTGCATTGTATTGTATTGTATTGTATTGTATTGCGTTGCGTTGCGTTGCGTTGTATTGTATTGTATTGTATTGTACTGCGTTGCGTTGCGTTGCGTTGCATTGTATTGTATTGTATTGTGTTGTGTTGTATTGTATTGTGTTGTGTTGTATTGTATTGTTTCGTATTGTATGGTACGACATCGTGTTGTGTTGTATTGTATTGTATCGCATTACATTACATTACATTGTATTGTATTGTATTGTATTGTATTGTATCGTACTGTATTGTACTAAATCATGTTGCATTGAATTTTATTGTATTGCATTGTATTGCATTGCATTGTATTGTAATATATTGTATTGTATTATATTGTATTGTTTCGTATTGTATGGTACTGAATCGTGTTGTATTGTATTGTATTGTATTGTATTGCATTGTATTGCATTGTATTGCATTGCATTGCATTGCATTACATTGCATTGTATTGTATTGTATCGTACTGTATTGTACTAAATCATGTTGCATTGAATTTTATTGTATTGCATTGTATTGCATTGTACTGTATTGTACTGAATCATGTTGCATTGTATTGTGTTGTATTGTATTGTATTGTATTTTATTGCATTGCATTGTATTGTGTTGCATTGTGTTGTATTGTATTGTATTGTATTGTATTGTATTGCATTGCATTGCATTGCATTGTATTGTATTGTATTATATTGTATTGTATTGTATTGTTTCGTATTGTATGGTACTGAATCGTGTTGTGTTGTATTGTGTTGTATTGTATTGTATTGCATTGCATTGCATTGCATTGCATTGCATTGCATATTGCATTGTATTGTATTGTATCGTACTGTATTGTACTAAATCATGTTGCATTGAATTTTATTGTATTGCATTGTATTGCATTGTACTGTATTGTACTGAATCATGTTGCATTGTATTGTGTTGTATTGTATTGTATTGTATTTTATTGCATTGCATTGTGTTGTGTTGCATTGTGTTGTATTGTATTGTATTGTATTGCATTGCATTGCATTGCATTGCATTGTATTGTATTGTATTATATTGTATTGTATTGTATTGTATTGTTTCGTATTGTATGGTACTGAATCGTGTTGTGTTGTATTGTAGTTGTGTTGTATTGTATTGATTGCATTGCATTGCATTGCATTGCATTGCATTGCATTGTATTGTATCGTACTGTATTGTACTAAATCATGTTGCATTGAATTTTATTGTATTGCATTGTATTGCATTGTACTGTATTGTACTGAATCGTGTTGCATTGTGTTGTGTTGTATTGTATTGTATTGCATTGTATTGTAATGTATCGTACTGTATGGTACTGAATCATGTTGCATTGTATTGTATTGAATCGTATTGTATGGTACTGAATCATGTTCCATTGCATTATTATATATTGTGGTGCATTGTATTGTTTCGTATTGTATTGTATTGTATCGTACTGTATGGTACTGAATCATGTTCCATTGCATTTTATTGTATTGTGGTGCATTGTATTGTTTCGTATTGTATTGTACTGAATCGTGTTGCGTTGCATTTATGGTATTGCTTCGCATTGTATTGTATTGTACATGTATTGTACTATATTGTACTGTATGGTATTGAATCGTGATGCATTGGATTTTATTGTATTGCGTTTCATTGTATTGTTTCACGTTGTATTGTACTAAATCGTGTTGCGTTGCATTGTATTGTATTGTATTGTACTGAATTGTGTTGCATTGCATTTTATTGTGTTGCATTGCATTGTATTGCATTGTATTGCATTGCATTGCCTTTTTTTTGTATTGTTCTGAATCGTGTTGTGTTGCAGGTGAGAACAGCTAAGATATTGTCATATGCCTAGGTTGGAAAACAATCCTCAGACTGTGACACGGGATAATCCTATCATCTTCTTCAGTGGCAAGGACCAAGGTTTAATTTCCTCTCAATAATCCTCTTACTCTCTCATCTCCCCTCACCCCCCGTTCTACATAAAAGGAATTATCGCGATGAGTAGACAGGCACCTCTGACCTTAATCCTCTTCCTGATCTTGTAATCCT
>JAPXFY010000032.1:40063759-40073759 GCA_030674185.1 Monoplex corrugatus | reverse complement strand
ACAGTTTTCCCTACAACACCAACACAGGTGAATATTTTTTGTTGGATCATTGCCCTCATGGATGTTATCTTTGTGCCCACCTTTTTTTTGGTTTTTTTTTTGTCCCATTTTCTATACCATCTTAATGGCTACAGAAGCTGGTACAGTTTTTTACAATGTGATGATGATAATATAGATGAGGCTGATAATCATGATGCTGTGGCGTTCCATCTGGAACCCAGACTGCGTGACAGGGCTATACTCTACGCTTACTATCATAATACATCCTAGTGACAATCAGGCCTGAGAAATACAGACACCTGCGGTGCTGGTCAGAAGATTTAAGCAACACCCTCAACGACGCATCTATAAAGTGTATGAGATTCGACTGTGTGGTCCCAGCCTTCCCAATGAGCCCACAGCACGCGCAACTCTGGGTAGGAGCCGGTTAGACCCGAAAATCCCACAATGATTTTTGAAGGAACTGATGGGGATTCGAATCCACAGCCTTCCAGTTGGTAGTCCGTTGCGCTAACCATTACACCACAACGACTGGTTAACACAAGTGAATAGTAATTCAGAAAAAAAAAACAAATAAAAAAACAAAACAAAACAAAAATAAACACATCTGCGTAGAAAAATAGTCCAGGTGCAGATCTGACTTGGACACAATCCTTGCTTCGATTCATGTTAGAGGTTTGGCCATTTCCAGGGAAACCTTAGTGCACTAAATAGGTTCATCAGAGGAGAGAACTGAGAGGAACGGGAGGGTAATAGGCTTGGCTACCTAAACGGTTACCGTCTGGGGGTAAATTGTTTCAGAACGCCTTCACCCCATCTTCTTCTTTCCTGTAGGTCTTAGGGATCATTACTGGTGGAATCAACTCGGAGACAGAAGTGTTTTGGTGAGGGCTGTATTTGAGCTGGCCTCAAAGCTTGGCCTGTTAAATGATTTACTTTGCTGATAGATTGAACCATTTGATTGAGTGGACACTGGCTACTAAGAATCAAAGAGATGACAGTCAGCGGGGAAGTGGTCCACGCAATGGATTCCTGGCTGGGAGTGTGAGGGTTCAAACCCTTTTTCAAAGAAACCCAAAACAAGTGTGACTGCCCGCGTTCAAGCAAACAGGAACCAGAAAAAAAAAACACGAAAGAAGAATACGAACGCGTATTTAATACAACAAGACAAGACAGGCGCAACTTGTCGGCCAACTGGCCTTTGTCAAGTGTAAGATTACAAACAAACAAACACCAGATACAAAAACTATGAGAAAAAGACTAAAACTTCCCTGCTGCTGTGTCCAATGTGAGAAAAGGAACACTGTCAATGAGCAACACTGTTAATGAGCAACACTGTCAATGAGCAACACTGTTAATGAAGTAAAGCAAAGACTTTTCTCATATTGGACACAGCAGCAGGGAAGTTTTAGTCTTTTTCTCATAAGTTTTGTATCTGGTGTTTGTTTGTAATCTTACGCTTGACAAAGGCCAGTTGGCCGAAAATTTGTGTCTATCTTGTCTTGTATTAAATACGCGTTCGTATTCTTCTTTCGTGTTTTTATCTGGTTCCTTTTTCAAAGATAGATAATTATGGGGTTTTATTTGTCTTTGACGTGCTCTTACTCAAGTGTGCTATGGGTTTGTAGGGAAGACTGAGACCACAGAGTTGATTCTCATCCTTGCTAACCCTCTGACTCCAGCACCTGGCCACCAACTGCAAAGATTTAACCCTTTGACTTTCCCACCCTATCACCTACCTTACTGAAGGAAGCTGGTGGGTAGGGTGACTGAGACAAAGGGTTAGGTTTTTGCTTTGATAGCATGATTGACAATGCAGGATGCTGGAGGACAGGGTGCGGGAGTCAAAAAGTTAAATAAATCTCGTTAACAGTGTTGCTCAAATATGCTGATGAACACCACAGGTGTCTGTATATCTCGAATCTGGTTGAAGCATGTTAATATTAAAAAAGTAAGCACAGACCATGGCCCTGTCACGCAGCCTCGAACCAGAGCAAAACTCAGCACCATCATCACTACCATCCCTTTTTCTCATCATGACAACACAATGAAGAATTGTCCTAGATTCTATGGGCCTTCAAGAACCTGCTGTCACGATGATATTAATCAATTAAGGTGTATTTGAAGATGTATAGGAGAGTTGTAATGCTAGCCTTGGGGCAGTAACACTACAGTGGTGCAGAATGTGGGCAAAGGAAAGAAAACACTAAACAACCAGCCAACCAACCAACCAGCCAACCAACCAAACAGCCAGCTAGCTAACCAACCAACCAACCAGCCAACCAACCAGCCAGCCAGCCCACCAATCAGCCAACCATCCAACCAGCCAACCAACCAATCAACCCACCAATTAGCCAACTAACCAACCAACCAGCCAAACAACCAACCAGCCAATCAGCCACCAACCAACTAACCAACTGACCAGCCAATCACTCAACGAGCTAACCAACCAGCCAACCATCCAACCAGCCAACCAACAAACAACCAAACAACATCTGAAAGACAAAGACACTACGAGACTGAAAAGTGTGCCAGCAGCTAGAGGAAATCCAGCTTCCAAGTCAAAGTCTTCGTCACAGAAGTTAAAGCGAAAGGTAGTGGTGGTGATGGTGGTTGGTACACCTGCCTATGAAAGCTTCTAGGAAAGAAAAGAGATGAATGACAATGGTAAAAACAGCTTGAAAACCCATCCGGACATAGGAGGAGTAAAAGTGAACTTCGTAAGGCTGAAGACTGCATTGTGGACATCAGGTGTCTGATAGGTGAGTGGTTAAGATATCCATCAAACGGGTGACTTGGCCTTGAGGGGCCTGACCACCTCAGATACAAGGGTTTAAACCCATACGGAAAAAAAACAACATTGATGACAGCAGATAGCATGGTTATGGCCCAGCACCCTTAGAGTGTAAGAAGTTTAGGGCCAGAATGTTGATTGGAGAAGGTGCTTCTCCTGTGAAGACCTCCTGTTGTTGCAACTGTCCTAAAGGTTTCCGAGTTCTTATTGGATAAATCATTACCATTTTTTTTCAAGTGTGGAAATGTGTTTGGATTGCACTTCTGCAACACTGTATTTATGTATATAATATGCTGGTTAAAACTGCCTTTGTTTCTTTGAAATTTGCACGGGCGTGCGCGCGCGCGCACACACACACACACACACACACACACCCACACACATACACACACATACACACACAAACATGCACACACACACACACACACACACACACACACACACATATGCGTGCGTGGGCGCGCGCACACACACACACACACACACACACTTTCTCTGTCTGTCTGCCTCTCTCTCTCTCTCTTTTTCTCTCTCTGTGTCTGTCTGTCTGTCTGTCTGTCTGTCTGTCTGTCTGTCTCTCTCTCTCTCTCTCTCTCTCTCTCTCTCCTCTCTCTCTCTCTCTCTCTCTCTCCTTATTTTTTCGGTTATAGTATGATGCAGTCGTACGAATATATCTTCTCAGATAACCATTCTTTTTTTTTTCTTTCTTATGAGAGGACAAAACTGAAAATGTGTTCCAAAACAAAAAAATTAGGTATCAAAAAGATTCTGCTTCATGCAATTAAACATGACATTTACTTTATTTACCTGGTGACACATGTCAGCAAACTCTCACCATCAGCAAGACATCAACAGGAAGGCAGCAGCCATTACCCCGGAGCACGACAATTTCCGAACTGCCAGCGCTTTGGGAAATCACCCCGTGATTAAACCTTTGCAACTTGATGACTTGGGTCACATCTGAACTGTGCCCAGGGCAAATCTGTCCCTGGTAGTAATTACTGCACTTGCTATATTTGACCTAAAACGGTAAGGTCGGGTGCATGTTGTCTTGTAAGAGTACAGGTTCACAGCAAACGATTTCTATCTGTCTGTCTGTCTGTCTGTCTGTCTATCTATCTATCTATCTATCTATCTAGCTATCTATCTATCTATCTATCTATCTATCTATCTATCTATCTACCTATCTATCTATCTATCTATCTACTATCTATCTATCTATCTATCTATCTTTTTCTCCCTATCTATCTATCTATATATCTGTCTGTCTGTCTGTCTGTCTATATGTATGTATCTATCTACCTAACTCTACCTATCTATCTATCTATCTATCTATCTTCTATCTATCTATTTATCTAGCTAGCTAGCTAGCTAGCTAGCTATTTATATAATTACCTGATCTTACGCAGCTAAACTACATCATGAAAAATAGACTTTATCTGTTTTGCATCTCGTTCAACAGAAATTATGAATATAGTCTATAAATATTTTTCTATTATGTCTGTGTGCTTGATAAAGCCTATTTGGCCAAACAATTTCACTTCTTTTGTTTTCACAGTTAAATATGAATATTTAATCTTTTGTTTTGTGTGTTTTCTATCAATGTTTACTTTATTTACCAGCAGTCCCTTTTATTCAGATGCAACAGTTTACTAAACACAACCGGCAGATAATTTTGGTGCAAAAGTCACAAAGAAAGGAAGAATGCTGAAGTGTGACTCCGCTGATAACTGCAAGACCTGGACTGTAGACCACTAACATACTGTCAGTGACAAGGGAGGGAAGTCTGTCTCCCAAGGGTCAGTCACAATCAGACAACAGAATTACGTGCAGACCAACAGACAATCACTCAGACAAACTTCCTATTCATAGTACACTGTTCTGGAATTTCAGATTAACCCCATGTTTTTCATTGAAAGATGAGAAAAAGGAGTCATGTTGCAAATTGGCCATTTCAGGAATGCTGCCTGCTTCACGGATAAGTTTAGAATTAGATTTCAGATTAGTTTTGTGACTCATGCTAGAGTTGCTGTTGTCATGTGTTGACCAACCTAGCAAAGGTAAAGGTACAAGTCATGATAGTCTAGATGTTAAGATACTTATAATGTTGTGGCCACAATACTGTAAGTTGAACTTTACCTGAAAAGCATGTGTGTTTTTTTTTTCGTTTTCATTTCAGTTTCTCAAGACGATGCCTCCACACCTAGAACGAATTCCATATGCACTAACGTCATAGGTGCCATGTGTATGGTAGTCATGGCACAAGCCTTAAGCCTGGACATAAACCCATGAGCTGGCCAAGTCCTGAGACCCTACCTAGCCTCATTTGAAATGGGACAAGCTTTTCAGTATACGTCTTTGGGAAGGTTGAGTTAACCATTTTCTTAGATTGACATAAATTGGTGATGGAAGATTGGGATTTAATTTCAGCATGGCCCACAGCAGTTAGTTATATTTACTACACTCAAACAACGTATGCCTATTCCGCAACTTGATTCAGACTTTTCCAGCACATTTCTTCTGTGCTAGAAATTTCCTCTTTTCTGTCACTCTTTTTGTTTCTTTCTTCCTACGTTGCTTTCTGTCATTTCTTTCTATCATTTTCTGCCTTGCTGGTCCATCCATGTGTATATGTTCCATAAAGTCTTGTGTACTTTTTCTTAGGATTGATAATTGGGTACATGTACTCATTTCATTTTTTGCTCTGGGGAGGTGAGATATGCGGAAGCAATTTTAGGTAATTTAGACCTATTGTTTTAGTGTCCCTAAGTATGCTTAAATTTGTGTTGAGGTGTTTTTTTTTTAATCCCCTGTGTAGAAGATTGGACGAAGTGGTCAACGCCAGGGCCATGTCCTTAGATCATGTGCGCGAATGCGTTGATATGTGTATTTTATTTTCTGTTTTTGTCCTGTTGAAGTCTTGTATGTTTTGAGGTGGATATAGCTATGGTTTGTTCTTCTGCCTGTCCTCTTGACTCTGATATGTCATCTATAGAGCCACATTTCTGCTGTATTGATTTTTATTTTCTTCGTCTTTTCTTAGTGTCCAGGCATTGCAGCCATACATCAAAACAAGCCAAATCAAAAAATTTCAAGCCTTATTTTTCTTTGCCATGCCAATTCTTGTCTTCACAAAAATTATGAAGATAACTCACTTTTGCAGCGTATGTCTGTATTCCCATCTCACCTCATGCTTCTGTGTTACGTCTACCTCATGGTGACTGTCAGCAAACTGTCACTAGCAGGGAGACGTTTAACAGGAAGACAACAGCCATCATCTTGAGAAAGACAGCTTCTGAACTGCCAGCGCTCAGGGAAATCACCCTGTGATATAAAACCTTTGCAACTTGATGACTTTGGTAACACTGTGAAACAGGGGATAGGTGAAACTTGTCCCTGGTATTCGTTGTACTTGCCACATAATGTAATTATGTGTATTACAGTTGTAACGCTGGATTGATCATTGTCTTTTTACCAAGACCTGATATGGAAATGCAACATTATAGACCATTATCCATGGCAGTAATTCCAGTTCTGTGTGAGTCTGGAAATGATATATCTAAATTGGTGCTATACCACCATCATAAACAGATAATTTCCAATATAATCTCACCAATACGTTCTAAAATGTTTTGGAAATACCATATAATGATACAAAAGATTTTTAAGGAACAGGAATTGTTAGATCTTGTTTTGCCTTCAGATATTTTAAAACCTAAAAAAGAAAACAGAGCAGAAAATGATGTACGCCTTTTGACATGCCATGTTTTAACTTTGGTTTGGTACAAGAATGATAAGCACCTGTGAATTGCACATGTTTGACTTAAGGTTTATTTTTTTCCTTTCACGAGAAATTTTAGAACTGACTTAAGCGTTATCATTATATTTAATTATTGCGATCCATGAGTATATATCTGTTATGCAATGTGGTAATTCCCAGATCACAGTTCGCTTAAAAGTGTTTCAAAAGATGAGCAAAACCTCAAACTCTGTAACAAAACAGAAGTATAAATATTGACCAGCGGCATTTAAAGTCAATCTGAACAAGCCAGCAGTTTTACTGTTTTGTTGTGATCAAGACAGATTGTACTAATTCTGTCGTAACATGATGAACACGTCCAAGACAGGTTGTACTAATTCTGTCGTAATATGATGAACACGTCCAAGACAGGTTGAATAAAGAAAGATTTAGGAACCTTCAAAGGAAAAAAAATGAACAAAACAACATTCACGCTACCTGGGGTTTTTTTGTTGTTTTTTGTTTTTTTAAACTTTTAGATCGCTTTGTGGGCACATTAACTCCAAAACGATGACAGACAAAATGCTTAACAAAACCATATATTGACATTAGCTGATTATTATTCATAAAATAACACACACGTAAATTAAAAGGAGGAAAAGCATCTGAAAGATGACATTAAAAAAAATTACCAGGACAAAGGTACGACTGAGGGCCCCCGTCTAAGAGGCTACACCGTAAAACCGTGGCCATCTCCAGCCAAGCCTTAGTGCAGTAAATGGATTCACTAATGGGGAGAGAAATAGGGGAAGAAGGGAGGTAATAGGCTTTGTGACCTAAACTGTTACCATCTGCGATAAATTGTTTCAGAGCGCTGTCACCCGTATTCTTCCTTCCTGCTAGTCTTGGGAATCATTACTGATGGAATCAATTTGGGGGGGGGGGGGGCAGAGGTGTCAAGGGAGATCAGCATTTGAGCCCACCTCAAAGACCAGTCTGTTAAAGGAAGCACCTCGGGCTGAGAGGTTGAACCATTTTGATTTATTGGACACTGGCGGCTAAGAATAGCTTAAGACGAACAAGGCAGGATGGCAAAATTGTTGCAGCATTTCTTTTTAAGAGAATCTTCTTTTCCATCTTTGTCGTCATCATCGTCGTTATCATCATCATCATCATAGTCTTCTTCTTCTTCTTCTTCTTCTTCATCGTCATCATCATCACCTTCCTCCATCATCATAATCATCATCATCATCACCTTTCTCCGTCATCATCATCATCATCTCCTTCTTCCTCTTCAAAAAAAAGAAAAATATGTGTGTTACTCAGATAATTGTATCGTAAATGTCTGCACGTCATCATCACCATCATCAGATGCCCTGCCGCATGGCGTTGGTGATCATGGACTTCCATCTGTCTCTGTCTCTTGTTGCCCCAAGCATCTCCTCTATCCTCCTCGTATTTGTCTGCACGTAGGTAGTTAAAACTCTTTTGTTACTTGCGCGTGTGTGAAATCAGAACATAACACCAAAGTTAACTCTCTCGCTACGAGCGTCGGGACTTCCTCACCATCAGCGCTTTGTCTCTCTTTCTTTTCTTCCTGTCTTCCTCCCTGCCCCTATCTGTCTGTCTGTCTGTCCACCAGTCTACCTGTTTGTCACTGTCTCTGTCGGCCTGTCTGCCTGTTTGTGTGTGTGTTTGTTTGTGTGTGTATGTGTGTGTGTGTTTGTGTGTGTGTGTGTGTGTGTGTGTGTGTCTGCGTGTGTGTCTGCGTGTGTGTCTGCGTGTGTCTGTGTGATATGTATGCTTCTCTCTGTCTCTGTTTCTGTCTCTGTCTCTGTCTCTGTCTCTCTCTTTTCTCTCCCTCTCTCCCTCTCTCTCTTTCTCTTTCTCTGTTTCTGTTTGTCTCTGTCTCTGTGTGTGTCTCTCTCTGTCTCTGTCTGTCTCTGTCTCTCTTCTCTCTCTCTATCTCTCTCTCTCTGTCTCTCTCTGTGTCTCTCTGTGTCTCTCTGTGTCTCTGTCTTTGTCTCTGTATATGTCTGTCTTGTCTTTTTCTGTCTGTCTCATTCTCTCTGTCTCTATTTTCTTTCTGTCTCTGTCTCTGTCTGTCTGTTAGTCTGTCTCTGTCTCTGTCTCTGTCTCTGTCTCTCTCTCTCTCTCTCTCTCTCTCTCTCTCTCTTCCCTCTCTTGGTAATTTCTTCTTTGACATCTGAATAAGTTTTGAGATATGTTCTAGCTTAATTAAGGACATTCACATTTGATAAACATATGTAAGGAATTCTTTGGTCTCCAAAGGACTGCAATAAACTAGGAAAGAACTATTACATTAAAAACGATCCAGAGAAATTTGTTGTAATCTCTGTTGCTTTCACTATTTAAAAGCAATTCTTTTTCCTGGATTTTCGTTACATGCAGCACACCAAATACCCAATGCGTTTTATACTTTCTTTTCTGTTCTTTTATCATCATCACCAACAGTGACCACAGTGTGTGTGTGTGTGTGTGTGTGTGTGTGTGTGTGTGTGTGTGTGTGTGTGTGTGTGTGTGTGTGTGTGTGTGTGTGTGTGTGTGTGTGTGTGTGGTAGTGAGTCAGTGAGTGGTGTGTGTGTTGTGTGTGTGTGTGTGTCTGTGTCTGTGTGTGCATTTGTGTCTGTGCATTTGTGTGTCTGTCCATCTATCTATCTAGTATTTATCTATGTATCAGTATATTTATTATACATCTATCTATTCTTGTTTCCTCGTTAATTATCCAATTATGTCATAATCATCGTCATCGTCATGATTTTTAACAACAATAACAATGTCAGAAACAACAAAAAAGGCACATGAAGCACACAAAAAGAACGACAGAAAGAAAGAGAGAGAGAGAGAGAGAGAGCAAGAGAACGAGAAAGATAGATAGATATGTAGGGAAATAGATCGATAGAATGAGAAAGATATCCTCTAAACGATAAAACAAAGACCCATTTACAGAGGCAAAATATATCAACCACTCAGTCTTCATCTTCCCCTGATCGTCCTTGCCAGTGTTCAATAAATCAAATGGTTCAGTCTATTGGCACGATAAATCTATTTTACCGGACTGGGCTTGGAAGGGGACTCTACTGCTGATCTCCCAGGACACTTCTGCCCCCCCCCCCCCCCCCAATTGATTCCATCAGTAGGGAAACCCAAGATGGCAGGAAGGAGAAAGGGTGAAAGCGGTCTTCAACGATTTTCCACAGACAGTTTAGGTCGCAAAGCCTATTGACCTCCCCTTCCTTCATTTCCTTCCCCTGATGGACCTGTTTAATGCGCTGAGATCAAAACTGGAAATGGCCACGCTTCTATCTTGCAGCACGCTCGATATAAATTTCTGTTTATGGTACTAGCCTTGACTAATTTTCAATGATCTCATTTCCCACGTGTTTAATTTTTGACTGTTATATTTGATTAACTTTTCCGTAGATAATTTAAAGGGTAAATCAGGA
>JAPXFY010000032.1:40031259-40043759 GCA_030674185.1 Monoplex corrugatus | reverse complement strand
AAGGAAGATGATGGGATGAGGGTGTTGTGAAACAATTTACCACAGACGGTTACAGTTTAGGTCGCAAAGCCTATTACCCTTTTTCTTCCTCTCTCCCTCATTTAATGAACTCATTCAGCGCACCAAGGCTTGGCCAGAAATGGATCAATTTGAATGTGTAGCACGCTGGAGAAAACGCTTTGATTGTTTCTAACTGTGGACAGTTTTTAATATTGTTGTTGTGATCTTATATTTTGATGTTGTCAGCCTACTTCCATATTATCTTTATTTCGTAGGTAATTATCGTTTTGTTTAGATGCTTTATTAACATTCCTTTTTTATGAATTTGTGAATCTGTGTCATGCATTTCTGTACTTGTTTATTATGTTATCCGTGTGTTTAATTTTCATGTATTTATTCAATTATCTGGTCGTCTGTAATTGTATAGGTATTACTTTCTTTTCTTATTTCTGCATTTGTTTATTCTGTCATCCATGAACTCAATTTTCATGTACTTATTCCATTGTCTAGTCATATGTAATTGTATCAATATAAATTTAATTTGATTGAGTTTACGATTAGTTAAGTATTACTTTAAGCTGACTGAATATAATTGTAGTATCATTATTCATAATTCATGTGTGTGCATGGACTAAAACCACGAATGATTACTTGCACAAATCTTTTTGTTTGTTTATTGTTGTTGTTGTTTTCATTTGTAGACTGAAACTCCCGTGTACATTTGAGTGTATAAATAAACTTCTTATATATTTTTATATGTTTTGTAATTCTTACCCTGCCTTTCAGATCTTCATACTCCCTTTTTGTGGGTGTTGAAGCTGGGTGTTTCTACGTTTCCATAAACCACCAAACACTAGCATTGCTGCAAGACCTGTAAGGTGGGTATTTGGAGATCTGCATGTGTAAATACACATAGGGGGTTCAGGCATTTTCAGTCCTGCACATATGTTGATTGACCTGAGAGTTCGGTAAAGTCTACACCCATCACTCATTGGACAGTACCCAAGCAGGTCCACATACTGGTCCTCCAAACTTGAAGATCATTGTCCTGACCATTCAACTACCGCTCCCATCCCTGCAGAGATTGTGACTGGGAAAGAAAATGCTGTGATATAAAAGGATTGGATCCACCCTCAAAATTTCCTTTGAAGATTACGATAACTCAAATATGTATTCTCTCCTGTGGGGATGCAAGGAGCTCTTTCAGTATGAATAGTATCCCCACCTTCTGCAAATTCTGTTCTAGAAATTTCCTCTTTTCTGTCACTATCTTCGCTTCCGCCTTGTTCAGTTGCTTTCTGTCATTTCTTCCTATCATTTTCTGTCTAGCTGGTCCACTCAACTCTATGTGATTGATAAAGTCTTGCGTGCTTTTTCTTAAGATTGACACTTGGGTTCATGTATTCAGTGCATCTTTGGCTCTAGGGAGGTGAGATATGTGGAAGCGAGTTGAGAAATGCAGAAGCAATTTTAGGTAGCTTGGGCCCGTTTTTATATATGACTTGGTCTCTTTATGTATGCTTTAATTTGTAATCAGGTTTGTCTTTTAAATCACCTGTGCGATAAATTGGACGTAGTGGTCAACGTTAGGGGGGCATGTCCTAAGATTATGGGCGCGAATCCATTAATTTGTGTTTTATTATTTTTCTGTTGAAGTTTTGTATGTTTTGAAGTAGTTATAGCCCCAATATTCTCATGTCGGCTGGACTTTAAATAACAACAACAATAACTATAACCTATTATCTGTCATTTCGTTTTTCGAGCTAGTCCTGAATTGTGAAGATATACTAAAAGAAATCAAATTGTAGGAAAACCGTAGATGTGTCCCAGGCACAGTTTAGGGGTGTCACCAAAGTGATTTAGTCACAAAAAATTTAATCACGGGGTGATTTCCCAAAGCGTTGGCAGTTCGGAAATTGTCCTGCTCGAGGTAATGGCCGCTGCCTTCCCGTTGATGTCTCCCAGCCTGCCATAGTTTGCTGACAGCGCCACCATGTGACGGATGTGGCGTCGAGGCGTGACGAGGGTTGGGGAAACCGATGTACGTCGGCTGAGTGATGGTCTGTCTGTTTGGGAGCCTGTAAGTCTGTCGTCTGGTTGGGACCTGCTCCTGTTACTTGCAGACAGAGTTACTTCTCTTGTCACTTGGCAGTGTGTTACTGGTCTACGGGAAAAGATTTAGCGTCACCTCACAGTGATGTCCCCCCGCTGATTTTAGAGACAGGACTTAGCATCACCTAATACTGATGTCTCCTGCTCATCTGGGGAAAGGATTTAGTGTCACCTCACAGTGATGTCCCCTGCTGACAGGTTGACTTGGGTACTGGAAAGACAGCGTGAGATAATCATGTCATGTGGTCATTCTTCCTTTGTTGTTGACTCACCAGAAATGGATTTTTGGCTGTGTTTAGTAAAGTACTGGAAATAGAATGATTTGCAACACAGATGAGAAGGGGGAGGGGATGGGGATTGTGTTGTGGGTATAACATAAAATCTGTAAGTGAGTATGTCTCGGTACTAAACTTTGTAGGCATTTCTGAGACCAGAGATTAATGTTCCAACATAAAATGGCACTGAATCCCTGTCAACTTCTTATTCAGTTGGCTCCCAGCCTCAAAATGTAATAACAAACTGTATGTTGTCATGGCTGTAACATTGTCTTAACAACTGACCTATGATTGTGGCAGATTGAATGCTATTTTTGTATTTATTTTCATAAGCTTCTCACCTGTCTCACCTGTCGGCGTCACCGGGAACAGTGTTGGCCGCTGCACATGATGTCCTCACAAGTTGCCTCCAGCACTCTCGATCTTGGCTAAGTCTGACCACCTCCTGGAGTTTCTTGCCACTGATGTTTGTGATGTTTCTAGCAAGTGATGCAGGTGGCCGTCCTCTGTTTCTCTTTCCTTCCACTTTACCTTGGAGGACAGTGGACATCAAGTCTGTTCTCTCATTACGGATTGCGTGTCCAACATATTTCAGTTTCCTCCGTTGTATGAGTACTAGAAGCTTGCGTGTAGTACCCAACTCATTCAGTATGCTTTCATTTGAGCGCCTATCCGTCCATTTGACCCTCAGCAGTCTTCGGTAAAACCACAGCTCTGCTGCTTCCACTCGTCTTTCATCCTCTTTCTTCATTGTCCATGCCTCGCAGCCGTATAACATCACTGGCCAGACAAGACATTTTAAGAGTTTTATCTTAAGGTCTGCTGTTATGCTGTGGTCTTTCCAAATATTGTTCAATTGAACCATACTGTTCTTGGCCATTCCAATTCTCATCTTTATGTCTTTTGAGCATGTTCCATCGTGTGTCTTGACTGAACCTAAATATCTAAAGTCCTTGACATTTTCTAGAGGGACTTGGTTTAGCATGATCTGGTCCTGTCTAGTGTTATATTTGCCTGCAACATGCATAACCTTTGTCTTCTTTGAATTTAAGTCCAGCCCAGCTGCCTTTCCAACCCGGTCTACCCTGTACAGGATCCTCCTAGAGCCTGTAATGTTGTCTGCCAGTAATCCTGTGTCATCTGCGTAGCGTAAATTTGACAGGTTTCTACCACCAATATTTACTCCCATGTCTTCTATGTCTGCTTCTCTCATGATATGTTCAGTGTATATGCTGAAGAGATGTGGAGACAGGATGCAACCTTGCCTTACCCCTTTAGTGATGTTAAAAAATTTGCATTATGCTATATAATTATGACATAGTAACTTTAAACTTATTTCTTTAACCTTATCTCTAAGATGGTGTGAAATGCAGAAAACAATTTTAGGTAATAAATACCCCTTTTTGTGTATATTTGGGTGTCCTTACGTATGCTTAAATTTGTATTCAGGTATGTTTTTTAAATCCTGTGTGCGATAAATTGCACGGAATGGTCATCGCCAGGGCATGACCTCAGCTTATGTGCGCGAATGCATTAATATGTGTACTTCATTTTACCTTTCTTCTGTTGAAGTTTTGTAAGTTTTGAAGTGGTTATCACCCTGATATGGCTCTATGTGATCAACTGGGCTTTAAATAACAATAACAATAAATATGAGCTATTATCTGTTATACCGTTTTTCAAGCTTGTTTTAATCATGAAGATACCCTAATACATGACAAATTGTAGAAAACTGTAGATATGTCCCAGACACAACTTAGGAGTGTGACCAAAGTGATTAATTTACAAAAAGTTTAATCACGGGGTCATTTAACAAAGGGTTGGCAGTTCGGAAATTATCTTGCTCGAGGTAATGGCCGCTGCCTTCCCGTTGATGTCTCGCAGACTGCGAGAGTTTGCTGACAGCGCCACCATGTGACGGATGTGGCGTCGAGGCGTGACGAGGGTTGGGGAAACCGATGTACGTCAGCTGAGTGATGATCTGTCTGTTTGGGAACGGTCATCGCCAGGGGCGTGACCTCAGATTATGTGTGCGAATGCATTCATATGTGTACTTAATTTTTCCTATCTTTCTATTGAAGTTTTGTATGTTTTGAAGCAGTTACAGCCCTGATATGGCTCTACATGGTCGGCTGGGTTTTAGATAATATGAGTTATCATCTGTTATATCGTTTCTCGAGCTAGTCTTTAATTTTGAAGATATCCTAATGCAAGACAAACTGTAGAAAACTTTAAATCTGTCCCAGGCACAATTTAGGAGTGTGACCAAAGTGATTAATTCACAAAAAGTTTAATCACGGGGTCATTTAACAAAGGGTTGGCAGTTCGGAAATTGTCCTGCTCGAGCTAATGGCCGCTGCCTTCCCGTTGATGTCTCGCAGACTGCGAGAGTTTGCTGACAGCGCCACCATGTGACGGATGTGGCGTCGAGGCGTGACGAGGGTAGAGGAAACCGATGTACGTCGGCTGAGTGATGGTCTGTCTGTTTGGGAGTGTGTAAGTCTGTCGTCTGGTTGGGACCTGCTCCTGTTACTTGCAGACAGAGTTACTTCTCTTGTCACTTGGCAGTGTGTTAGCGGTCTGAGAGAAAGGATTTAGCATCACCTCACAGTGACGTCCCCTGCTGATCTGATGGAAAGGATTTAGAGTCACCTCACACTGATGTCAACTATGGATAGGTCGACTTGGGTACTGGAAAGACAGAGTGAGATAATCATGTCATGTGGTCATTCTTCCTTTGTTGTTGACTTTGACCAGAAATGGATTTGTGGCTGTGTTTAGTAAAGTATTGGAACTAGAATGATTCACAAGACAGATGAAAAGGAGAAGGGAGGGAGAGTGTGATGTGGCTATAACATACACTCTGTAAGTTGGTAGGTCTTGACACTGAACCTGATAGGCAGTTCTGAGACAAGGGATTAATGTTCAGTCGTAAAATGGCATGGAATCCCTGTCAAAGTCTTATTCAGTGGGCTCCGAGTCTAAAAATGTAATAAAAATCTGTATGTTGTCATGGCTGTAACGTTGTCTTAAAAAGTGTCGTATGATTGAGGTGGACTGAATGTTATTTTTTTTATTCATTTTCATAAACTTACATTATGTTATATAATTATTATGCAGTAATTTTAACGTTATCTCTTTAACCTTATTTCTAAGGGGGTGAGATATGCAGAAGCAATTTTTGGTAATTTATGCCCGTTTTTATGTATGTTTGGGTGTCCTTAGGTATGCTTACTTTTGTATTCAGGTCTGTTTTTTTCTAAGTCTCCTGTGCGATAAATTGGAATGGTCAAGGCCAGGGGCATGTACGTAGATTATGTGTGTGAATGTACTGATATGTGTACTTAATTTTCCCTTTTTTATGTTGAGGTTTTGTACGTTTTGAAGCGGTTATAACCCTGATATGCTCTTGGCAATCCGCTGGCTTTAAACAACAATAACAATAACAATATTCTTATCTCTAATTTTAAGCCCAAACCTAACCTTATTCCTTAACTTTTTAACACTGCAAAAGAGACCAGCTTTGAGCTTCCACCTGACGCTACTCAGTAACACAGAGCTGGTCCTCAGTTCCAGCACTGCTTACAATAGATAGTAGTATTGGCTGAGTGACTGTCTGCTGGTAGCCTCGTAATTCTGTCGTCTGATTGTGTTTGACTGTAGGGAGGGGAAGACAGAGTTACGTTGTTTGTCTTTGGCAGTAGGTTGGTGGTCTGGAGACAGGGTTATAGTCTTTTCATTGTGATAGTCCCTGTTGACTGTTTGATTGGGGCAGTTGAATGAACAAGGTGGCCACACCACATCGCCGTTTTTCTTTCCTTCTTTTCCGTGCAATAAAAATGGACTGTGGGTGAAGTTTAGCACACAGCTGGATCGGAAATAGAGGGATTATAAGCGTTCAACAGGAAAGCTGGAGGGAAAGAGAACACTAAGTAGACCCAGGGAGAAAATATTGGATGGACTTGCAGGATGGCTGAGGACAGGGAGGGTGGGAGATGTGCTTGCAGCAACAAGGGGTAGATTTGTTTGAAGGTCCATGATCACCAACGACCTGCAGCAGGTAACATAATGATGATGAGCGTTCAGAGTAAATAGAAACCAGAAACGCATACGAAAAATGAACGCTATTCAAGTGACAAGATAACTACCATCATATCGCCATAATGGTTCTGGAAAACAGAAAACAGTGTCAACAGAGATACAGTATCAGCAACTTTAGGACAAAAACATGCGCATTATACAGTCTTTTTCCTTACGTAGTTCATGTACCTCATGTACCATGCATTATTGTAGTTACACAACATCGTTTAGATTTAATCTTCTATTGGCGGTATAGTAAATAACTACAATGCATACAATAACAATAACTTATCTGTAATTCTAAACCTAAACATAACCTTAATCCTTAACCTGTCAACATTACTGAAGAGACCAGCTTTGAGCTTCTACCTGACGCTACTCAGTAACACTGAACTGGTCCTCAGTTCCAGCACTGCTTACAATAGATAGTAGTATTGGCTGAGTGACTGTCTGCTGGTAGCCTCGTAATTCTGTCGTCTGATTGTGTCTGACTCTAGGGAGGGGAAGACAGAGTAACGTTGTTTGTCACTGGCAGTAGGTTGGTGGTCTGGAGACAGGGTTATAGTCTTTTCACTGTGATATTCCCTGTTGACTGGTTGATCGGGGCAGTTGAATGAACAAGGTGGCCACACCACATTAACGTTCTTCTTTCTTTCTTTTGCATGGGAGATGCACTTGCAGCGACAGGGGATAGATTCCTGTGGAGGGCCATGATCACCAACGCCATGCAGCGGGGCACATGATGATGATGATGATAAAGAGCGTTCAGAGTAAATAGAGACCACAAACGCATACGAAAAATGAACACTATTCAAGTGACAAGATAACTACCATCATATCGCCATAATGGTTCTGGAAAACAGAAAACAGTGTCAACAAAGATACAGTATCAGCAACTTTAGGACAAAAACATGCGCATTATTCAGTCTTTTTCCTTACATAGTTCATGTACCTCATGTACCATGCATTATTGCAGTTACACAACATCCTTTAGATTTAATCTTCTATTGGCGGTATAGTAAATAACTACAATGCATACAATAACAATAACTTATCTGTAATTCTAAACCTAAACATAACCTTAATCCTTAACCTGTCAACATTACTGAAGAGACCAGCTTTGAGCTTCTACCTGACGCTACTCAGTAACACAGAGCTGGTCCTCAGTTCCAGCACGGCTTACAACAGATAGTAGTATTGGCTGAGTGACTGTCTGCTGGTAGCCTCGTAATTCTGTCGTCTGATTGTGTCTGACTCTAGGGAGGGGAAGACAGAGTAACGTTGTTTGTCATTGGCAGTAGGTTGGTGGTCTGGGGACAGGGTTATAGTCTTTTCATTGTGATATTCCCTGTTGACTGCTTGATCGGGGCAGTTGAATGAACAAGGTGGCCACACCACATCAACGTCCTTCTTTCCTTCTTTTCCGTGCAATAAAAATGGACTGTGGGTGAAGTTTAGCGCACGGCTGGATCGGAAATAGAGGGATTATAAGCGTTCAACAGGAAAGCTGGAGGGAAACAGAACACCAGGCAGATCCAGGGAGAATATATTGGATGGACTTGCAGGATGGCTGAGGACAGAGAGAGGGTGGGAGATGCACCTGCAGTGACAACGGATAGATCAATGTGGGCCATGATCGCCAATGCCATGCGCCAAAGCACATGATGATGATGATGATGAGTGTTCAGAGTAAATAGAGACCCGAAACGCACACGAAATATGAACGCTAATTCAATGACAAGACGAGTGCAACGATATAGCCATAAAAGTTCTGCAAAGCAGAAAACGGTGTCACCAAAGATACAGCATCAGCAAATTTAGAACAAAAACAAGCAATTGTTCAGTCTTTTTCCTAATGTAGTTCATGTGACTCCTTATGTACAGTAATTATTGTAGTTACACAACTTTCTTTAGATTTCATATTTTAAATGTGACGTAGTCAATAATTGCAGTGCATATGTGATCAGATCTGTGCCAAGTACATTATCAGAGTGTGATTACCATGTTAAAGTGACACAGGGTGATTTCCCAGAGCGCTGGCAGATCAGAAATTGTCCTGATCATTAGATTGGCCGCTGACTTCCAGTTGATAGCTGGCTGACTGAAAGAGTTTGTTGATAGTAGTCATCATGTAACGAATGAGTTATCAAGGCGTGACGAACCCTCTATGGGCATGCCTGGGGCTCTTTCAATATACACAGTATCCCCACCTTCTGGAAATTCTGTGCTAGAAATTTCCTCATTTCTGTCACTCTCTTTGTTTCTGCCTTGTTCCTTTGCTTTCTGTCATTTCGTCCTATCATTTTCTGCCTTGCTGGTCCTATATGTGTTTGATATAGTTTTACGTACTTTCTCTTAGAATTGATAACTGGGTACATGTGTTAAGTGGATTTTTTGTTCCAGGCATATGAAATATGCGGAAGCAATTTTAGGTAAGTTGGGTCCGTTAAATATATGTTTTAGTGTCCTTAGTTATGTTTGAATTCATATTCGGGTATGTTTTTAACCCCCCCTGCGCGATAAATTGGACGGAATATTCAACGCCAGGGGCATCTCCTTAGATAAAGTGCGCGAATGCATTGATATGTGCACTTAATTTTCCCTTTCTTTTTTTTTTCTTTTTGAAGTATTGTGCATGGCTCGAAGTGGTTATAACCCTGATATAGCTCTACGCAGTCTGCTGGGCTTTAAACAACAATAAGAATAGGCGTGATAAGGGTCAGGAAACATATATATGCACGTTGGAGGAGTGATTGTCTTTTGTGTGATTCGTAATTTTGCGGCTGATTCTAAGTCTTGGGACTGGAAGACAGGCTTACTTGTCTTGTCACAGGCGGTATGTTGGTGGTCCACCAAGATGGATTTATGGTCATCCCATAGTGATTCCGCCTGTCATTTGGTCACCTGGGCAATGGAAAGAGCAAGACAATGGCACCATTGTCATCAATTTCCTTTTCTTACTTTTCTTTCTTTTCTCTCTTTCTTTCTCTGTTTCTTTCTTTGGTGGTCAGGCAAAAGGGATTTATTTATAGTCATCCTGTAGTGATTCCGCCTGTCATTTGGCTGAACTGGACAGTGGAAAGAGCAAGATAGTCACACCATTGTCATCATTCTTCCTTTTCCTTCTGTTTTTCTTTGTTTGTTTCTTTCTTTCTTTCTATCTTTTCTTTGGAAGTCCGGCAAAAGGGATTTATAGTCACCCATAGTGATTCTGCCTGTCAGTTAGGTCAACTGGGCAGTGGGAAGAGCAAGACAGTTGCACCATTGCCATCATTCTTCCTTTTCTTTCTTTTTTCTTTCTTTCTTTGTTTGTTTCCTTTTTTCTTTTGTTCTTTCTTTGGTGGTCTGGCAAATGGGATTTATTTCACTCCATAATGACTCTGCCTGTCAGTGGGCTGACCTGGGCAGTGGAAAGAGCAAGACAGTCACAGTTGTCATCATTCTTCCTTTTCTTTCCTTCTTTTCTTTTTTTTCTCTTTTTTCTTTTTCTTTCTTTCTTTCTTTGTTTCTTTGGTGGTTCGGCAAAAGGGATTTATAGTCACCCGATAGTGATTCCGCCTGTCAGTGGGTTGACCTGGACAGTGGAAAGAGCAAGACAGTCACACCATTGTCATCATTCTTCCTTTCTTTCCTTCTTTTGTCTTTCTTTTCTTTCCTTCTCTCTTTGTTTGTTTCTTTCTTTCTTTGGTGGTCCGACAAAAGGGATTTATAGTCATTCCATAGTGATTTCGCCTGTCAGTTGGCTGACTTGGCAGTGGAAAGAGCAAGAAGGTCACACCATTGTCATCATTCTTCCTTTCTTTCTCTTTTTTCGGTTTTCTTTTCTTTGTTTCTTTTTCTTTGAAACCAGAATAAAACACGAAAAAAGAATAAGAACGCGTGTTTAATACAACAAGATAAGACAGGCGCAAATTTTCGGCCAACTGGCCTTTGTCAAGCCGGATACAAAAATTAGAAGAAAAAGACTGAAACTTTGCTGCTGCTCCATCCTTTCAATTTTTTTTCTTCCTTTCTTTCTTTCTTTATTTGGTGGTCCGGCAAAAGGAATGTATAGTCATTCCATAGTGATTCCGCCTGTCAGTTGGCTGAACTGGACAGTGGAAAGAGCAAGATAGTCACACCATTGTCATCATTCTTCCTTTTCCTTCTGTTTTTCTTTGTTTCTTTCTTTGTTTCTTTCTTTCTTTTTTATTTCTTTCTTCCTTTCATTCTTTCTTTCATTCATCCTTTCTTTCTAACTTTCTTTCTTTCTTTCTTCCTTTCTTTCTGTCCTTTTTTCGTTTTGTTTATCAAACATAAACTTTTAACAGTCTTTACTCATTCTCTGGAGCCATGATATTTTTCTCAAGACAGATGTTGTGATAACGTGTGTCATAGATTGAGAAGTGGATTACATCGTCTAAGTGGATGAGTCATAATACGAAGAAACTGTAAGCTGTACATATGTTGAGCTCAGAGAATAACATCCTTTTGCTGAATAAAATCAAATCCCTGCAGACTTCTTATTCAGTGGATCTGCCCACGTAAATTGTAGTTAAAAAAAAAAAATTATTGAGTAATATGTTTGACACATCGTGTTTTAACAACTTGGATATCGGATATCATTGCTGCAGATTGAATATGTGCTTTGCGTGTTGACTGTCCACGCCTCACAACCGTATAACATTATCGGTTCTATAATAACATTCAAGAACTCTCTTCCTGATGTTAATTGATAGGCTTTGTTGGCAAGCATGCTTTTCATCTTCTTGAATGCTGTTTTAGCTTGGCCGATTCCGCAGGCTATTTCTGATGTGCATCTACCGTCTGGTGAGATGACCGTTCCCAGATATTTAAACTTATCAACCTGTCTCAAAGTTGTGCCATTTGCTGTTATTTTGCACATAAATGGAATTAGTATCGCTATAACTTAAAAGAAATGAAATATCTGTTACCTCGCTATCTAAAACAACCTGTACTTAACATCAACGTTTAAGAACAAAATGTAGGCACCGTGAGTATAGAAGGAACAGATCTGCTTGCAGCACAATTCAAGAGTACAGCTAACATATTCAGATCACAAAGGGTTAATCATAGGGTGATTTTCCACACTGCCGGCATCCAGGAATTGTCCTGATCTTGGTAATGGCCGCTGCCTTCCTGTTGATGTCTCGCAAGACTTGCGGGAGTTCGGTGACAGCGCCACCTCGTGACGGATGTGCCGTTTTAGACGTGACGTGAATTTCGGGGGAAAGAGACGTACGTTGGTGGTGTGGTGATGGTCTGTTCGTTGCTTGCAATTCTGTCGTCTGCTCGTGGGTCTGCCGTTGGACAGTTTGAGACAGAGTGACTTTTTACCGTAAGTTAGTGGTCTAGGGAAACGGATTTACAGTCATCTCTTGGATAACTGCGCTGTCAGCTGATTAGTCTGGGTGGTGTGTAGGAAAAACAAGATGGTCACGGTGTATAATTGTTTATTTTTCTTTTTGATTTCTGCTGAAAAGCACATCTTATACCAGACATGATTAGGAAAAGACAGGCAACATTTATAGGCCATTTTTTGTGAGGAAGGGGATTTGGAGCACCTGGTCACAACGGGAAAGCAGGAAGGAAAGAGAACACCAGGTAGACCCAGGGAGAGAATGCTGGACGGACTTGCAAAGTGGCTGGGGATGAGGAGGGTGGGGGAGATGCTAGGGGCAAGGAGAAATAGAGATGGTTGGAAGTCCATGGTCGCCAACGCCATGCGGCAGGGCACCTGATGATGATGATGATACCAGATATGATTTGGGACGCGTGTGCACTAAGCATGAGCCGTAGAGAAAAAGAGAGGTAGAGAGGAAAGAGAGAGAGAGAGAGAAAGAAAGAAAAAGAAAGAGAGAGACTAGCAGAAAGACAGAGAGAGAGAGACAGACAGACAGACAGAGAGTGAGAGAGACAGAGAGAGAGAGAGAGACAGAGAGAGAGAGAGTGAGAGAGAGACAGACAGACTGAGAGAGAGACCTAGAGAGAGCGAGAGACAGAGAGAGAGACAGACTGACAGACAGACAGAAA
>JAPXFY010000032.1:40021259-40023759 GCA_030674185.1 Monoplex corrugatus | reverse complement strand
CTGTAGTCAGTTGAGAATCAGAGAGCGACGAGTAAAGACGAAGAAGCATTACCCTGTCTTCCGAGTTGGCTGTAGAAAGAACGAATCATGGTGTCAGAATCGTGATTACGAACTCCAACAAAAATCCAGAAACCATGGAAGATGAACAAGATGAGAGAAGAGCCAGTCGACGACATTCCAAGACTCCCTTGTCTCCTAAACTTGATGTGAATGGAGGAAACCTGCAGAGCAGCTGGAAGAAATTCAAGAGGCTTTGGGACAGCTGTGAAATTGTGACAACACAAACAGAAGAAGACTCAACATACAGAACAGCAGTTTTTCTTTCTTGCATCGGTCTGGATGCTATGGACATCTATGAAGGATTGGCATTTGCTAATGAAGCTGAAAGAAATGACATTGACACTGTTCTCCAGAAATTCGAAGAATACTGTGTGGGTTCAACCAATGAAACTTACGAAGCATTCAGATTCAACTGCAGACATCAAGCAGCAGGAGAATCTATCGAACAGTTTGTAGCAGAACTGCGGAGACTGATCAAGACCTGTAACTATGGTACACTGGAAGACAGACTGTTGAGAGATCAACTCGTACTGGGTGTACATGACGAGACTCTGCGATCAAAATTACTGGAAGTGCGACAGCTGACATTGACTGCATGTATTGATATGTGCAGAGCGCATGAATCAAGTCAACGTCAAACCGTCCAAATGATAAGAAAAACGCAGGACACGCAGGAAGTCCAAGCTTTCAAAGAAAAGAAGACAGCAAAGCAGTATAGCAAAGCAAACAAACCAGAGTACAGAGAGAAATGCGGATATTGTGGTGGAAAGCACCCAAGAGCAAAAGAGAAATGTCCAGCATTTGGAAGAAAATGCAAAGCTTGTGGAGGAAATAATCACTTTGCTTCATGCTGCAGAACACCGAAGAAAAATCAAAAGAAAACAAGAGTTCGGCACTTCGAAGAAGAAGAGACCGACACTGAAAGCGATAATGAAATCCTCGGGATCGAAGACAAAACCAGAAAAAAGGAGAGAAACATACGAGCAAAAATGCTGATAAATGAGATGCCGGTAACATTTCTTCTTGACACAGGTGCAACAACAAACGTGATGTCTGAGAGCCTGTACAGAGAAGTCACAGGAGATGAAAGAAAGCCTGACCTGCAAGAGACGAAGAAGAAGCTGGTGATGTTCAATGGAACAGAAATGAAGCCTGTAGGGGAGATAGTGCTGCGAGTGAAAAACCCCAAGAACAGAAGGAAATACAAAGTCAACTTCGCAATCACCAAAACGGACTGTAAGCCAGTACTGGGACTGAAAGCTGTACAGCACATGCAATTGTTGACGATCAATGAAGAGAACATTGCAACGATAGCGGCGAATCAGAAAAAAGGGGAAAATGCAAAAGATATGCTCACACAGTACAACGATGTCTTTGAAGGAGAAGGAAAACTCGAAGGGAAATTACACCTAGAAACAGACCCTGGTATTGCTCCAGTGAAGATGCCTTGCAGAAAGTGGCCGATAGCAGTGCAAGAGAAAGTGAAGGACGAGCTGAAGAGGTTGAAAAAACTGGACGTGGTCACTAAAGTAGACACGCCAACGGAGTGGATAAGCAGTTTGGTCGTAATAACAAAGAGCAATGGGAAAGTCAGACTGTGCATCGACCCTAAGCCACTGGACAAAGCCCTAAGGAGAAACGAGTACCCCATGCCAACCATTGATGACGTACTGCCTCTCCTCAAAGATGCAAAATACTTCACACACCTGGACGCGTAAAACGGGTTTTGGCACGTTGAACTGGACGAAGACAGCAGTTACCTGACAACATTTGAGACGCCTTTTGGCAAATACCGATGGAAACGAATGCCCTTTGGAATTTCACCAGCCCCAGAAGAATTCCAGAGGAGGATTGACATCGCTCTGGCAGGACTGCCAGGCGTGGTGGCGGTTCATGATGACATCTTTGTTTTTGGCAGAGGCCCAACCGACGAAGCAGGAGCACAAGTTCATGATACCAACCTGAACCGTTTGCTACAGCGATGCCGAGAGACTGGAATCAAACTCAACAAGGAGAAGGTTGAAATGAAACGAACAGAAATATCATATTTGGGACACATCTTCTCAAGAGAAGGCTTGAAAGCCGACCCAAAGAAATTGGACGCTGTCCAACAACTCCCAATGCCAGAAGACAAAGCAGCTGTGCAGAGACTACTCGGTGTAGTCGGATACCTTCAGAAATTTGCACCAAACCTGTCTGAGGCAGCAGCACCACTCAGAGAACTGGTCAAAAAGACGTCCACTTCAGATGGGATGAAGACGTCCACGGAGAAGCCCTGAAGAAAGTAAAGATACTCTCTGAGCCACCGGTACTTCGCTACTTTGACTCTTCAGGAAAGCGTACAACCATCCTTCAGTGTGATGCTTCACAGTTTGGACTTGGAGCTTGTCTCATGCATGATAGTCAACCGATTCAGTACGCATCACGAGCCTTGACCGAG
>JAPXFY010000032.1:39941259-40016259 GCA_030674185.1 Monoplex corrugatus | reverse complement strand
GGACATTACTTGATGTACATCGAGTCAGGCAAGGGACATCACTTGATGTACATCCAACAATTTTATATGTAAGCGTGTGCAGCCGTCCATTGTGACATGGGGATATCTGGTGGGAGGAAGGGCTGTTGTTTTTTATCAAACCAAACCTAAAATCAAGAAAGAATGAAATGTTTATCAACCGATAAAATATCAGCATTTATTTTCAGAGAGAGAAGGGGGGGGGGGACACAGAGATAGACAGAGAGAGAAGGGGAAAGAGAGGGGAGGGGAGAGAGGAGAGAGAGAAGAAAGGAAGAGAAAGAGAGAGGAAAGAGAGAGAGAGAGTGGAGAGAGAGAGATAAAGAGAGCTAGGGAAGGGATAGATAGTAATAGATAATAGATAGATAGATAGATAGATAGATAGATAGATAGATAGATAGACTAGAGTGAGTGAGTGAGTGAGTGAGTGATAGACAGACAAATAGACAGACAGATAGTCAGATAAACAGATAGATAATAGATAGATAGAGGAAGTAGGATAGACAGACAAACAGACAGACAGATAGCAGATAACAGATAGATAGATAAACTAGTAGAGGAATGACACGACAAACAAATAAACACACACACACACACAAACAAATAACACGCACAGACACACATAACAAGATAGAACACAAACAACAAACACACAACAAACACACAAACACATAACAGTAGACACCACAACAACACACACACACACACACAACACACACCACACAACACTCACACACACACACACACCACACACAACACACACACACACAACACACACACACACACACACACACACACACACACACAACACCCACACACACACATGATACACAATCAGTAGATTTCTATACAACATACGACAAATTCCATAGTGTTACCTAAAACTGTCAAGGACGTCGGTATGGGATTCCAGCCATTTTAACAGTTTGGATTCTTTTGATTGTCTCCATTTTTCTGCAAAGTATTGTACGTGTACATGAAAGGATTGATAGCAGAGTTTAAAGGCAGCACAAAGATAGCCAAAGCCACGTTCACCTCTCCAGGAATGGGAGTACCAGCCAATGCCAAGACTCCACACAGTCCAATGGGAAACCAGCACATGAAGTCTGTTACAGCCACAGTGATTAACCGGCGAGCTATGGTCATGTCTCGTGACGCCTTGGTCGTGTTAGTGTTCAGTGTATTCTTCTGTACTGACCAATAGATAACACCTTGGCCAGCTGAGATGAGTAAAAACAGGACAAAATTAAAGACAATTAAAATACTGATAGAATAAACTCGTCCTTTAAACTCTTGCCTTGTAACTGGTAACGGAATACAGATACCTGTCTGACTGTAGAACTCCCAGTGAGATGTCGCGGGAAGTATAGGCACAAACGCAATCATCCAACCAATCAACCAAGTCAGCAGACAAGCCATTGCTGCTGATGTTCTCTCAAATCGCAAGGTGCTGAATGGAAAGTGAAGGACAATGAAACGATCCAGTGTTATGAGCCAGATGCTCAGAGCTGAACTTCACTGGACAGCAGAGACAGAAAACCAGCCACCTTACAGGCCACACTGCTTAACCATGTGTTATCATGATACAAATATTTACCACGAAACAGTTCATCAGCCACACCAATAATAGCGATGTAGACACCCATTAGAAAGTCAGCCATGGTCAAGTTGGTGACAAACACACTGAAACCACTTGAAGAAGTTTTCTTCTGTGCACAGAAACGTACAACAAAGCAGAAGATGTTACCAGTCATTGACAAACAGCTTATCAGCCAGAGAAACCCTCGATACATTGCTGACTGAAGTAAATCTTCACACGATGAAATTTCGTCTTTTGGGGCAAAGCAAACTTTGCCATCAAAATTAAGAGGTAGTATTTCATTGCAACATAGTTTGTGGTTTTCGGTCGTTATGACATTTAAATGGGAAAGGCTTTTGAATACATCAACGGGAAATGTTTTAACGGGACTATCATGCATATACAGTTCAGTCAATTTAGATGTAAACTGAAAACCACTAGAGCTGATGGTATGAATGGTGGTAAAAGTTAAAAACAGTTTCTGCAGACGCAAGAATTTGGACATGACCTTGGTGTCCAACACTGTCAGTGTGGTGTAGGACAGATCAACCTCTATCAGAGCGCTTTGTGTGGCGGCAGATGAGTGGTCACCGTACAGAGAAGTGAGAGGATTGTTGGACAGACGCAGTGTTTGTAGGTTTATTAAATCAACAAAATGAGTCATGTTGACATTCCGTAGTTTGTTGTCAGAAAGATCAAGGAACCTCAGATTGGATAGTGTTATGCTGGTCAGATAAGCTACAGAACAATGGGCCAGAATCAGGTGAATTAGATATGGTGGTTGATTCACACCAGACAGATAAAACAGATTCATACCAGAACCTGTGGCATCCAGGTAACGAAACTGAGGATAGAGTGATGCAGAAAAAGGCTGGTGGCACAGAAATGTGTGACCATGACACCAACAACCCACAGGACAGGTCACACCACACAACAGTTCATCATCATGCTGAGGGCAGTGTGGCCAACCATCACACAGGTGGTCACCATGTAGACATATCATGGAGTTTCTGCATCGAAAGAATCCTGGACAGGTCAGTTTACTACATTCCTCTTCGTCCTCATAATCGACACAGTCGTACATTCCATTGCATCGTGTGTAGACAGGCAGGCAGTCATTGAACTTACCAGGACAACGATAATGGCTGTCAGGACAGGACTCATTTGACATCATTGGTGTTACAGTAAAAGCGTTGATGCCGTTGAAATTGATGAGAGCAGGAGATGGAAAGTAGGGAAACAGGTCTTTTGCTGATTTTTCCTTTTCTCTGAATCTTTCACAGAATTCATCTGATCCATCCAGACAGTTGGACACTAGGTCACACATGTTGTCATGGGACACACACTGACTGTTAGTACAGGTAAACATGTTGACGCAAGGAGGATGTTGACAGAATGATTCATCACTCTTATCTAGACAATCAGGTCTGAAGTTACATACCAGGGTGTATGGCAGCGTGGTGACGTCATCAGCACATGTAAACAAGGGGACTGAAGTGTCATGGCGATCTGTTGAATGAAACCCACCATGTCTGTATGATGAGTGACTGACGTAACTACAAGGTGTGTGTCTTTGCCCACACACGTTATACAGATGTGAACCACATGACAGGATTGTATGTGTCACATGATTATCCTGGCATGTGGTCAGAGACTGTTGTCCTGTGGGAAAGAACAAGTGTGTGTTGTTCAGTGATATTGATACTGGATGACTAGAGCTCTGTGTTGTCTTATTTGTCTTGAATTCACAAACCGCTCCCGTATTCTCATAATAAATATCCGGCTCTACTGCCTTAAGCCCATGCCAACTTACTTTGATATATCTGTCTTTAGATCCCAAGAAAAGGATTGAACTAGAACTAACACTAGCTGTATGATACAGAACAGTCCTGTCCTCGTTATGTATTGTCTTTCTATACATATGTGGAACAGACAGACCACCATAAGACAAACCAGTCCAAGCACTGTACGTAACAAACCCATTTCGCTTGGTACCATTCCGAATCACACTGCGCCAGTCATATTCACAATACGGTGCCCCCAGTACACCTCCCTGTGAGCTACAGTACTCCCTAGCTGCTCTGATGCTGTTTCTTATATCAATTTTAGATGGATTTGTAATATCAGGGTTGACAAACTGATAGCAGTGGTTACATAAGGCCACCAAACCCTGACAGTCAGGACTGCTGTAAGGACAGTGCTCCGTTTCATCCCGTGCATCGTTACAGTCTGTCTTCAGGTCACAGTCTAGATGATGCTGAAAACTAGAATAGTAAACTACAGAGCAATTGAATAAGTTACTCGCTAGGTACACAGGCGTTGTGGAATCATTGTGATAAGAAAATAAAAGTTCGAAGCAACGTCTATCAGTACAATCAGCAGCATCTTTAAAGTAACCACTGATGCCTAATTTGACAGTCTTGAAAATGAAGACTTTGTCATAATTACGTTTTTCCTGACTCCACACCGGTGTTGTAATACCCCTTGAATTATAGATATGCAGGATGATTTCTACTCCAATATGACTTGCTAACTTGACAAAACTAACCATGACGACATTGCCAACTGGAACACTTACACTGCACGTCACCCTATAATGTTTGGATTTATACACAGTCACGTATCCAGATGTTTTTGATGTCATCTCAACAGACGCGTGTGGACATGACTTGTTCAGTGTTGGTAATATTTCTTTTTGTCAATGGGCAATAATGAAAAAAAAACATGACAGAATTAAAAAGTGAAATATAAAGAAATGACCAAAAAACAAAAGACAGAGAGCGAAGGGGAGAAAGACAGAGAGAGAGAGAGAGAGAGAGAGAGAGAGAGAGAGAGAGAGAGAGAGAGATGAGATGAAATGAAATGAGATGAGAAGGGATGGAAGGAAGGAAGAAACAAAAACTCTAACAAAGGGAGTGGATGGTATGCTGGCACAAAGGAAAGTTCACAAGAATGAGAGACATCACAAAATGACACACTCGCATCTCCCCAAAATGGATTTTTAAACATTTGTTTATTATTCATTTTTAACAAGATATAACGCTGTAGAATGTTAGCAAAGCAAAATCGTCTGTATCAAAGATATAAAAGTTCAAAACAAATGCTATACTTCACTTTTATTTTAGTAATCCATGAAAATCTTCGAATCTTTGCTTTTTTGTTTGTTTGTTTGTTCTCATTGATGTCTAAATAAGCCAGGCTGATTGGATGGGCGAACAGATGTGGACCAGCATGTCAATGCTCCTAGCAGGACGGAGAGGATTTCCATGTGGCACCGGTGCTCCTAAAAAATACTCCAATTTTTCAACGACAGGGATATCATATAATAGGTGCTACACAATAAGCTCTAACCTAGCAGTTCATCAGCAATAATGGTAATGCTAATAGTAATAACAACAACAACAGCAACAACAACAATAACAACAGCAACAACAACAATAACAGCAACAACAACAATAACAGCAACAACAACAACAATAATAATAACAACAACAATAGTAACAATAATCATATACTAATAACAATAATAATAAGTGATAATAATCATAATAATAACAGTAACTAAGAGTTCAGATAGACCCAGAGCACCAATGCCTTACCACTCTCCAGACAATCACCTCCCAAGCTCCTGACGCCACTCGATAAGTCATTTCATCAAGGAAAGGGGGCTTGTCCATGCGTTGCGTGACCCATTCGGACCCAGTCATCAGTTTTCTTGTTTACAAACCAAATGGCAAGGTGGAGAGATGACAAGCCAACCCTGGGACATGTCCACACAAAGCACACTAATAGTAACTACTTTGTCATATTCGCAGATGTGATGCGTCTAGTGTGTCGGCTTCAGCCTGCACCGCTGGCAAGCACTGCTGTGCGAAAAGAAGAGCAGAAGGCGTAAGTCTCTTCCGTTCAGTACATAGCCTCTCCATCAGCAAGCCCTATGCCATGCTTCCTCGCGGCGACAGGCGGTAATTGAGCACCTCATGGACTCAGGATGAATCTCGCAGGACTCGTAGGAGGTCTGGCCCCCAGACGTGAGGCATGCAGGCCCACCCGAGTGTGGATACGCCCTGGTGCCCACGAACTTGATCCCCAAGCTATGGGTAAATAGCTCCACTGCCTTGTGGACATCTCGGGAGAGAGTAAGGCTAAGGGAGTTAACCCTGAAAAAAAACCGATGGAAGGCAAGGGGAAACCACCATCGTAGTTTTCCCCAGGAAAACCATGGACAAAAGAAAGAGGAAGAAGAAAGTTAACGACGTCAATAGGTGCTCCAGTGGAGCACCTTCGTCTGATAGGGACTGTCATGGGGTGCAGGTGACACCAGACAGTCAGCCAGCTACTGCGACCAAAATTAAACCCAAAGTCAAACTCAGAAATACCAAAATAGCAACATGGAACATCAGAACAATGTTGCAGAAAGGTAAACTAGACAACATCCAAATGGAGATGGAAAGGCTTAACATCAGTATTTTAGGACTAGGGGAAGTGAGATGGAAGGGGGCAGCATGGTAACATCAGGAGAATATACAGTGATATACTCTGGTGGTAATTCACATGAAAGAGGAGTAGGCATCATAATGGACAAAGACAAATCAAAAGCAGTTAAGGGATACTGGGCAGTGTCCGAGTTTTACGGGTCAAATTGAGAGGCAAACCATTTGATATCAACATCATACAGGTGTATGCACCAACATCCGCAAGTACTCAGGAAGACATCGACAACTTCTTCGAAGGTTTAGAAATGGCCAAGGTCCAATGTCAATCACAAGAAGTTACAGTCAAAATGGGAGATTTTAATGCTAAAGTGGGACAGGATAGGGTGGGGGATATAGTTGGACCTCATGGTCTTGGTACAGAAAATGAAAGGGGAGGGAAACTTGTAGAATGGGCACAGATGAATGAGTTCATAATAGGAAACACCTCGTTTGAGCAGCCTAACAGAAGAAAATGGACTTGGATGAGTCTAGGAGATAATACCAAAAATCAGATTGATTACATCCTGATCAACAAAAGATTTAGAAATTCTTTACTGTCAGCAAAAACACTGCCAGGCGCAGACTGCAACAGTGACCACAATCCTGTAGTGGTTTAGGCTGAAATTGAGGAAAAGGAAACAGACCAAAAGCAACATCAAACTAAACCTTGGACTCTTAAAGACAGATGAAATGATACGTCAAAAATTTAATGTACATGTTCAAAACAAATTCAGTGCTCTGGAAGACGTTGGTGACAGTGAGGAACAATGGACAAAGTTGAAAAGTTCTATAAATGAAGCTTGTGAAGAAATCCCTAAGGCAGATAGAAAAGCAAAAAAGAGCTGGATGACTAATCACATTTTGGGCTTGATGGAGGAAAGGAGGAGGGCAAAGAGAATCGAGGAGATATACAGGAAGATAAACAAAGAAATCAGGTATAGGTGCAATGAAGCTAAGGAAGCTTGGCTGAACACAAAATGCAAAGAGATAGAAGAACGACACAAAATGGATCCTCAGGGTATGCACAGACAAATTGAAGAAATTGTCCACAGGAAAAATACATGCACATCAACTGGTTGCTTAAAATCGAAAGATGGCACGCTTATCATGGAAAAAGACAAAATACTGGACAGATGGGGAGAGTACATTAAAGAACTTCTTGAGGATGACAGAAACGAAGAACACATTATAAAAAAGAAATTTGAAGGACCACCTATAATGAAAAATGAAGTTAGAGCAGCACTGAAAAAGATGAAACCAGGAAAAGCCCCAGGACCAGACAATATTACTACAGAGATGATTGCCCTGGAGGAATTTGGCATGGAAAAAATAAAAGTCCTCCTAAATGAAATTTATGACACTGGAAAAATCCCCAAAGATATGTCAAAATCAATTTTCATTGCACTTCCAAAGAAGACAGGGGCTATAGAATGCGAACTCCATCGCACAATCAGTTTGATGAGTCATGTAACAAAAATCCTGTTAAGAATAATCATGATGAGGACAAGGAATAGAATCAAAAGACAAATAGCAGAAGAACAGTGTGGATTTGTGGAGGGGAAAGGAACTATTAATGCCATATACATCCTAAGAACTATCATAGAGAGGTCAATTGAGATGAATAAGGATTTGTATTTATGCTTTGTTGACTATACCAAGGCTTTCGATCAGGTACGACATGAAGAATTGATCAACCAACTGGAGAGACTCAATGTTGATGGAAAAGATCTACGAATAATCAGGAATATGTACTGGGAACAAACAGCTGCAACGAGAATAGAAAACAATATAAACTTTTTCCAAAACATCAAAAGAGGAGACAGACAGGGTTGTGTTTTGTCACCAGATCAGTTTTCACTATATATCGAAAACATGAGAAACCTACAAGAAGACCCTGGATTAAAGGTTGGAGGGAAAATGATAAACAACATTCGGTATGCAGATGACACCGTGCTAATTGCAGAAAATGAAAGGGACCTACAAAACCTTGTGAATATACTAGAAATAGAAAGCAAATGTAAGGGGCTGGAACTAAACAGCCGGAAGACTGAAGTCATGGTGATCAGTAAAAACATGAAACCCCCTCATGCAAAATAACAGCAAATGCACAACCTGACACAGGTTAATAAGTTCAAATACCTGGGAACGGTCATTTCATCAAATTCAGTGCTCTGAAGACGTTGGTGACAGTGCACATGCACATCGGAAATAGCTGGCAGAATCAGCTGAGCCAAAACAGCATTCAAGAAGATGACAAGCATTCTTACCTACAAATGCCTATCAATTAACATCAGAAAGAGAGTCCTTGAATGTTATATAGAACCAATACTGTTGTACGGATGCGAGGCGTGGACAGTCAGCAAGCAAAGCCAGATGTGGTTTCTAAGAAGAATGTTGAGAGCACCTGATGATGATGATGATGATGATGATGATGATATATAATATATATATATATATATATATAATACATACACATATATATATACATATATAGATAATATACATAGTAGTAGGCCACCCTCAGTCATGGCTGTCCATTGACAAAGTACATCCGTTCTAATGTCTAGATGGGCTGTCTGTTTGGTCCAAGCAGCGTCGCCTGTGACTGTAGAGACCAATGCGAGCGAGGCAGTCTCTGTCACAGCGATTGCATGTGTATGCTGATGCTGGTCTGTTGGCTGTCATCCCTTTTCTGCGAACTCGCTTTTCTGCTGCGGTTGGATATATACCTATATATATATATATGCGTTTTGCATGTGTGTGTGTGTGTGTGTGTGTGTGTGTGTGTGTGTGTGTGTGTGTGTGTGTGTGTGTAAAATAAGCGTTTGTGTATGAATCCTTTTTTTCACAACGAATTGACATATGAAGTCAATATCTTAATGGAATTAATTCGTATCTGTCTTTAACATTTCATCATTGTCATAGATCATCTGCTTTCTGCAGTCTTTTGTGTTCGCTTGAAGGAGCCCAAAATGGCCTGAATTACTGCCTGTCTTGTTTTGTTAATTCCTTGCTTACATTTCAAACGAATTTATAATGTATTGTAAACTTTTTAATAGTGTTTAGTGTGCATGTACATGCTACATCACAATGAATAATTATTACTTTTATATGTCACACTGTCTTCTCAGACAAGGATAATTTCAACTTTAACATCCGTAACAATCTTTCTTCTCGAGCTTGTTCTTTTCGTTCTGTCATAAGTGTCCACAAATACAAGATTGGGTTAAGTGCACAGTTGAATGGTAACATGAACACGATTATACCCACGTAGACTTTGTCTGATACATCTACACCTCCTGAGACCATGACACTGGTCAGTCCCACAAAGAACCAGCACACAGCATCTGTCACAGCCACTTTTACCAATAGGTGGACTGAAGAATACATTGATCTCTTGGTGGAATCAATCATTATTCGATACTTTGGTGTTTGTCTCTTCATGATGACCTGACCAACTACAGTCAGTATATACATGGTAACGTTCATGACCACAATGACTGTGAACCACCTGAACTCTTGTTTGGGGTTGTGATCAAATAAAGCCAGACAACAGAATCCAGACTGATCATCAAGACCCCAGTGTGACAGTCCAGGAATGAATGGTATCACTGACAACAAGATTCCAACAAACCATGCCATACAACAAACTGCAAACATTGACCCTTTGTGAAACGTCCCAGTGATTGAAGAAAAACAAAGGTCCATGATGTGATCCACTGTTATGATCCAGACGAAAAGAACTGATGTCTCACTGGACAGAAGACAAAGAAAGGCAGCAGCCTTGCAAGTCACACTGTTGGTCCAGTACTTTCAAACTGGATGTATTTTCCGCGAGATTGTTCATTGGCCACTGTAACAAAAGAGACGTAGATTCCCATGGCTATGTTAGCAAACTGTAAATGGGTAACAGACATGATGAAAGTGTCTCCAAATATATTCTTTACCACACATGAAACAATTAGACAAGCTGAGTTTCCTAAAACGGCAACCAAACTGACAGAATGAAAAAAAACCTGTGTAGTTCAGTGGGTAACAAATTGACACAAGTGGACAGAACAGGCTGTGGTGCTAAACATTTTAATTTATCAGAACGTTTACCACACAAATTCTCACAACAAAATCTGTGGTGTGATGAAAAGACACGTTTAATATTACTCAATTCTGAAAACATGCATAAAGGAAAGTCACTGACGGGATTATTTCTGATGTCTAATTCAGTCAGTTGGGGTGCATTTTTAAACCCCACAGATCCAATGATTTTGATGCAAGTAAAAGATATATTCAGATAATTTAATTGAGGCAAGTACATAGATGATTTACTGTTGAAAACTTTTAGACAGGTTTTTGACAAGTCAATTCTTCTTAGTGCATAATATACACTGAACGGTTCACATATCAGTAAGGTTAAAGGATTGTTGGATAGAACTAGATTCCTTAAATTCAAGAAATCTTGGAAAACATTCATTTTGATATTGTGTAGTTGATTATAGGACAGATCGAAGAAGATCAAATTTGAAGGATGTACACGTGGTATCTGTACAAAAGAACAATGTGAAAGATTCATACTGATAAGATATATGTTCGCACTAAAATCGGATACCACTATTTCTAAATTCTTCATCGTCAGATAACGCGGTTGAGAAAAGACACCAGCAGAGTAAGGTCTGAGTACATAGGAAAGTGTGACCTTGACACAGACAGCCATCAGGACACTTTATATCACACAGCCATTCATCATCACGCTGTGGACACTGACCCCAGCCATCACACAGTTGATTTCCATGAACACAAACTTTAGAACCACGACACTGATAGAAACCAGGACAGGTGAATGTCCCACAGTCTTGTTCATCCTCACCATATGTACAGTCATAAAAGCCATTACATCGAGTGTAGACAGGGAGACAGTATAACCAGTCCTCTGTACAACCATAATGGGTGTCTGGACAAGACTCATCAGCTTCCATCTCCTGCTGAGTAAAGTAACCTTTGCCGTCTATGTTGATGAGAAATTGCTGCTTCTTATTGGCTTTTTTGACTTCATTAGCACGACCTTGAAAGCAGTTGACTTCATCAGAATCGTCCAGACAATCTGAGTAACATTACATATCTGACTGATCAACACACACTTACCATTGGTGCACATAAATTCACATGGTGGATGTTCACAGAATGATTCATCACTGCTGTCTGACAGTCCTGTCTGAAGTCACACACATAGAGTGTAGGGCACCGTTACAATTTCATCATCACACAGAAACATGTCAATTCTATGTGCAGTATTTGTTCTAGGAAGATTTGCTGCATTTGTCTTTGTCATGATGTTCCAGTAGATGCAAAAGTGCGAATACACGGTCGTTCCACAATGACTTTTGGGATCACATGACAAGAATGTGTGTGTTACATGGCCACCAGGACACTTAGACAAGATCTGTCGAGTCTGTGTCAGAACCGGACAGAGGTGGAAGTAAAACTGGAACAGTAACAGTGTGAACATGTGTCACGTCTCCTGATCGTTTATGTATTTCACACACAGCTTTGTTCCACATTTTCGAACTTCTACTTTCATTGAGTGAAGGCCCATACTCTGAACCATTCCAGGAGAAAAGAACCACTTTGATGGGGATTGCAGGTGATCGATATTGTAAAGGAAGGTGTTGTCATACCAGATAGGAATCTCTCTGTATATAAATGGCACATGGATATAACCGGTTGCAAGACCTACTGCCACTTTGAAAGAAACATAATTTTTAAAAAGATGTAACAGATCATCTGCTTCCTGCCTTGTTTTTATTGAAGCCAATTTCCCACCAATTTTCAAACACTCATACGCTACAATTCTGGGAGGTTCATATGTAGTTAAGGGGATATATTTTAAACATTTGTCACGTGAAGCCACCAAACCCTGACAACCAGGACTGCTGAAAGGACAGTGTTCTGTTTCATCCTGTCCATCTTCACACTCTGACTGAGGTTACAGTCCCAGATGTTGCTGAAAACTTATATAGTGATCTACCGAACAGTTGAACAAACCGTTGGACAGCTTTTGAGGATGACTTGTGTCAGAATGAAAAGAGAATATCATCTTGAGAACGTCAGGATAAGCTTCACGTCCTTTAACGCGGATTTTAACTTTTGATGCAGATATTACTACTGGCATTGTATGATGGTTTTTTGTTGGTAAATAGCCGAATCGTCTACTTCTTGAAGAGTTTGTATTATGTTTTCTGTATGCAAGCAATATTTTTGGACAGGGCCAACTCTCAGAATACAATGTCAGAAAGCTGACCATGGTGACAAACCCAATGGGAATTTTCAATTCTTTCCAAACCAATTTACGCGTGAAATATCTACTCATGTAAGGAACTATTACATGACCACAATGAGCCGATAAATTTTCAACAAACATATCAGTATCTGTTAGTGTATCTATATCAATACTGACTGCAGGAAGATTAAGATGCATAATATAAAAGAGGCCGGTTTGTGACTCAAAGGTTTGTTTTTCAAGCGAATGATAACTACATTTTAAACGGTTGTCATTATAACCTGTAAACTTCAACTCATTGAAAAATGTATGTGTTTCCCATTGTCTGTCAGTACACCAATATTCTAAACGCTGAAGACGAACGCGTATAAGTATGCCATATGGAGCTTCTACACGTAAAAGACAGTAAACTGTAGATTTTCCACACAGCCCATACACCATTCCCTGTCCTTCAGTTAAACTTGTCAATGAATTCTTCTCACAGTCTGGGATATTGACCTTAACGATTGTAGCATTTGTGAGGTTGTGGTTCATGAAATATTTCACACCAGGGCAGATGTCAGTGATGTTGAATTCACTGATGTTTCTGTCGATGAGGGGCGAGCTAACGCCGGCACACACCAGATGGATACAGGACATCAAACCTACAGCCACAAGACCAAGACATGTCCAGTAAAAACAACAACAATATTGAGTAACTACTGACTGTTGTACATGACCCATAATGTCTTCCAAATGATCGTCAACTTTGTTTTTCACATACTGCTACACTTCCTAACTTTAGTCACTGAATTATTAACAAGTGAATAAGATAATTAACAAATGAACTAGCCAGTTAGTGAATAAAATTTTGCTCATTCACGAACGTTGCATATGGGTCAATATGTGCAATATTGTGGTGAACTAAAAAGCATATTTTAACTTGTAACAGACGACAGAGTCAGCAAACAGTACAGTACTGTTTCAGTCTGTACAAGATGGCTGACAACGCGTGGAGAACTTCACATGCACGACTTCTACTCATGGCTTCATACTGAAGGATCCAGACGACGAAATAAGCCATTAGACACAAATCAGCATTTCACTGGCTTTATTAGGATTTAGTGTTAGAAAGTGCTGGTGCTAAGAATGACCACTGTGTTCAAATTTAGTAACATTACTTGCCAACTTTTTTCATCTCTTTCTCTGTCTCTGTCTGTCTCTGTCTCTGTCTGTCTACCTGTCTGTCTCTCTCTCTCTGTCTCTCTCTGTCTCTTACCTTTTAAACTAAATTCGTGACCAGAGTTGCATGACAGTCAATCTGCTAATAAATTGTACACGTACATATTGAAATTTATGACACTGGAAAAATCCCCAAAGATATGTCAAAATCAATTTTCATTGCACTTCCAAAGAAGACAGGGGCTATAGAATGCGAACTCCATCGCACAATCAGTTTGATGAGTCATGTAACAAAAATCCTGTTAAGAATAATCATGATGAGGACAAGGAATAGAATCAAAAGACAAATAGCAGAAGAACAGTGTGGATTTGTGGAGGGGAAAGGAACTATTAATGCCATATACATCCTAAAAACTATCATAGAGAGGTCAATTGAGATGAATAAGGAATTGTATTTATGCTTTGTTGACTATACCAAGGCTTTCGACCGGGTACGACTTGATGAATTGATCAACCAACTGGAGAGACTCAATGTTGATGGAAAAGATCTACGAATAATCAGGAATATGTACTGGGAACAAACAGCTGCAATGAAAATAGAAAACAATATAAGCTCTTTTCAAAACATCGAAAGAGGAGTCAGACAGGGTTGTGTTTTGTCACCAGATCTGTTTTCACTATATAGCGAAAACATCATGAGAAACCTAGAAGAAGACCCTGGATTAAAGGTTGGAGGGAAAATGATAAACAACATTCGGTACGCAGATGACACTGTGCTAATTGCAGAAAATGAAAGGGACCTACAAAACCTTGTGAATATACTAGAAACAGAAAGCAAAGGTAAGGGGTTGGAACTAAACAGCAAGAAGACTGAAGTCATGGTGATCAGTAAAAAACATGAAATGACCTCATGCAAAATAAAAACAAATGGCACAACCTTGACATAGGTTAATAAGTTCAAATACCTGGGAACGGTCATTTCATCAGACGGCTGAAGCACATCGGAAATAGCTGGCAGAATCGGCCAAGCCAAAACAGCATTCAAGAAGATGACAAGCATTCTTACCAACAAATGTCTATCAATTAACATCAGAAAGAGAGTCCTTGAATGTCATATGGAATCAATACTGTTGTACGGAAGTGAGGCGTGGACAGTCAGCAAGCAAAGCCAGAGCAGGATCGAGGCAGCCGAGATGTGGTTTCTCAGAAGAATGTTGAGAGTTCCATGGACAGCAAAGAAAACAAACGAGACAGTCTTGATGGAGGCAGACACAAATAGATCACTCATAAGGAAGATTAGGAAAAGACAAGCAACATTTATAGGCCATTTTATGAGGAAGGGGGATTTGGAGCACCTGGTCACAGCGGGAAGGCTGGAGGGAAAGAGAACACCAGGTAGACCAAGGGAGAGAATGCTGGATGGACTTGTAGAGTGGCTGGGGATGAAGAGGGTGGGGGAGATGCTGGGGGCAACGAGAGATAGAGATGGTTGGAAGTCCATGATCGCCAACGCCATGCGGCAGGGCACCTGATGATGATGATGATGACATATTGAATAGATGTTTCACATCTGTTGTAGATACTTTAATGTTAGTATTCATCATTAGACATATACAACAACCATCTCCTTTTGACTGGATTTTTGTATCTCTCTCATCTATCTATCTACCTATTTATCTGTCTATGTATCTATCTATGTATCTATATATCTATTTATCTATCTATTTATCTATTTATCTATTATCTATCTATCTACCTATTTATCTATGTATCTATCTATCTCGCTATCTATCTATCTATTTATCTATATATTTATCTATCTATCTATCTGTTATCTATTTATCTATATATATATATATATCTAACTGCTTAGCTATCTGTCTTGCCAGCTATCTACTTATTTACCTTATGTATATGTCCCTTTTCCTGAAGACAATTTACACAGATACACATCTCGTTTATATGTAACCAAGATTATTTCATTGATAGGCTGATACAATACAGGTATAACGTATAGACTAGGTAAAATATAGGCTAGGTAGGGCCTCAGAACTTGGCCAGCTCATGGGTTTATGTGCAGGCTTAAGGCATGTGACATGATCACCATACATATACACATGGCACATGTGACGTCAGTGCATATGGAATCCGTTCCGAGTGTGGAGATGTCATCTTGAGAAACTGAAACTATCTACCTCTCTCTCTCTCTCTCTCTCTCTCTCTCTCTCTCTCTTTCTCCTCTCTCTCTCTCTCTCTCTCTCTCTCTCTCTCTCTCTCTCTCTCTCTCTCTCTCTCTCTCTCTCTCTCTGGCTGATCTATGGAAACATGAAAACACCTTGCAAGCAAGTGAGAGCAAGTTTGAGAAAAATGACTTTTGCTTAGAAAGTCTGCTCTTGGAAACTGTGTGACTCTTCGCCAATGAATGAGTCTACTTGTGCCATCTGACCCAGTTGACGTTTAATGCTATTCTTGTAGAAAAAGGTGTCCTTTACAGTGATGAGAACCATTTTGAAAGAGGATGTATGGCTGTTGACCTACATGGTTTTGAAGATGGCACTCAGTCAAATCGATGTTGATAGAAAAAGAGAGATAAACTTGTCAGTATATTCAAACTGATAATTTCCTGAGGAACCATCCTCAAATTTTGCATGCTAATTAGCCACTGTTTAAGTAACCCCACCACAGAGATTCATCTCAATAGATAGAGCACTTCACTTTAGTCACACTTTTGTTTTGAATGTGCATGTGAAAGACATAATTTTGCTACGTTTTGACTGAGTGCATTGGGTAAATCCTACTGACAGTAAACTGACTGTGGCAAGAATAGAAATGAAGACCTGACAAAGTGCACGATGATGTATGTTTAAAGATACACAGAAAAGTTTTTTTTTATAATATCAATAAGTAGATACATCACGCGCGAATGTTGTTGCATAAGCTTTTTGTCAGTGATAAATGCGCAGAACTGGGAAGAAAAATATCGCATGAAAAACTGAATGAAGAAATTTGTGATTTACCAGCTAATGCCTTCTCAAAATAAATGTTTAGAAAAATGTAAAATTTAGAAAAAAATCATACCACTAACTTCCAGAATTATTTATTACAATGTTTGAATAAACATCATGTTAGTTTTGATTATCAACGCAGTTCATTTTCACTCCAAACTCATGGCTGGTGTGTGTGTGTGTGTGTGTGTGTGTGTGTGTGTGTGTGTGTGTGTGTGTGTGTGTGTGTGTGTGTGTGTGTGTGTGTGTGTGTGTGTGTGTGTGTGTGTGTGTGTTGTATTGTGTTGTGTTGTGTTGTGTTGTGTTGTGTTGTGTTGTGTTGTGTTGTGCTACGTTTTGACTGAGTGCATTGGGTAAATCCTACTGACAGTAAACTGACTGTGGCAAGAATAGAAATGAAGACCTGACAAAGTGCACGATGATGTATGTTTAAAGATACACAGAAAAGTTTTTTTTTATAATATCAATAAGTAGATACATCACGCGCGAATGTTGTTGCATAAGCTTTTTGTCAGTGATAAATGCGCAGAACTGGGAAGAAAAATATCGCATGAAAAACTGAATGAAGAAATTTGTGATTTACCAGCTAATGCCTTCTCAAAATAAATGTTTAGAAAAATGTAAAATTTAGAAAAAAATCATACCACTAACTTCCAGAATTATTTATTACAATGTTTGAATAAACATCATGTTAGTTTTGATTATCAACGCAGTTCATTTTCACTCCAAACTCATGGCTGGTGTGTGTGTGTGTGTGTGTGTGTGTGTGTGTGTGTGTGTGTGTGTGTGTGTGTGTGTGTGTGTGTGTGTGTGTGTGTGTGTGTGTGTGTGTGTGTGTGTGTGTGTGTTGTATTGTGTTGTGTTGTGTTGTGTTGTGTTGTGTTGTGTTGTGTTGTGTGTTGTGTTGTGTTGTGTTGTGTTGTGTTGTGTTGTGTTGTGTTGTGTTGTGTTGTGTTGTGTTGTGTTGTGTCGTGTCGTTTCGTCTCGTCTCGTGTCGTGTCGTGTCGTGTCGTGTCGTGTCGTGTCGTGTGGTGTTGTGTTGTGTTGTGTTGTGTTGTGTTGTGTTGTGTTGTGTTGTGTTGTGTTGTGTTGTGTTGTGTGTTGTGTTGTGTTGTGTTGTGTTGTGTGTGTTGTGTTGTGTTGTGTTCGTTTGTGTGTGTGTGTTTGTGTGTGTGTGTGTGTGTGTGTGTGTGTGTGTGTGTGTGTGTGCGTGCGTGTGTGTGTGTGTTTATGTATCTGTGTGTGTGTGGTGTGTGTGTGTGTGTGTGTGTGTGTGTGTGTGTGTTGTGTTCTCTGTTGTGTTGTGTTGTGTTGTGTTGTGTTGAGTTGTGTTTGTGTTTGTGTTGTGTTGTGTTGTGTTGTGTTGTGTTGTGTTGTGTTGTGTTGTGTTGTGTTGTGTTGTGTTGTGTTGTGTTGTGTTGTGTTGTGTTGTGTTGTGTTGTGTTGTGTTGTGCTTGTTGTGCTGTGTTGTGTTATGTTGTGTGTGTGAAAAAACAAAAATTCCTTCTCTTTTCCCAGGGAGGATGTGTATGTGTGTGTGAAGTTTATAAGCCTCTGAGCAGAACGCATTGCATGGATGAGCACTTAACCTGTGTAAATTAATGTGTATAGGCAGTGTTAGCAGTTCTACATGTCTGACCATGCTGGATGCGACAGCCATGCCCACAGTGCCACAAAGTTTCCACACCATCTGTGACGTGACTGCGCCAGTTTGTGCCTCGGGCAGCATTCTTTTTTTCTCAACGTTAAAGCAGAAATTGCCAGGGCACAAATATTCTCGAATCCAACACTTATCAGAATCAACGACTTCAGAGCTCTACGCCTTGTTTCTGTCATAACACCAAAAGGCAGCTGACATGCGACTGTGGAGCTGTCAAATATATGTGACTTGAGATGATACAGTATTCTGACCGAATGTGAAAGTAGCAAGTAATTCTGACTTATTGATGTTGTCTTAGAGTCTCAAGGACAACACATAAAGATGGACCTTAATTAAAGGACAGCCATCAAATTGAGGACTAAAGCCCTTAAAGCGATGGCAGAGGCAGCAGAAAGGAGCTCAAGCTGGATCTGGGCAAGGAGGAACGAAAAAAGTGAACTTCATAAGGATTAAATTCCCTGCAGATGATGTGTGCCCCGTTAGCACATTGGTAAAACCGCGTACCGCAGTTCTGAAGCGCAGAATCGCCCAGGTTCGATCCCCGGCGTGGGAAAAAAAAAAATAGACAACAGCAGAAGGGCATCCAGGAGTCATGACCTGGATGTGGCCCGGCCCCCCGAGAGTGTAAGGAATTCAGGGCCGAAACACTTGTCTAAAGGGGGTTACTTCTCTGAAGACCTTCTGTTGTCTAGCTCTCCCTAGAGTTTCTTTCTACCTGTAGGTGTGTTCACCTTATGTTTGTAGTGATAGCAGTAAATTACGTAGGTGTGTTCACCTTATATTTGTGGTGATAGCAATAAACTGTGCAGGGTAATACACCTTACTTGGTGAATATCTGAAAACGTTTCTGCTCACAGAACAAGGCAACTGTAACAATGGCACATGGGGCAGGACCCATGGACATGACAGTTACAGCTTGACCTTTTCCCTGTCTGCCAGGTGTGGACCTCTTCCTTAGATCTGCAACATCTGCAACATCGACACACATAACAACACACATGGACAGGATAGCTCAGTAGGAAGTTCACTGTCTGCCACGCGTTGACAACTTCCAGAATACTGACGTCATAATGATCATTGATTGACAAATGTACCTGACATATTAACACATTCCATACCGCGTCACGAGATCCTCGTGACTCAGCTTTCTCTCTCTGTGGACCGCGTCACGAAGATTTCGTGCCGTGAACCGTAGTTTCAGTTTTAAGTATATAAATAGAAAATGACCACATTGCTGACGTGATTTTTTTTTTGACAAAGGGAGTATACTCTTGTCATTTCCTTTCTGCGTTTGCACAACGTTTGAAGCGTCAAAAATGGCAAAAGAACAGGCGTAATTTGAGTGTTTCTGAAGTCTCTCTCCTAACATTACTTGGTCAATAGTTAATACAGTGACCTATTTTCTTGGTAGGAAAAGGGTTAAATCTGTCAGTTGAGGCCACTGACAATTTTGTTACAACTGTGAGAAAAGGGAATTCCCGTTTTTCCCTTTCAGTGAACAATGTTTTCAGTGATATTTGTCAGTTTAGCAGTACTGAACATTTGTTCATCATTCTTTACTTTGTACTCTACGGGACACTGTTGTGATATGTGGTGATCTCAGTGCAAGACTTGCAGTGTGGGATTAAATAGTACTACCTCTGTGGGAAATGCCCTCGAAAAAATATTGTGTGATATCAATCTCAGCCCACTCACAGCAACATCACCAACAGATGCTGATACAGAACGCGGTGACACAGACACAGTGATTGATACAGAGCTCTTCTCTTGTAAAGTAACACCACTAATGAGTGCAGAAACACTAAATTCACATGGCAGTGATCACCTACCAGTTGTATTTAAATGATAAAACAGACATCAGCAAGAAACTCAGTAATTAATTCAAGAAAACCATTTCAAATTAACAGTGTGAAATCTTACGTAGTTTTTAAACTGAGATCTATTAAATGAGAAGAGAAAAGAATTCAAACACCTAGAAAGCAACACCCTGGGGAACACAAAGACAGCATGGAAAGAAAATGTCTATGGAAGCCCATGTCAAACAGTTGTGCCGTACTCTGTACTATCAGCTACGCAGAATAGGTAAGATTCGCTCCTTTCTTTCCACTGATGCTGCCAACAAGCTTGCTGTCTCTTTCATACTATCTAGACTGGACTATTGTCTCCATGACAATCAACTATTTAAACTTCAGTGCATACAGAACCACACGGCTCGCCTTGTTCTCCGCAAGCCCGTGAGAGTGCAAAATCTCTGCTTAGAACATTTCATTGGCTCCCAGTAGAGGCTAGGATTCAATATAAAGTTGCCTGTCTCTGCTTTCAGTGTATCTATCATGAGAACATGCAATCCTATCTTGCCAACCTCCTGCAGGGTTACAAACCTCCTCGAACGCTCCACTCTTCTGACACCTCACTGTTGACTGTTCCTCGCTTCTCTCTAGACACCTTTGGTAAAAAGTCTGTCTCTGTCTTTGGCCCAAATGTATGGAACTCTCTACCACTGTCTCTCAGAAAAACTAAGTGTTTCTCAACCTTCAAACGGCACCTGAAAACCCACCTCTTTCAAACTCATCAAACCTGAAGAGCCTTAGTTTGCAAGTCTGTCATCAGACTAATCTCTCCTGCCTGCATAACAGTATTTTGTATAGGGGCCTATAAAGCAGGGTGTGTGTGTGCGTGCATGTGTGTGTATGTGTGTGTGTGTGTGTGTGTGTGTGTGTGTGTGTGTGTGTGTGTGTGTGTGTGTGTGTGTGCATGAGTGAGCATGTGTGTGTACAGCTGAGGAGGGGATAGGGGAGAAATTGAGTGGGAAAGAGACTGAAATACTTTATGAAACTTTAATTTTTGTTTGTATGTAAATTGTGATGTATGATATGCGAATAGTTTATAATTTGTGTGCTAGGCCTAATTTTGATTCATCATCATCATCAGGTGCCCTGCCACATGGCGTTGGCGACCATGGACTTTCAACCATCTCTATCTCTCGTTGCCCCCAGCATCTCCCCCATCGTCTTCATCCCCAGCCACTCTGCAAGTCCGTCCAGCATTCTCTCCCTAGGTCTACCTGATGCTCTCTTTCCCTCCAGCTTTCCCATTGTGACCAGGTGCTCCAAATCCCCCTTCCTCATAAAATGGCCTATAAATGTTGCTTGTCTTTTCCTAATCTTCCTTATGAGTGATCTATTTGTGTCTGCCTCCATCAAGACTGTCTCGTTTGTTTTCTTTGCTGTCCATGGAAATCTCAACGTTCTTCTGAGAAACCACATCTCGCCTGCCTCGATCCTGCTCTGGCTCTGCTTGCTGACTGTCCATGTCTCACATCCGTACAACAGTACTGGTTCTATATAACATTGAAGGACTCTCTTTCTGATGTTAATTGATAGGCATTTGTTGGTAATTATGCTTGTCATCTTCTTGAATGCTGTTTTGGCTCGGCCGATTCTGCCAGCTATTTCCGATGTGCTTCTGCCGTCTGATGAAATGACCGTTCCCAGGTATTTGAACTTATTAACCTGTGTCAGGGTTGTGCCATTTGTTTTTATTTTGCATGAGGGGATTTCATGTTTTTTACTGATCACCATGAATTCAGTCTTCCTGCTGTTTAGTTCCAACCCCTTACCTAATTTTGATTGTCAAGGTGTTAATGCTGTAATACTGAAGTTATAATGTTTTTCCTGTATATGAATTAGAATATTTCTGTTTTTATCTTCATTCAAAATATTGATTATACTTTTATGTACAACTATTGCATGCACAAACACACACACGCATGCAAACATAGCACACACACACACACACACACACACTCATACACACTCACACACACTCACACACACACACACAGACACACACACACACACACACACATTCTTACATACACGCGCACAGCAACGCACACGCACGCACACACACACACACGTACGCATGCACACACACCCAGCAATATATAAACACAGTATGCCTCTTTATTCATATGAAAAATCTGTTAATCTTTCTTCATTACATAAGTCAGTGTTTAAATTTTAATATTCTGTGGTTTCTTATCTGTCTTCTTACTTGTATAGCTTTAATGTTAGTTGTGATCTTATTGTGTATGTAATTGTGAACATTTTTTATCACCTTTTGCCTTTCTTGCGAAATGTAAAGCGCTGGTGAGCATGTTTTTATATGGAATATGCGCTATACAAATAAACATTATTATTATTATTATTATTATTAAAAGCGTGCTGATATAAACGCTTGGCAAAAACACAGAAGACGATATCATTCAGACTGTAATGATATTAGAATAATATTGAATGTACGTTTTCAGCTACAGACCAACCTACAGACTGGGACAAGGCCTGAGTCATAGAAGGAGTCAGGTCAAGAAGGTCCTATGGCTGGTTGCTGGAGACTTTACACCTCGCTGTGTGGATTTCTGTTCTCCTGTCTTATTGGTAAGGGGTTGGAACTAAACAGCAGGAAGACTGAATTCATGGTGATCAGTAAAAAACATGAAATCCCCTCATGCAAAATAACAGCAAACAGCACAATTTGAGACAGTTTGATAAGTTTAAATACCTGGGAAAGATCATTTCACCAGACGGCAGATGCACATCAGAAATAGCCAGCAGAATCGCCAAGCCAAAACAGCATTCAAGAAGATGAAAAGCATTCTTATCTACAAATGCCTATCAATTAACATCAGGAAGAGAATTCTCAAATGTTACATTAAACCAATAATGTTATACAGTTGTGAGACGTGAACAGTCAACAAGCAAAGCCAGAACAAGATTGAGGAGCCAAGATGTAGTTTTTAAGAAGAATGTTGAGAGTTCCGTGGACAGCGAAGAAAACAAACGAGACAGTCTTGATGGAGGCAGACACAAGAAGATCATAAGGAAGATTAAGAAAAGACAGGCAACATTTATAGGCCATTTTATGAGGAAAGGGGAATTGGAGCACCTGGTCACAACGGGAAAGCTGGAGGGAAAGAGAGCACCAGGTAGACCCAGGGAGACGCTACTAGACGGACTTGCAGAGTGGCTGAAGACGAAGACGTTGGAGGAGATGATTGAGGCAACAAGAGATAGAAACAGATGGAAGGCCACGATCGCCAACGCCATGCAGCAAGGCACCTGATCATGATGATGATTGTCATTTTGTAATGGAGAAGATCCCCATCCAGAATGATCACGGGACAAGCCTTAAGCTTGCATACAAAGCCATGAGCTGGCCATGTCCTGAGATTCTACCTCGATAGTTCCCATAACCCTGGGGTCGTGGGGGAGCAGATCCGAGTGATGTGGCAGGGACCTCAACTTTTCCCGGGGCCAGCACCACGAGGATGGCGCCCATCCCCTCTCCCTCGCTTCAAATTCATATTCATCTTCACATTAGTTTTACCCAAGACTTCAGAAAGGCGAAAAGGCTAAATGGTCTTCAAGGGGTGGGGCCTGGGAAATCAACTTATCTCTCCAATGTTTTTTACCTACGCAGCTGGGCAATACCCTGCTCTTCACGATTTTCAACTGGTTTCTTTAGCGTGCGCAGCCAGAAGGCACATGGTTCCGACTCGTTTTCGTCCCCTTCCGAAGTACTAGACGTTCAGTTCGATTTTTGGGTCAAACTGAGGAGAAAATTGGAGGCCTCTACGCGGAGTGAACCCTGGAACCTCGAGTTTAGTTTTTGGCGAGCGAACGTCTGAACCACTCTGCCACTCTTCTCCCTGTATGAACAGAGACAACATCTGCTTCAAGACACGAAAATCATCATGAAGTCTGTAAAGAGCACACCAACTGTTTCGTAAAGAGCAAGTCAGTATCTTCTGCCAATGAGTGGGCACAATAGAATGAATTATCATACGAACAAGGAGCACAACACTCTAGTCTGAAGCAGTAACAACAACAACAACAATAACAACAACAACAATCATTGATCGTCACAGAATGTGCTGTACATAACACAACACTCCTACAACAACAACAATAACAACAATAACAACAGTCATTGATCGTCACAGAATGTGATGTACATAGCACAACACCTCTAGTCTAAAGTAGTAACAACAACAACAACAACAATCATTGATCATCACAGAACGTGATGTACATAGCACAACACTCTAGTCTGAAACAACAACAACAATAACAACAACAACAACAGTCATTGATCGTCACAGAATGTGATGTACAGAGGACAACACCCAAGTCTGAATCAGTAAACAACAACAACAACAACAACAGTTGTTTATCGTCACAGAATGTGATGTACAGAGGACAACACCCAAGTCTGAATCAGTAAGAACAACAACAACAATCATTGATCGTCACAGAATGTGATGTACAGAGGACAACACCCAAGTCTGAATCAGTAACAACACAACAGTTGTTTATCGTCACAGAAACTCCTTCAACCTCCCTAAAAACATTATGAGAGAAATACGGTTTTGTTTACTGGTTTGTTTGTTTTGCTCTGGAGATATTTTGTATAACTGATTTCTTTTTATGTAGGTATTTCATTCTTTGTCATTTTTGTTTAAAGCCAAGTCGACTGCGTAGAACCATATCAGGGCTATAACCATTTCAATACACACACAATGTTTCAATAGGAAAAAAAGCAAAAGAAAATTAAGTACACATATCAATGCATTCGGGCACATGATATAAGGAGATGCCCCTGGCGTTGACCACTCCGTCCAATTTATCGTACAGGAAGTTTAAAAGACACACCTGAGTACAAATTGAAAGATAACTAAGGACACTAAAATATATATAAAAAACGGCCCTGACTTACCTAAAATTGCTTCCGCATATCTCATTTCCTTAGAGCCAAAAATGCACTTAATAAAAGTACCCAGTTATCAATCTTAGGAGAAAGCATATAAGACTTTATCAAACACATAAAGGTGAATGGACCAGCAAGGCAGAAATGATGGGAAGAAATCACAGAAAGCAAAAGAACGAGGCAGAAACGAAGAGAATGACAGAAAAGAGGAAATTTGTAGAACAGAATGTCAAGAAGATGGGGATACTATTTATGCTGAAAAAGCCCCGGGAATCCCCACGGGGGAGAGAGAGATGGGGGGGGGGGGTTCATGTAGGTAACATTATGACAATCATCTCATAACATAAAGTAGAACATCTTTTTTGTTGACTGGCCAGTCGAGTTCTCTTTATCATTACACAGGATTATCAGGTTGATAAGTTTAAATACTAGGGAACGATCATTTCACCAGACGGCAGATGCACATTAGAAATAGCCAGCAGAAACAGCCAAGCCAAAACAGCATTCAAGAAGATGAAAAGCATTCTTACCAACAAATGTTTATCAATTAACATCAGGAAGAGAGTTCTTGAATGTTATATAGAGCCAATACTGTCATACGGTTGTGGGGCGTGGACAGTCAACAAGCAAACCAGAGCAAGATTGAGGCAGCCGAGATGTGGTTTCTAGAAAAATTGTTGAGAGTTCCATAGACAACAAAGAAAACAAATGAAACAGTCTTGATGGAGGCAGACACAAGAAGATCATTCACAAGGAAGATTAGGAAAAGACAGGCAACATTTGTGGGCAATTTTACGAGGAACGGGGAATTGGAGCACCTGGTCACAATGGGAAAACTGGAGGGAAAGAGAGTACCAGATAGACCCAGGGAGAAGATACTAGACGGACTTGCAGAGTGGCTGGGGACAAAAAGGTTGGAATAGATGATTGAGGCAACAACAGATAGAGACAGATGGAAGTCCATGATCGCCAACGCCATGCGGGAAGGCACCTGATGATGATGATGATGATGATCCTATTTGACATGTTGCTACTTTGGACTTCTGTGGATTACTGACCGTGCTTAGGTCTGAAGAAAATGAAAACGATACTATCCCAATATCTAACCCTACCATGCTACCGCAAAGATGCAACAACTACACAACAAATTTCTCTTGTCTCATAAAAGTCCTATAAATGTTGTTTGTCTTTTCCTAAACCTGTTTCTCTATGTTCTTTTTTTGTGTGTGTGTTCGCCTCTTTCAAGATTGTCTCCTTTGTTTACTTTGCTGTCCATGGAACTCTTTGCTGTCCATGGAACATTCTTGTTAGAAACCACACTTCGGCTGTCTCAATCTTGTTATGACTTAACGTACTGACTGTCCACGCTTCACATCCATACAACAGTATCAGTTCTGTATAACACTGAAGAACTCTCTTCCTGATGTTAACTGATAGGCATTTGTTGGTAAGAATGCTATTCATTTTCTAGAATGCTGCTTTAGCCTGGCTGATTCTGCTGTCTGTTTCTAATGTGCGTCTACCATCTAGTGAGATGAGCATACCCAGATATTTAAACTTATCAACCTGTCACAATGTTGTGTCAGTTGCTGTTATTGTGCATAATGGGATTTCTGGTCTTTTACTGATCATCATTACTTCAATCTTCTCGCTGTTTAGCTCCAGCCCTTTAAGCTAGGATCTTAAAACTCCTGTATTAACCAGGAGTCATCGTCTGACTAATGCTTGATAATGACCTGGCCATGTTCTGATGACACAATGATTGATCCAACATCTAAACCAAAGTCCTCTCCAGATATACGCTTTCATCATCCAGCAATAAAACAGTGTCACCTCCTGAAATGGATAGACGCTATAATCATAACCTAGTCTTCTGTAGCCTGTAAGTTGGAGGTTCAGTTGTGTCTGTAAGAGTGTGTGATGCGAATGGTTGCTTATCATTGAACAGTGTGAGTGCACACTATCGTTTTAACTTTATCGTTATTACCTCTTGAGCTTCAGATCCCTTCAAGTCATATGATGAACTGTACTTAAGAGATGTTTTAAGTTTCATGTCCGACCGTTTTGAAATAAAGGTCCGAGATGTGACAGGGTTTTCTGTGCGATGCTAATTCTTTGATTTTGACACAAAGATCAGAGATTGTTACAGTGTTCTCTGCAAAGGTGATAATCATAATCATTTGTGTTTGACACAAAGATGGGACATATTACAGAGTGTTCTGTGTGTACGTGATAATTCTTTGTTTTTGACACAAAGATCAGAGTTGTTACAGGGTGTTCCGTATGATGTTGATCATCATTTGTGTTTGACACAAAGATCAGAGTTGTTGCAGGGTGTTCTGTGTTAAAGTGATAATCATTTGTATAACACAAAGATCAGATATATTGCAGAGTGTTCTTTGTTTAAGTAATAATCATTGTTTTTGACACAAAGATCAAAGTTGTTGCAGTGTGTTCTGTGTTATGATATAATCATTTGTGTTTGACACATAGATCAGAGTTGTTAGAGTGTGTTCTGTGTGATGATATAATCATTTGTGTTTGACACATAGATCAGAGTTGTTAGAGTGTGTTCTGAGTGATGATATAATCATTTGTGTTTGACACATAGATCAGAGTTGTTACAGTGTGTTATGTGTGATGATATAATCATTTGTGTTTGACACATAGATCAGAGTTGTTACAGTGTTCTGTTTGTTGGTGGTAATCATTTGTGTTTGACACAAAGATCAGAGCTATTACACAGTGTTCTGTGTGATGGTGATATTTTTTTGACACCAAGATCAGAGTTATAACTGAAAATCCGCGTGAAAGTGATAATTATTTGTGTTTGATGCAAAGATCCGATTTATTACAAATTGTTCTGTGTGATGATGATAATCATTTGTGTTTAATAGAAATCTCAGAGTTGTGTTCTGTTGAAAGCGATAATCATTTGTTTTTGACACAAAGATGAGACTTGTTACAGAGTGTTCTGTGTAATGATGATAATCATTTGTGTTCGACACAAAGATCAGACTTGTTACAGTGTATTCTGTGTAATGATGATAATCATTTGTGTTTCACAGAAAGATCAGTGTTGTCACATAGTGTTTTGTGTGAAAGTGATAATTGTTTGTTTTTGACACGAAGATCAGACTTGTTACAGAGTGTTCTGTGTAATGATGATAATCATTTGTGTTCGACAGAAAGATCAGAGTTGTCACAGAGTGTTCTGTGTGAAAGTGATAATTATTTGTTTTTGACACAAAGATCAGAGTTATTACACAGTGTTCTGTGTGATGATGATAATCATTTGTTTGACACAAAGATCAGAATTATCACACAGTGTTCTGTGTGAAAGTGACAATTGATTTTTTCTGACTCAAGGATCAGAGATGTGACACAATGCTTTGGACAAATCTGATCACTACAAACCTTGTCATGGTCAGGCAATGCGTGAAACGACCAAGAGAAAAGCTATTTGTTTCTCAAAATGGTTAATCAAATCAAACACTTTCTAAAATAATTGAAATTGATCACATCAAACATTTCTAATCCTTTCACAAAAAAGATTGATTTAATAATCTGGCTCTACCATATATCGTGTGAGTGTGGTGGTAGTGGTGGTTGTGGTGGTTGTGGTGGTGGTGGTGGTGGTGGTGGTGGTGGTGGTGGTGGTGGTGGTGGTGGTGGTGGTGTGTGTGTTGTGTGTGTGTGTGTGTGTGTGTGTTTACAAAATCTGTTGTTGTGGTCATCGTTGCTGCTGTTTGTGGTCGTCGTTAGGATAAATGTATATGTAATTTGCAATCTCGCTTCAGAGAGCACATCAAAAACAGTGGGCAGATAAAAACACATATGGACCAATGTGGAGTGAAAACGATGGACGTGAATGATGTCTTGATATTAGACGCAACAACCCGGGAGAAACATTTTTGATGACGCTTGAAGCATTGCATATAAGAGAATTGGGACCTACGATCAATACCAGAGATGAGTATCGAAGCCGACAGCTGACAATTAAGCTGTAATCATTTTGTATGATCGCTTCACATTCGTGTTTAATGCTGATTTCTGTTACTTGGTATGGTAACATTTGTGTTGTTTTCTCCTTTTCGAGAATTTTGATGATGAGAGAAACGCTCGTAAGATATCAGAAGAATTTCAGAAGAATCTCAAACATGGTTTGCCAATGAAAAATAATGAAATAACGTATATATATATATATATATATATATATATATATATATATATATATATATATATATATATATATATATATATATATATATATATATATATATATGTGTGTGTATGTATGTATGTATGTATACAATATATATATATATACATATGTCAGATAGATATATATATGATGTATGTATATGTGTACATATATATATATATATATATATATATATATATATATATACACATGTATATGAATGTATGTATATTTCTTAAGCAGTGGATGGAACGTGCATTGACACATTTGCATTGCATAAGTATACTGGTTTATAAGTGATCAGATACACACGTTGTAAAGTTCTAAAGCAAAGAAGTAAACACGCAGTAAACAGACTTGTAGTATGCAAGTATATCACTATAACGTAAAAATGTGATGATCAATAAACAGACATTTCTAACTCAGTTAAAACCCTGGCACACCACAGTACAGGATAACGTCTAAGCCAGAGTGGAGTCTTCACAGAGGTGGAACACACTGACTGATCGACAGACTAACAGTTGATTGTGTGTATCTTTTATAACGATAACTATATTCTGAAAAATCAAGAGAGTTCATGTTTCATTTTTTCCCCTTCAGCGTACAGCTCTCCATCCATAAATCTTGTGACATTTACGATCGTAGAGATTTATTGATTGCTGAAAGCTGAAAACTTTCTGCCGTTGTTTATGGTGAAGATTTATTACTTTTGTTCCGTGAAATAGTAGACAATGATAGAAATTATATCGGAGGGAAGAAAACAGTCACCAACATCACACCATCTGCTTCTCACCCTCCCTCAACTACAAAAGAAAAACATCAAGCTTTTGCAAAAGTCTTTTCTGGCATGGTTATTTAATGGGTTTATAGTAATTCCAATGCGCCATGATCATGTTTGTTTGTTTGTGCGTGTGTGTTTGGCGAAGGGGTGGGTAAGCGCGTGCGCGCACGCGTGTGTGTATGTGTTTTGAGGAAAAAGGTTCAAATTGAGGGAAGCAAACTTTTTGCAAAACAACATTACAGCACCTGTATGGCCCCATATGTTCTAGACAACATACATCCTGCAGTGATTTTGGTAAAGGAAAATACCACATACCTGAACAAAAAGTCAAGGCAATGATAGTATTGAGCATCCATCTTGCTCCTAGTATCTTCGCTTTTTAGAAAATAATTTCTCATGGATCCAAAGTGCATATTCTGGAGATGTTCTGTCCTGACAAGCAGTTTCCCAGACTTGAGCGAGCTGTAGGCTCACTTGGAAGATAGAGCCACGCAGTGAAGTCTTTTCCACTTGCGAATGTGTCTTGAGAGTATGGTTGATTTTTCTGTCTAACACGGCAGGTGTCTGCATCTGTCGGGCCTGTTTGACACCAGGATGTATTATGATAGCGTAGAGCATAGACCTGTTATGAAGTCTGATTTCTAGATGGAACTCCATGGCATCATAATTATTATTCCCATTGACATAAAATCATCAGTTATTCCAACATTGTTAAAATCGTGTCAAATCTTGTGACCAATTAATTTTTTAGGATCATCGCACTCATGTAGGTTGCCTTCGTGCTCACCTTTTTTTTCGTCCCATTTTCTACGCCACCTTAATAGCCATATAAGCTGGAACAGTTCTTGCAAGTTGATGATGATGATGCCTATGAGGATGATAATTATGATGCTATGAGTTCCATCTAGGATAAAGACTGCGTGAATGGGCTGTACTCTACGTTTACTATAATCATATATCCTGGTGTCAGCCAGGCCCAAGAGATACAGACACCTGCGGTGCTGGTCAGAAGATTTGAACAAACCCTCAATAACGCATCCTTGAAGTGGATGAGACCCGAATGTATGGTTCCAGTCTTCCCAATGAGCCCATAGCACGCCCAGCTCTGGGTAGGAGCCAGTTAGAGCCGAAAAATCACAGAATGGTTTTTGAAGGGACTGATGGAGATTCGAACCCACAACCTTCCAGTCGGTAGTCCGTTGCGCTAACCACTATACCAGGGCGACCTGTTTTCGTGGCATTTAAATCTTGTGGCCCTGATCTCGTGGTGATATCAGTTTCAATTTCGTCTACACTTCCACGCATGAGGGGAACTAAATTTGAGTTTTTGGTGTCTGAGAATCAGGATGACTGTCGTTGGAGGGCTGTGGTGGTGGTCTGCTCACCTGGCAGTCTTTGATGTGATTTGTGAGTGAGTGGAGAGTGTCTTTAGTTGAGAGCTCCGTAGGCAGTGTCCAGAGAAAGTTGGATCAAGACAGGTTCTTTTGAACTCCACTAATGTTATCCAGCACAGGGCAGCTTGACGTCTTTGGCTCCCATGGATTTCATGGCACAGGGACGTGGACTTAATGAACTTGGGGCTGGTGGTGTGTTGTGGAAGTAGGATTGAGCAGCATGGGATGAATGCCACTGAAGCAGTAAACAAAAAGCACGACTTTTCTTTATCTTAACGAAGAAAATAACAGAAAGTGAGAGAGAGAGAGACAGAGAGACAGACAGAGAGACAGACACAGAGAGACAGACAGAGTGAGAGAAAGAGGAGAGAGAATAGGGAGAAAGAGGAGAGAGAGAGAGAAAGGAGAAATAGAAGCGACAGAGAGAGAGAGAGAGAGAAAGAAAGAAAGAAAGAAAGAGCAAGAGCTATAGAGGTAGAGGAAGAGAGAGAGGGGACACAGAGAGAGGGAGAGAGGCAGAGAGGTAGAGGTAGAGAGAGAGAGAAGAGAGAGAGAAAGAGAGCGAGAGAGAGAATGAGAGAGAGAGGGGGGAGAGAAAGAGAAAGAGCGAGAGAGAGAGAAGGAGAGAGTTAAAGAGATACAACAAACAGAAAAGTACAAGAACGATGGTGTAAGTGCTGAAGATGTGGGGCTGACAAATGGCCATAATGTGCTGGGTTGTGGAGACCATGGACTGACCAGTGTCTGTGACATTGCATAGAAGTGGCTGGGGATGATATGTGCTGTGATCACGTACAGTGCTGTTGGGACTGGGTGGTCTGGTTCTGCCATGGAAGTCTGTTTATGGTAATAAACACATTATTCAGTCATAAGCTGTTGAAATTCTGCTTGAAAACGTGGAACGTGTATTGTACTGGCATATCACTGTGGCATTTGGACTTATGACAATTGTGTCATCTTGTCAGGGAAAGCAGAGACAAGCTCATTCACACTCACACACACACACACACACAACACACACAACACACACACAACACACATACACACACACACACACATATATATATATATATATATATATATACATATATATATTTATCTATATATATATATATATTGTGTTATATATATATATATATATATATAATATATATATATAATATATATATATATATATATATATATACATGCATACATACATACATATATACATACACACAAGAACACACACACACACACACACTCACATTCACACACTGTGACGTGTGTTGACAAAGCATTTCCTGTCTTCCGAGTTGGCTGTAGAAAGAACGAAAGACACACATTGTCATATACTTTCGCATACAACAACAAAACTAATCATACTGATACTGTCACAAAATAATCCAGTGCATGCACACACGTGCACAAACTTTCTTGAATACATCCATCCATCCATCCATCCTTCCATCAGCCAATCAAGCAATCCATCTATCTGTCCATTTGTCCATCCATCCATCCATTCTTCCAGCCAGCCAGCCATACAGTCACCCTTACCATACATTCATCAATGCAACACACAACACACACGCACCACACACACACACACACGCACACACACGCACACACACGCACACACACACATACACACGCACGCACGCACGCACATACACGTACGCACAAACGTGCTACAAGTGCACAATCTGCACGTGGAATTGCTTGTCCATCAGGAGGTTGGATTTCTGAGCTGTTGGACTTTCAAACTTCAATCACATTTTAGCTTTGCCATGACTAGTGCCAGCAGTGAAAAGAAACCAATGCCGGCATTTGCTTACAATTCATTCATTCGTTGTATTTATTTACTGGATCAGTGTCTGTGGGCAGTTGAAAAGGCCCGAAGTGGAAATCAAATCATAAACAGGCGTGAAGTAATATTAATCTTTCTTTAAACGTATTCTAGACTTGTGGATTTGTGGAAGAGAAATGAACTATTAATGCCATATACATCCTAAGAACTATCATAGAGAGGTCAAATTAGATGAATAAGGATTTGTATTTATGCTTTGACTACACCAAGGCTTTCAGTTGGGTAAGACATGATGAATTGATCAACCAACTGGAGAGACTCAAATGTTGATGAAAAAGATCTACGAATAATCATAAATATGTACTGGGAACAAACAGCTGCAATGAGAATAGAAAACAATGTAAGATCTTTCCAAAACATCGAAAGAGGATTCTGACAGGGTTGTGTTTGTCACCAGATCTGCTTTTCATTTTACAGCGAAAACATCATGAGAAACCTAGAAGAAGACCCTGGACTTAAAGGTTGGAGGGAAAATGATAAACAACATTCGATACGAGATGACACGTGCTAATTGCAGAAAATGAAAGGGACCTACAAAACCTTGTGAATATACTAGAAATAGGAAGCAAAGGTAGGGGGCTGGAACTAAACAGCAGGAAGACTGAAGTCATGGTGATCAGTATGGTGATCAGTAAAAAACATGAAACCCCCTCATGCAAAATAACAGCAAATGGCACAACCTTGACACAGGTCGATAAATTCAATACCTGGGAACGATCATTTCATCAGACTGGCAGCTGAACATCAGAAATAGCTGGCAGAATCGGCCAAGCCAAAACGGCATTCGGGAAGATGACAGGCATTCTTACCAACAAATGCCTATCAATTAGCATCAGGAAGAGAGTTCTTGAATGTTATATAGAACCAATACTGTTGTACGGATGTGAGTGTGGACAGTCAATAAACAAAGCAGAACAAGATTGAGGCAGCCAAGATGTGGTTTCTAAGAAGAATGTTGAGAGTTCCATGGACAGCAAAGAAAACAAATGAGAGTCTTGATGGAGGCAGACACAAGTAGATCATTCATAAGGAAGATTAGGAAAAGACAGGCAACATTTATAGGCCATTTTATAAGGAAGGGGGATTTGGAGCACTTGGTCACAACGGGAAAGCTGGAGGGAAAGAGAGCAACGGTAGACACAGGGAGAAAATGCTAGACGGACTTGCAGAGTGGCTGGGGACGAGGGGGGTGGGAGAGATGCTGGGGGCAATGAGAGATAGAGATGGATGGAAGTCCATGATCGCCAACGCCATGCGGCAGGGCACCTGATGATGATGATGAGACTTGCAAGGATAACGGTGAGCTTGATTTTTAACTTTTCTTTAACCTGGATGTCGTTTTTAACGTGGTGTTAGCCCTGATATGGCTCTAATAATCGCTGGGCTAATAGCCCTGGTGTCTGGTTTTTACACAGGCCGTTGGCTCTGTTGATAGATCCATGGACTCAATATCTAGTGTCTTGAGTTCAATCCCGGTGGAAAACATAAACATTAGCCTGTTCGTTGATCATCTTAATGTTTCAGTAACAGATTAAGGTGCTAACTTAGTGTTTCACAAGTGGCCTGCCTCCCTCCTCCCCATTTACAGAACTAACCATCGGGTTGGGGTTGTGCGCAGGTTCAAGGCATAGGATGGGTAATTGCTGCCAGATTCTGGTAAAGAGCATATGGAACTTGTGAGTGCAATGATGTCATCTTGAAACTCTGAACTTTATAACACTGATTCAAGTTCCAGGCACAACCATCACAAGACCAGAATACTGTGAACCATGATTATTACCGTTTTTATCCGAAACGATGCGCCTTTTAAATCCTAGGCACAACAAATATATGACCAGAATATTGTGAACCATGATTGTGTTATACATTCTAATAAAAGTTCCTATGACCACAGAAAGGTGATCCTCCTTCACTGTGCCTTCAGTGGACAAAAAGCCCCACACATCCAGGACCCGTGTCAACACCCCAAGACACCACAAAGTGTCATTTACACGTTTCCCTAACGCCTGGTCCATCTCGTCCGATCTTCATGATGACCCGGTAAGTAACTAGACCAAAACTGAAAACTGGGGGTGGGTGGGATGGGATGGATAGAGGAATGGGGAGGGGTTGTAGTGAGGTGGTGAAGGTCTCATTTTTCTGGGGATCAACATTGTGATGGCTGTGCCAATCTGTTGTCCATCTGATGACGGACTGACTCACAGCCCAATTCATCTCTGGCATCTAGAACACTGAAGATCCTCCCCTTCTCTGTTCTGAGTCGGCCTGTGTGTCTTTCAGGGCCTGGAGGTCTCTTTGTTCAGTTTGTGCCATGATATCCTTGGTCTTCATCTTTCGCGTTTTCCTTCGCGGAAAAAAGTGGCAGAATGGTTAAGACGTTCGCCTGCCAATAACTAAATTCGCGGCTCCAGGTTCGTTTATCGTAAGAGGCGTCGTCTTTTCTCCTTAGTTTGACCGGAAAATCGAACTGGACGTCTAGCCCTTTGGAAGGGCCGAAAAACGAGTCGGACTCGTGGTACCTTCTGGCCTGCGCATCCTGCTGGTACATCTTCCACCTTCTTTCTTTATCCACTTCACAAGTCTGCCTAGTACTTTCTCTCTGGGTCTACTTGGTGCTCTTTTTGCCTCTTCCTTTCATGCTGTGACTAGGTACTCTAATTTCTCTTGCCTCATAAAATGTCCCATAAATGCTGCCCGTCCTTCCCCAATCCTATTCATTCAGGTTCTTTTTCTGTTTGCCTCTTTCAATATTGTCTCGTTTGTTTTCTTTGCTCTGCATACAACTCATAACATTCTTGTTAGAAACTACATTTTAGCTGCCTCAATCTTGTTGACTTTGCGTGTTGACGGTCCACGCTTAGCATCTGAACAAGATCGGTTCTATATCATACTGATGAACTCTCACCCTATAATATAATAATAATAATAATAATAATTACAATATTTATATAGCGCAAAATCTTGATAAAATCAAATCTAAGCGCTGAAGCAGACACACACGCAAGCACGCACGCACGCACGCACGCACACACACGCACGCACACACACAGACACACACACACACACACACACACACACACACACACACACACACACGCATGGCTATAAATGGGGAGAAAGAATAAAAGCAATAAAAGCAAGAATAAAAGCAATGGAAAATTATAGAGAGCATAGCATACAATTATATATTATAACCATGTGATTCCCTCCGAGCGGAGACAGGCTGCAGAGGGGGGGGGGGGGTTGAGTGAGGTTAGGATTTTATGCGGAGGAGAAAAGGTGAGTTTTGAGAGCGGACTTGAAGGAGACAAAAGTAGGTTGCTGACGGACTGAGAGAGGAAGTTTGTTCCAGGAGAGTGGACCAGAAACAGAGAAGGCTCGTGGACCATAGGTATTGAGCTTAGTGCGTGGAAAGCGAAAAGTCAGAGGATCAGAGGCAGAGCGGAGGGTACGTGAGGGAACATAGATCTCAAGTAGGCTTGACAGGTAATCGGGGGCTGCGTTATTGAGGCTTTTGTAGCACATGGTGTCTAGTTTGTACTGTATGCGCTTTGATACAGGGAGCCAGTGAAGTTGTGCCAGGAGAGGAGATATGTGGTCAGCTTTTTTCTTTTTGAGTACAAGGCGTGCAGCATTGTTTTGAATGCGCTGTAGGATGTGAATGGTGGAGGCAGGAAGACCAGACAGGAGTGAATTGCAATAGTCAATGCGAGACATTATGAAGGAGAGAACGAGTTTTGCAGTTGTTTCGACAGAGAGATACTTCCTGATCAGCCTTATACGATGGAGATGATAGTAGCAGGATCTGGCAGTTTGAGAAACAAAGTTGTTCATGGAGAGGGTAGAGTCAATGCAGACACCAAGGTTTTTAGCTGAATCAGAAATTGGGACTGATGTGTTACATAATGGGAGAGAAAGAGGAGGCAGCTGAGAAAGTTTCTGACGGGTGCCAATGAGGATAGCTTCTGTTTTGTCGTCATTAAGCTGAAGTCTATTGTGTGTCATCCAGTTCTTAATGTCCGAGTAACACTCAGTGGTGCGAGTCAACAGGCGCTGTATATTATCAGGTGAGTCACTGTCTTGAAGTTGGGTGTCATCATCATAGAAGTGGTGTTTTATAGAATGGGAGTTGATGATGGTGGACAGGGGGGAGGTGTAAAGAGTGAAAAGAACAGGGCCAAGGACAGATCCTTGTGGAACACCACAGGTCAGGTATGCAGGTTGAGAGTAAGTGCCATTGATGAGAACGGTTTGTTTTCTGTTTGATAGGTATGAAGTGAACCAAGACAGAGCAATGTCAGAGATGCCAAAAGTATGATGAAGTCTAGAAAGGAGAATACCATGATCAATGGTATCAAAGGCTGCAGACAGATCAAGGAGTGTGAGGAGAGAGACTTTGCCAGTATCAGTTGCAAGGAGGAGATTGTTGAGAATGTGTAGTAGGGCAGTTTTAGTGCTATGGCACTGGCGGTAGGCTGACTGGAAAGGATTGAGGAGATTGTTGGCAGACAGGTGAGAGTTCAGCTGGTTGAGGACGACTTTTTCAAGGAGTTTTGACAAGAAAGAGAGATTAGAGATAGGCCGGTAATTTTTCAGTTCATTTGGATCTAAATTGTGTTTCTTGAGGAGAGGGTGAACAATAGCAGACTTGAAAGAATCTGGGACAGTTCCAGTTTGAAGAGAAGTGTTGATGATGTCAGTGATGAATGGGAAGAGAGTAGGGAGACAGTCGGCGTAGAGAGAACCTGGAAGAGGATCCAGTTCGCAGGTTTTGAACGACATGGATCTGATTGTGTTGAGAATTTCTTCTTGTGAGACTGGGGTAAAAGTAGTAAGAGGTGTGCCAGAGAAGGAAGGGTCAGGTGGGCATGGTTGACAGGGTGTCCTGTCAAGCCTGTCACGAAGAGTTTGTATTTTGGTGGTGAAATAGTTGGAGAATACAGATGGGAGTTCTTCATTTGTATGTTTTGTTGGGAGAGGTAAATCTTTTCGTGTGCCAAGGAGATGATTCATGGTTGTAAAGAGTTCTTTTGAAGAAGAGGCATTCAGGATTTTGGTTTGGAAATAGCTTGTTTTTGCTGATGCAATGAGGGTGGATACTTTTGTTTTAGAGGCTTGGAAAAGTTGCCTGTGTACAGTGAGTTTGGATTTGCGCCAGCGGCGCTCTGCTCTGCGGCGGGCACGTTTTGCACAGGCGATCTCATGAGTGAGCCAGGGGGTAGGGGGGCGGTCAGGTAAAAGACGGGTTGTGGCTGGAGCATGAGTGTCCAGAAGATGGTGGAGAGTAGTATAGAATTCATCGGCAAGGTTATGTGACTTTTCAGAAAGGAGACGGGAGGCATCAGATGAAAATGTGGAGATGTCGATAGATTTGAGATTGCGTCGAGTCACTGTGCGCATGGTACGGGAAGGAGGAGAAATGTCGAGAGAACAGAGAATTGCAGAGTGGTCAGATGGATGGGCTGAAGTTAGACGGGTAGAAAGAACTAAGCAGTTGTCAGTAGCGGAATTGTGGTGATCACGAGAAATGATCCAGTCAAGAATGTGACCTTTTTGATGGGTTGGTTCAGAAATGTGTTGAGTCATATTGTGATTGGACAGAGAGTTGATGATATGTCTTGTGTCATAACGGTGAGTGTTGTCATAGTGGACATTGATGTCACCTAGAATGATGAGATTTCCAGGTAAGAGGCAGTAGTGGTCAAGCAATTGGTCAAAGTCAGAGAGAAACATGGATGTGGTGAGTTTGTTGGCAGAGCTAGGTGGGGGTCGATAGACACAGGAGAAGGATCTGTCGTCAAGAACGCTGAATGCATTCTTAGTCTGTCCGGCTCTGCTGGTCGGCCATCTCCAAAGTGAATTCGCCGCCTGGTGAGATTACTGGAGGACTGGGGACATGGTGGTCGGTGAAAAAGAAGAATTCCCTTCATGTAGAGTGACGGCATATGGCACAGCATGATGGGACAGGTTGAAGGGTTTGAAATGTCTGGGAACAGTCATCTCACCAGTTCCCCCAAATACAATACAAATACACAGTGGAACTGTACCAGAGACGTGTTCTTTTCACCCCACTTTAAGGCTCAGAATGATGGAGGATGACAGAGAGCGACCTTATCAAGCTGTCAACACTACACACAAGAAACATTTGAAGAATCAGAGAAATCATCTGGCCTAACACCATCTCCAACCAGTAACTACTCGAAGAGAGCAGAATCACATTATCCAGACTGCCCTCCACTGGACATGATAATTAAACAAAATAATAGTAAGGCGCCAAATATTGATTCAAGAATCAAATCAAGGCACGCACTCCCATCATTCACCAAAACAATAGCCAACAATGACCAAACCTCCAGGGCACAAACACATGCAAATTGGGGTGGGGGATGGGGGGTGGGTGGGGAACAGGACAGGAGTAGGGCGTGTGACCCCTGACTCAAGCTGTCATCTGCTGTATCATGCGCACACACACACGCATGCACGCACGCACACACACACCACACATACACACACACGCACACGCACACGCACACGCACACACACACACACACACACACACCACACACACACACACACACGATGCTGAAGTAGAGTACATTCAAGCCTGTTTGACAAACGACCCTCGACCCATGATGTCTTCTCTGTCACTTTTTCCCACCAAGACTCCAGAAAGGCAAGAAGACTAATTGAGTCTCAAGGGAAGGGAACTGAGAAATGGACCTTTATCTCCAATATCGATAGTTTTTGCCAGGTCAGCCGGGCGAATGCCCTGCTCTTCACGATTTTCAACTGCCGTGGATTCTTTAGGATGCGCAAGCCAGTACGTACCACGAGTCCGACTCGTTTTTCGTCCCCTTTCGAAGGGCTAGACGTCCACTCAGATTTTCCGGTCAAACTAAGGAGAAAAGTCGACGCCTGTTGCGGTAAACGAACCCTGGAGCCGCGAATTTAGTTACTGGCAGCCTAATGTCTTAACCATTTGCCACTTTTTTCCACGAAGGAAAACACGAAAGAGGAAGACCACATATACCATGGCACAAACAGAACAAAGATCTCAAGGCTCTGAAGGACATGCACAGGCTGACATAGGAGGGGAGGATCATCAGTGTTCTATATGCCAATGATGTATAGGGCTGTGAGTCAGTCTGTCATTAGATGGAGAACAGATCGGCACAGCTATCACAACGCTGGTCCCCAAAATGTTGAGATCCTCACCACCTCACTACCCCTCTCGCAATCTCTCCCACTTCCTCTATCATTCCCATCCCACCCACCCCCAGTTTTCAGTTTTGGTCTAGTTACTTACTGGGTCATCATGAAGATCAGACGAGATGGACCATGCAGTAGAGAAACGTGTAAATGACGCCTTGTGGTGGCTCGGGGTGTTGACATTGGTCCTGGATGTGCGGGGCTTTTTGTCCACTGAAGGCACTGCACAGTGAAGGATGATCACAGTCTCTGTCACCATTCTGTGGACACGGGAACTTTTATTAGAATGTGTAACATAACAATTATGGTTTTAACAATATTCTGTTCATATATTTGTTGTGCCTAGGATTTAAAAGGCGCATCGTTTCGGATAAAAACGGTAATGTGATAATCACGGTTCACAGTGTTCTGGTCTTGTGATGGTTGTGCCTGGAACTTGAAAAGGCGCACCGTTCTGAATAAAAACATAACAATCATGGTTCACGATATTCTGATCATGTTCGTTGTGCTTAGGATTAAAAAGGCGCACTGTTTTAGATATCAACATACCTGATGGACTGAACTCCGCACTCGACCAGATTGTGATGTTTTGTTGTTCACAGCCCAATTTCAAGGTTTCCCGTGTGACAAACGGGCCGCTCTTTCCGGGGAAAGGAAATCGCCGAAGTGCGTTGTCACATTTTTATAGTGTATTTTTTGTTTATTCATTAGCACATTTTTCTACAGAATTTTAACAGACGCAATTCTTTTATTACAGTATGATCTTCAACGTGCGCTAGATGTATACTGTATACGGGACTTAAGTTTATTATCTCATTTTAAAGTCTAGCAATCAGACGACCACTCAAAGTCTAATGGAAAGGGGAGGGCAAACAAATACGATCAGTAATGGAATTTTGGTTTCTTGTATCAAAGGTTGATCAGCTTTATTGTTATTGTTATATTATTGAATTTAAAGCTCAGCCGGCTGCGTACAGCCATATCAGGGATACAACCATTTCAAAACATACTTCAACAGGAAAAAAAGAAGAAAATCAAGTACACATATCAGTGCATTCGCGCACATTATCTAAGGAAATGCCCCTGGCATTGGCCACTGCGTCCAATTTATCGCACAATGGGTTTTAAAATCATATATGAATACAAATTTAAACGTAACTAAGGACACTAAAACATGTATATAAACGGGCCTAAACTACCTAAAATTGCTTCTGCATATATCATTTTCCCCAGAGCCAAAAATGCACTTAATACATGCACCCAGTTATCAATCCTAAGAGAGAGTACGTAAAACTCTGTGGAACGCATACAGATGAATGGACCAGCAAGGTTGGAAATGATAGGAAGAAATGACAGAAAGCAAATTAACAAGGCAGAAACAGAGTGATAGAAATGAGGACATTATAAAGTTCAGAGTTTCAAGATGACATCATTGCACTCAGACAGTTCCATATGCTCTCTACCAGAATCTGGCAGCAATTACCCGATCCTATGCTTTGAACCTGCGCACAACCCCTACCCGATGGTTAGTTCTGTAAATGGGGAGGAGGGAGGCAGGCCTACTTGTGAAACACTAAGTTAGCACCTTATCTGTTACTGAAACATTAAGATGATCAACTAACAGGCCAGTGTTTAAGTTGTCCACCGGGATTGAACTCGAGACACTAGATATTGAGTCCACGGATCTATCAACAGAGTCAACAGTCTGTGTAAAACCCAGACACCAGGGCTATTAGCCCAGTGATTATTAGAGCCATATCCGGGTTAACACCACGCTAAAAACGACACACAGGTTAAGAAAAGTTAAAAATCTTGCTCACCGTTATCCTTGCAAGTCTAGAATACGTTTAAAAAAAGATTAATTACTTACCCTGTCCAAATTCACGGAGCTGATGTATTAGCTGATTTGATTTCCACTTCGAGCCTTTTCAACTGCCCACAAAACACTGATCCAGTAAATAAATACAAACGAATGAATAAATAAATGAGTAAATGACAGCATTGGTTTCTTTTCACTGCTGGCACTAGTCATGGCAATGCTAAAATGTGATTGAAGTTTGAAAGTCCAACAGCTCAGAAATTCAAACTCCTGATGGACAAGCAATTCCACGTGCAGATTGTGCAGTTGTAGCAAGTTTGTGCGTGCGTGTATGTGCGTGTGTGTGCGTGTGTGTGTGTGGGGGGGGGGGTGCGTGTGTGGTGTGTGTTGCATTGATGAATGTATGGTAAGGGTGACTGTATGGCTGGCTGGCTGGAAGAATGGATGGATGGATGGACAAATGGACAAATAGATGGATTGCTTGATTGACTGATGGATGGATGCATAGATGGATGGATGGATGGATGGATGTATTCAAGAAAGTTTGTGCACGTGTGTGCATGCACTGGATTATTTTGTGACAATATCAGTATGATTAGTTTTGTTTCTGTATGCGAAAGTATATGAAAATGTGTGTGATTGTGAGTGTGTGTGTGTGTTTGTTTGTGTGTATGTATATATGTATGCATGTGTGTATATATATATATATATATGTATGCATACACACATATATATATATGTATATCGTTGGCCTCTTTACATCTCAGGAGATGATAGTCTGCATCAGGAGGCGTTGTGGTCATGACGTGCACTTTCTGCTGTGGCTGTGAAGGCCGATTCTCGAGTGGCAATCTCTGTCACATCTGCCACATACAAATTGAGTCGCTGTTGTCTGATTTCTGGAACGTTGCTTGCGAAGAGCCCTTTTCTCGTCTGAGTTTTCTGCTCTCCTCTCCGCATTCACAATGCCTGGCTGGACGGCTGTCCTCCACGCTGCCCTGTCTTCCGCCAGAGTCTCCCGAGAGCCTGGGTCAATCCCTGAGCTTCTAAGGTCCCTTTTGCATGCGTCTACAAAGCGTAGCTGTGGGCGTCTTGGAGTTCGCTTCCGGTTTGCCAGTTCGCCGTAGAGAACGTCTTTAGGTATGCGTCCATCCTCCATTCGATGCACATGGCCAAGCCAGCGTAGTCGGCGTTGCTTAGAAGGGCAAAGATGGTCTGTAGGCCCGCACGATGGAGGACCTCTGTGATGGTCACCTTGTCTTGCCATTGGATGCTGAGGATGCGTCGCATGCAGCGGAGATGGAAAATGTTGAGCCTCTTTTCTTGGCTGGCGTATGTGGTCCAGGCTTTACTTGAGTAGAGAAGTGTGCTCAACACACATGCTGTGTACACCTGCATTTTGGTGTTTGCAGTGAGACTGCTGTTGGATCAGACCCGCTTGTTCAGTTTAGCCATAACAGATGAGGCCTTTGCAATTCTGGCGTTGAATTCAGCATCCAGAGAGAGGTTGTCACTTATGGTGGACCCCAAGTACTGAAATTTGTGGACAGTATTGAGGTCGTAGTCTCCAATGTGTAGAGACGGTGGTTCTTCACAGCCTTGGCCTAAGATCTCAGTTTTCTTCAAGCTGATTGTGAGACCAAACTCTCTGCAAGCGTGGGCGAAGCGATCAACGAGCCTCTGGAGATCTTGTTCACTGTGGGAAGCCAGCCCAGCATCATCTGCAAAGAGAGCTTCTCTGATGGTCTTCTTTTCCACCTTAGTTTTGGAACGAAGCCTGGCAATGTTGAAGAGCTTTCCATCGGTCCTTGTATGAAGATATATACCCCTTCTTCAGATCTGCAGAAGGCATAGGTCAGCAACATCGAGAAGAAGATCCCGAACAGAGCTGGGGCCAAAACACATCCCTGTTTCACTCCGCTGCTGATTCTAAAAGGCTCTGATGTGGCGCCATTATAGCACACAGTGCTATGCATATCCTCGTGGAAAGACTCGATGACAGCTGATAGTCTTGGGGGGCAGCCGATTTTCTTCAAAATCTTGAAAAGACCACTCCGACTGACCAGGTCGAACGCTTTCGTGAGATCAATGAAGGCGAGGCAAAGGGGCATGTGCTGCTCGTGGCACTTTTCCTGTAGTTGCCGGACAGAGAAGATCATGTCGATGGTCGATCTTCCGGCCCTGAAGCCGCACTGGGACTCAGGGTAGATGCGAGCTGCCAGCCTCTGAAGATGGGTTAAGACGACTCTGGCGAATGCTTTCCCAACAATGCTGAGGAGTGAGATTCCGCGATAATTATTACAATCACTGTGGTCGCCCTTGTTCTTATATAGAGTCACTATCCTGGTGTCTCTCATGTCTCTCGGAATGAAGCCTTCCTTCCAGCACATGCACAAAAGTTCATGCAGCTCGTTGAGAAGAGCAGGCTTCCCGCACTTGATGACCTCTGGAGGTATTCCGTCTTCACCAGGGGCTTTTCCCGTACCAAACCGTCAATCGCCTTGCTTAGTTCTTCAAGGTTTGGCTCAGCATCCAACTCCTTCATGACAGGCAAGTCCTCAATAGCATTCAGGGCAGCATTGGTGACAAAGTTCTGTGTGGAGTACAGCTCCAGATAGTGCTCTACCCATCTCTCCATCTACTTTGCTGAGTCTGTGATGCTCTCTCCTGCTTTGGACTTAAGAGGAGCTGACATGGAGGCTGCTGGACCAGTCGCTTGTTTGATGCCAGCGTACATAATAATAATAATAATAATGTTTATTTGTATAGCGCATATTCCATGTAAAAACATGCTCACCAGCGCTTTACATTTCGCAAGAAAGGCAAAAGGTGATAAAAAATGTTCACAATTACATACACAATAAGATAACAACAAACATTAAAGCTATACAAGTAAGAAGACACATAAGAAACCACAGAATATTAAAATTTAAACACTGACTTATGTAATGAAGAAAGATTAACAGATTTTTCATATGAATAAAGAGGCATACTGTGTTTATATATTGCTGCGTGTGTGTGCTTGCGTACGTGTGTGTGTACATGTGTGTGTGCGTGCGTGTGCGTTGCTGTGCGCGTGTGTTTGTAAGAATGTGTGTGTGTGTGTGTGTGTGTGTGTGTGTGTGTGTGTGTGTGTGTGTGAGAGAGAGAGAGAGAGAGAGAGAGAGTGTGTGTATGTACATGCTGCCAGTGTTGCCTGATTCTGCTGACTGCTGAATACTTGAGCTTAAATGTAGCCAATAGTCGTTGGCGTTTCGCCAAGCAGTTTGTTGGGCCTTGCTGCGGGCAGCTCTGTAAGCATCACGAGTAGTTTGGGTATTGTTGTTTTTATACGCAAGTAAAGCCTTGCGTTTAGCTTCCACTACTGGTTCCATTTCTGCCAGTTTGCCTCAAACCAGTCGGGATTCTTTCGTTCTTTTTTCCCAAATATACTCAGGACAGACTGATAGATTGTGTCCTTCACGTGATTCCACTTTTCCTCAGCGTTTTGAATCTCTGAGCCATTCTTGACCACTTCATTCAGGGTTTCTACAAACTCCCCAGCCTTGGCCGGATCGGACATGCGACAGGCATCAATCCTTGGGCGACCTTTCTTCTATGAGTGGTGCAGTCTTCTGGGTAGAAGCTTGATCTTGCTGCGTACCAGGATGTGGTCTGTGTCGCAATCAGCGCTGTGGAAACTCCTTGTGTTGAGGACGTTGTTAAGGTCCGACTTCCTTGTTAAGATGAGGTCGAGCTGATGCCAGTGGTGGGATCTGGGTTGGTGCCATGACACCTTGTGCTTCTCCTTATTGTTGAAGAAGGTGTTGGTGATGGCCAGCTTGTGGTAAGAGCAAAGTTCCAGGAGTCTTTGACCATTCTCATTTTGCTTCCCAACACCATGATGTCCAATGCTGGTTGGCCAGGCCTCAAAATCAGCACCTACGCGTGCGTTCAGGTCTCCCAATATGAAGAGACTTTCCTTGCTGGGAACTCCTCTGACAACAGCATCCAGGGCCTCATAGAACTGGTCCTCGACGTCGGGTGAGGAGCTTAATGTTAGGGCATAGGCACAGATGAAGTTGACTGTGCCTGAACTGGTCGTCATTTTTAGAGTGAGCAGTCTCTCCGTACCTCCCGTGGGGAGCTCTACGGTTGCTAGGAGGGAGTTCTTTATAGCGAAGCCCACACCATGAATACGTGGCTCCTCTGGGTTCTTCCCCTGCCAGTAGAACGTGTAGTTCTTCTCACGCAGTGATCGGTCCCCAGGTAGCCTTGTCTCCTGTAATGCAGCGATGTCGACGTTGAGTCGCTGAAGCTCCCTGTCTATCACGGCCGTCTTCCTCGTGTCGTCTAACAGCTGTAGGTCGCTGTCAAAACCAGGACACATTGTCCTTACATTCCAGCTTGTTATCAGAAGAGCTGGCATCTTCTTTTTCTTCTTTGTGTTGCCTGGTGCCTGGTATTTACAACCTGACTGTCAAGTTTCCTCTAAGCTCCAAGCACCCATTGGAGCAAACAGGTTTGGCGGGGTAACATCTTACTGACTGGGGGCTGCCCAGCTTGAGGCGGGTGGTAGCTACCCAATGGAATGCGAAGATTCCTCCCACCATCGAGAGTAACCCCTGGCACCTGGCTCTATGCCGAAAAAGCCTAGGCTTTAAACCGGTATCTGCTACTCTCCGTGTTGTGTCGATGCTGTGTTGCCAGCGAAGCAGGCCTGGGCAAGTAAATATGGAGGACGAGCTGTTGCCCATGCAGCAGATCCCCCCTCTCCTCACCACTAGTAGAATCCAGGGGAAAGACAGAGGCCTGTACGCCTGGTACCAGGGGTGACGCAGGAGTTGCCAGAACGAGGTTGTAGACAATGACGAACTGCCTTAGGGATTCCGACTCCGGATTTTTCCTTGAGATTTACTTCTGAAGCCTTTCCCTTGAATGGGTGTAGCCGCGAGGCAGCAGAGGTTTGAAGTTGGAGGTTTCCTTCTCCTAGACAGACTGCCTTTCCGGGCTGACGAGTCCCATCTACCCGATGCAGTGATAATATCATATCACCCCCTCACGTGGTTTGGCACGCCTGCTGAGGTGAGGTCCCGGTGTCGTAGAATATTTCGGAACCAGGATAAATCGGAACCGGTTCCCAAAAATCCTAGGATATTTCGGAACCATTCCCATTTATCCCGCACCTGGCGGCAGGATATTTGGGAACCTTCAGGATATTTCGGAACCACCTTCTAGACGCTTTCATATGATTTTCTGAGTTTCTAGACGCTTTCAAATCAGAGTTTACACTTTGTACACTTTTTATTTGTTATTCATTCAAAGTAGGCTGGCTTTCATGAGTTTGTGCAAAGTAAACAAGTAAAAACAAGTAAAAAAGTAAACTCGTTCATCTCGTTCATCTGAATCCAACCACTGGTGCATAGTGGCACCTGGTGCTGTTGTCCAGATAAAGTGCGCACGGTGTAGGCTGGTCCTTGGTGAACTTGTATGGTTTGCGCTGGTCCACTGGTTTCTTCGACTCCTCTGCAGCGGCCTTTTGTGCGGCTTTTTGTTCCTCCACCATTGCAGGAGACACATAGGGGAATCTACCCCAGGAGAGTTTGTCCTGGTCGGGTGAAGTGCCTTGCCCAAATATGTAGGTGTAAATATCCATCTGGGCAGCCGTGAATATTTCAACGTCTGTGCCCCACACTGAAGACCGTGGCATATTGGTGCGCAGAATGTACTTCCAGACGGGCTCCCGCCCAGTGAATTGCTGGATCACTGAACCTGGACCTGCCTTGGCAATCGCTTCTGTAATGACAGCTCTGACCATCAGGTGGTCCTCTTCGTCACCAGATATAAGGTAGGCCAACGCACGGAAGAGGCAGTTCCCATCCCCTTGCACCTTCCTGGTGACCAGAGTTTCAGTAATCTTGTGCCCATTCACCTTTCAGCAGTACTTGACCTTCTGGGCGCTCAGGCCTCCCATTCTTTCGCAGAGGACTCTCCTCTCAGCAATGGTCGTGCAGGGGTTGAAGGAGTACTCAGTAGACTCTGTGCAGACAATCACAATGCTCATGTCCACATCCTCCTCGTCATCAAACTCCATACGTCCAGCAGGCCCAGGTGGGGGGATCACTTTGATCCAGTCGGCTTCCTTGGTGGAAACTTCTGTGGATGGAGCAAATGAGACCTTCTTGACGCGCTTGGGTTTTGGTGGGGCAGTTGCTTCACATTGGCCTTCTGTGCGCTCTGAGGTTTGAGAAGCAGTCGCTGATTCTTGTGATGAGGGGGGTGCTGAGTCTGGTGCTGATCCTTGAGAAGAAGCTGGAGCGGATTCTTGAGAAGAGGCGAACACTGAAGCAGGTCTCTTTTTGGGTTGATGTGATTTGTAGTTGGCTGGTGCGTCTGGAAGGTCCAGATGGGGGAACTCTTCTTCAGGTTGCTTGCATTCACCTGTTGGGCCAGTACCTTACCCTTTTCAGTCATCAGCGTGTATCTAGATTTCTTGGCATCCACAGACACGATTGTGTAGGGCCCCATGAACTGGTAGTCCATTTTGCCACCCTTCCTGCCGCTGTGCATCATGTTCCGCTTCATAACCTTGGTACCCACTTCAAGGGGCTTGCCTGCTTGGTGTCTTCTATCAAAATAGTCCTTCTGGACGCTCTGCTCCTTGGCAATGTTCTGGGACACAGTTTTGAAGATATCTTCACGGATGGCCTTTGCTGACTCGAAAACCTCCTCTTGGCTGACTTCCTGTTGTTCAGATTCAAGTTGCTTCTCCAGGTTGCGCGCCTCCTCTTCTGAGATGTCATCCCCCTCAGGTTTGTTGTGCAGTAGATCAACTGGCAGGGTCATCTTGCGTCCAAACATTATCTCAAAGGGAGATCTGCCTGTTGCCCGCCTTCTGGACGCTCTGAAGGAGTAGGCTATGGCGTCAAGAAGTTTATACCAGTCACTGGGTTGGTCTTGGACTGATTTCCTCAGAGCTGTAAGGGTGCTGGTATTCTGGCGTTCACAAAGTCCATTGGCCTGTGGATGGTATGCCCCTGTGATGCGGTGGTGCAGGCCAGTAAGGCTATACAGACGGTCAGACACTGCATTGCAGAATTCTCTGCCCTGATCTGTGATGTGTATTTTGGCGGGGCCATACCTGCACATTAATAAGAAGAGGCAGTTTCCAACAGATTCAGCAGTTTTGTCCTTCAGGGCGAACAGTTCTACCCACTTGGAGAAGTAATCAATGGCAGTGAACACATACAGATGGCCTTCTGGACTCTCAGGGAAGGGGCCCATGAGATCGATGCCAATTTGCTTGCCACACTCCTTGAGGAACAGGGATGGGTTGCAGAGTCTGCTTTCCCTTCTCCAAATTGCTCACCTTGTTGCGCTGACACTCTGTACAGGATTTGATGTACTTCTTGACGTCTTTTGTGATATGCAGCCAAAAGTATCTGGTGGAGAGGTGATTTGCCACAGTGTTCCAACCCAGGTGGCCACCAAGCGCTTTTGATTCTTTGGATGTGCCAATTCCACTGTGGATGCACTGGATGATGGTCAGCTGCTCCTTCTGGTCGGCCACTACCTCCAGATCCTTCCCACTCTTCTTGAACATCAACTTGTTTCCATTCAGGAAATACTTGTGGCGTGCTTGGAAAATTAATTTGTTCTTGGCCTTCCGGTCGCTGAAGGTGGGGAGGGTACCATCAAGTAGGAACTTCCTTGTTTGCTCCATCCTGCGTGCCCATTCATCAGAAGGGAGGGGGGCCCTGATGGTGCCATTCCATCGTTTTCTACCATCAGAGCACTTCTGGGTCTGGGTAGCCTGTGTGTCAAAGTCCTCCAAGGAATCATCGTCAGAAGGTACATACTCTGAATCTCCTGTGTCCTTCTGGTCGCTTGAAGAAGTAGACTGTGTAGAAGATGTTGTTGTTGAAACACTGGCCTTCTGTTCGCTGGAATCACTAAATACAGGCTGGCCCCGCCCTGAAAGGGATCGCAAAACGTAGGAAAACGTGAGTAGGAGGGTAGGGATGAAGGGACAAAGTGCACGAATCATAAAGATAATAAGCGAGAAAGAAAGAAAAATGAGAGAGAGAGAGAGAGAGAGAGAGAGAGAGGGGAGAGAGAGAGAGAGAGAGAAAACAAGAGATAGAGTGATAGATAGATAAAGAGAGAGAGAGAGAGATGGGGTGAGAGAGAGAGAGAGAGAAAACAAGAGATAGAGTGATAGATAGATAAAGAGAGAGAGAGAGAGAGGAAACCAGTGAACTCGTCACACGGTGAAGTCGTCACATGCCTCCAGTGATCTCGTCACAGTGATCTCGTCACAATAGAATAAAACTGACCCTCTTGTGAAAAGGGCCCTGTATGCAATAAAACAAAGAATCATGAGTTGTTCTGAAAAAAAAAAATCTAAAATGGTATAAGATGGTTGGCAGCTTTCAGAACCTGGCGAGCTGTCCTCTCCCTGGTCACCAGGCGATCCTAGATCCTGAAGAGCTTGGCATTGGTGGACCTGGCATCAGCTCTTTGGCGCCTGATGATTGTTGACTCCTTCAGAAGCTGGCATCCCCTGGTCACAAGCCTGGATTCTTCTGCCAGTAGCTGCAGCATCAGATACAGGTTCAGGTTTCCTGCACTGGAAGCCTTGGAGTTCAGCCGGCGATGCCATCCCTCCACGTCATTGTTGGTCCGTATGCTTCTGTAGAAGCAGGACCAGCTGGAAGGTGGCCAAACTGCTGACTCAATCCATGTCTGGTGTATGTAGGTGCAGAGGCGGCGCTGCCCTTCTGTTGTAGCCTCCCCTTCCAACTCTGCCAGACTGCCGTCTATCTTCTCCCAAGGAAGGTATGGCAGTGTCAGGAGCTGTCGGCAATAAGTGTGGAATGCTGGGTCGTTTTGGTAGGCATGTTGCATCCCCAGCTCCTGCATGTGACGCCATACTGCTTGCCCCCAATGGAAGGAGCATCCACGAACATCAACCTCTGGAAATGCTGCACGGAAGGCAGCCCATGCAGCAGCTTCAAAGTCCATGGTGACGCATTCCAAGTTCCAGGAAAGATCCCTGTGTCGAAGCTCCTGTTTCAAGGCCAACAGCACAGCCAGATAATCCCGCCGACGTTTCCCGGACATAACTGCAAAGGCGAGTGGCAGCTGCTTTGTCTGGTCCTCCACACGGACAAAAGCGTGAATACTCCACAACTGTGCGAAGGGTGCCCTGACCACCTTAAATGTTCCGTCAGCATACCACCGCTTGGCCTGGCTGAGTAGAGTCAGCTGTTGCTCTGAGAAGAACAACACATGACGCTTGTTGCCCACAGTGATATCCACTGGATCTTCAAACTGGTCAGGCCAATGGCGCATATCCAGTTCAAAGTCGAGGTCCTGGGGATGGCATGGGCGACTGTGCTGGCGGTGATAATTGGCAATACGGCCGAGATAGTCGGTGCTGCGCTGGTTGGGAATGGGCCGTGACTCCTGGAGCAAATGCTCAGCAATGGTGTATGCTGACTGGTATGGTGCAGCTGCAGCTGTCTCCTTGACGTTTCTGACCAGCTTTGCTTTCACCGCCGCTCCAGATTCTGCTGCATGTAGATGCTCCTGTGTGCCTCTGGTGAAGATGTCTCCTTCTTGACGGACCATCACCTGGCACTTACAGGCAGCCCGACGCCTGGTGCATCTCCAATGTGTTGCACCATCCTTGGATTGCCTGTGGATGCCATAGGTAAAGCCCTCAGAATCAACAAGCAAGGGCTGACCTCGTTGTGTGCCTCTGGCGATGATTTCAAACGTCAATGGCTGGTCCTCCATGATCAGTTCTGTTATTACAGGATCGTCAGCCAGTGAAATCTCCTGCACTTCCACGGGGACCTGGAAACTGGCACTGCTCGTGCTGGCATTCATGAGTTCTTCCTCTACACTGACGTCCATAGACGTGGTTTCTTCTGGAAACGTAGGGTTCCTCTCCAAAAATGCTTCTGCCAGGGCAGTGGCCTCACAGTCTTTGCATTTCCACTCCAACTCTGTCTCTCCTCTGACAGCTTGTCTGTATACTCTTCGGTCAATGCCAGTGCCGCAAATACGATGCTGCCATCTTCTGCATGCCCCATCACACAACAGGGCCTCTTGTCGTGGTGTAACCTCATGCTGGCAAACGATGCAGATAGCAACTTCCATGATGACTCTGAAGTGACTTGCTGAAACTGTTGGAAGGAGGCTTTTATACAGGTAGCTGAAGTCGAATTGTGAGTAATTTGCTCAGTGCTGAGAACTCCTGTTATAACTAGTCAACGCTGTGTGTGTGTGTGTGCGTGCGTAGGTGCGTGCGTGACGACTTCACAGTGATCACGGTGAACTCGCCACACGTTTTTCAGTTGTGACGACTTCACCGTGTGACGAGTTCACTGGTATCCGAGAGAGATGGGATGAGAGAGAGAGAGAGAGAAAGAGAGAGAGAGAGAGAGAATACTCAGTACCAGTAGTGGATGTTGTTGTTGAAACACTGGCCTTCTGTTTGCTGGAATCACTGGATACAGGCTGGCTTGGCACAGAAATTTCCACTTCTTTGCCTTGATTCAACTGTTCCCAGATATGATCTGGGATATCAAAAACAATACTCCCGTCATCTAGCACTTCTCTCTCCATTTTACAGAATCTTGATCTCCGTCTAGAAGGTTTGATGTACGCTGACGCGCTATTGCGCCGCGGCCGCGCCACAAAGCGTGAAACTTGCCTTAGTGAACATTTGTTCGCCACAGGCGTGGGAAAACTCACGCGCTGGAGTACAGTGAATTGTAACTCAGTGAATTTTGACACGGAATGATGCAAACAGAATGGGCCTTCTGTGCGTGAATGCATCATAAACAAAGAAATAAACAGGTAGGTGAGAAGGGATTTATTGCACAACCTCATCAAAGCGGCCACAGTGTGAGAAACTCATCAAAATCTGTTTAGAAAAAGTCATTAAGTCAAAAATTCATGTGGGCTAATGACCTTCTAGACGGTTCCGAAATATCCTGGTGGTTCCCAAATATCCTGCCACTAGAGTCAGGATTAATCAGAATGGTTCCCAAAAATCCTGCCACCAGGGCCAGGATAAATCGGAATGGTTCCCATTCGTCGGTTCCGAAATATCCTGTGACACCGGGTTGTGGCACTTGGAGCCAGCACGTGAGAGATTTAGAGGGTAGAGTGCAGCAGCCAGACACCAAAGGTACTACCTCTATCCAGAGTCCCCTACACTCCATATATGTATATATATATATGTATATATATATATATATAAGTGTGTGTGTGTATGTGTGTATGAGTGTGTGTGTGTGTGTGTGTGTATGTATGTATGTGTGTGTGTGTGAGTGTGAATGAGCTTGTCTCTGCTTTCCCTGACAAGATGACACAATTGTCATAAGTCCAAATGCCACAATGATATGCCAGTACAATACACGTTTTCACGTTTTCAAGCAGAATTTCAACAGCTTATGACTGAATAATGTGTTTATACCAAAAACAGACTTCCATAGCAGAACCAGACCACCCAGTCCCAACAGCACTGTACGTGATCACAGCACATATCATCCCCAGCCACTTCATGCAATGTCACAGACACTGGTCAGTCCATGGTCTCCACAACCCAGCACATTATGGCCATTTGTCAGCCCCACATCTTCACCACTTACACCATCGTTCTTGTACTTTTCTGTTTGTTGCATCCTTCTAACTTTCTCCTTCTCTCTCTCTCGGTCATTCTCTCTCTCTCTCCTTTCTTTCTCTCCCCCTTCTCTGTCTCATTCTCTCTCTCACTCTTTCTCTCTCTCTTCTCTCTCTCTCACTACCTCCACCTCTCTGCCTCTCTCCCTCTCTCTCTGTCCCCCCTCTCTCTCTTCCTCTACCTCTATAGCTCTTGCTCTTTCTTTCTTTCTTTCTTTCTCTCTCTCTGTCTCTCTTTCTCTCGCTTTCTATTTCTCTCTTCTCTCTCTCTCTCACTCTGTCTGTCTCTCTGAGTTTGTCTCTCTGTCTGTCTCTCTGTCTCTCTATTTCTCTGTCTCTGTATCTGTCTCTCTCTCTCTCTCTCTCTCTCTCTCTCTCTCTCTCTCTCTCTCTCTCTCTCTCTCACTTTCTGTTATTTTCTTCGTTAAGATAAAGAAAAGTCGTGCTTTTTGTTTACTGCTTCAGTGGCATTCATCCCATGCTGCTCAATCCTACTTCCACAACACACCACCAGCCCCAAGTTCATTAAATCCAAGTACCTTTGCCAGGAAATCCATGGGAGCCAAAGACGTCAAGCTGCCCTGTGCTGGATGACAGTAGTGGAGTTCAAAAGAACCTGTCCTAATCCAACTTTCTCTGGACACTGCCTACGGAGCTCTCAACTAAAGACACTCTCCACTCACTCACAAATCACATCAAAGACTGCCAGGTGAGCAGACCACCACCACAGCCCTCCAACGACAGTCATCCTGATTCTCAGACACCAAAAACTCAAATTCAGTTCCCCTCATGCGTGGAAGTGGTAGAGGAAATTGAAACTGATGTCACCACGAGATCAGGGCCACAAGATTTAAATGGCCACGAGAACGGTCGCCGTGGTTTGCGCAACGTAATACTGACTGGAAGGTTATGGCTTCGAATCTCCATCAGTCCATTCAAAAATCATTCTGTGATTTTTCGGCTCTAACTAGCTCGTACCCAGAGATGGACGTGCTATGGGCTCATTGGGAAGACTGGAACCACACATTCGAGTCTCATCCACTTCATAGATGCGTCATTTAGTGTGTTGTTCAAATCTTCTGACCAGCACCGCATATGTCTGTATCTCTCGGACCTGGCTGATGTCAGGATATATGATTATAGTAAACGTAGAGTACAGCCCGTTCACGCAGTCTCAATCCTAGATGGAACTCAATAGCATCATAATTATCATCCTCATAGACATCATCATCATCAATTTGCAAAAACTGTTCCAGTTTGTATGGCCATTAAGGTGGCATAGAAAATGGCACGAAAAAAAGGTGAGCACGAAGGCAACCTCCATGAGTGCGATGATCCTAAAAAATTATTGGCCCCAAGATTTGACACGATTTTAACAATGTTGGAATAACTGATGATTTTATGTCAATGGGAATAATAATTATGATGCCATGGAGTTCCATCTAGAAATCAGACTCCATAACAGGGCTGTACTCTACGCTATCATAATGCATCCAGTGTCAAACAGGCCTGACAGATGCAGACACCTGCCATGTTAGAAAAATCAACCAATACTCTCAAGACGCATTCACACAGCAGACAAGACTTCACTGCGTGGCTCTATCTTCCAAGTGAGCCTACAGCTCGCTCAAGTCTGGGAAACTGCTGGTCAGGACAGAACATTTCCAGAGTATGCACTTAGGATCCATGAGAAATTATTTTCTAAAAAGCGAAGATACTAGGAGCAAGATGGATGCTCAATACTATCATTGCCTTGACTTTTTGTTCAGGTATGTGGTATTTTCCTTTACCAAAATAATTGCAGGATGTATGTTGTCTAGAACATATGGAACCATACAGGTGCTGTAATGTTGTTTTGCAAATAGTTTGCTTCCCTGAATTTGAACCTTTTTCCTCAAAACACATACACACACGCGTGAGCGCGCGCGTTCACCCACCCCTTCGCCAAACACACACGCACAAACAAACAAACATGATCATGGCGCATTGGAATTACTATAAACCCATTAAATAATCATGTCAGAAAAGACTTTTGCAAAAGCTTGATGTTTTTCTTTTCTAGTTGAGGGAGGGTGAGAGAGCAGATGGTGTGATGTTGGTGACTGTTTGCTTCCCTCCGATACAATTTCTATCATTGTCTACTATTTCACGGAACAAAAGTAATAAATCTTCACCATAAACAACGGCAGAAATTTTTCAGCTTTCAGCAATCAATAAATCTCTACGATCGTAAATGTCACAAGATTTATGGATGGAGAGCTGTACGCTGAAGGGGAAAAAATGAAACATGAACTCTCTTGATTTTCAGAATATAGTTGTCGTTATAAAAGATACACACAATCAACTGTTAGTCTGTCGATCAGTCAATGTATTCCACCTCTGTGAAGACTCCACTCTGGCTTAGACGTTATCCTGTACTGTGGTGTGACAGGGTTTTAACTGAGTTAGAAATATCTGTTTATTGATCATCACATTTTTACGTTATAGTGATATACTTGCATACTACAAGTCTGTTTACTGCGTGTTTACTTCTTTGCTTTTGAACTTTACAACGTGTGTTTCTGATTACTTATAAACCAGTATACTTATGCAATGCAAATGTTTCAATGCACGTTCCATCCACTGCTTAAGAAATATACATACATTCTTATACATGTATATATATATATATATATATATATATATATATATATATATATATATGTATATATATATATGTGTGTATATATGTATATATGTACATATATACATACATACATGCATCATATATATATATATATCTAACATATATATATATAATACATATATGTATATATACGTTATTTCGTTATTTTTCATTAGTAAACCATGTTTAAAATACTTCTGAAATTCTTCTGATATTTTACGAGCTTTTCTCTCATCATCAGAATTCTCGAAAAGGAGAAAACAACACAACTGTTACCATACCAAGTAACAGAAATCAACATTAAACACGAATGTGAAGCGATCATACAAAATGATTACAGCTTAATTGTCAGCTGTTGGCTTCGATACTCATCTCTGGTGTTGATCGTAGGTCCCAATTCTCTTATATGCAATGCTTCAAGCGTCATCAAAAATGTTTCTCCCCGGGTTGTTGCGTCTAATATCGTGACATCATTCACGTCCATCGTTTTCACTCCACATTGGTCCATATGTGTTTTTATCTGCCCACTGTTTTTGATGTGCTCTCTGAAGCGAGATTGCAAATTACATATATATATATATCCTAACCACGACCACAAACAGCATCAATGATGACCACAACAACAGATTTTCTAAACACACAACACACACACACACACACACACACACACACACACACACACACACACACACACACACACACACACACACACGACCACCACCACCACCACCACCACCACTATCATCACCACAACCACCACCACCACTATCATCACCACAACCACCACCACCACCACCACCAAACTCACACGATATATGGTAGAGCCAGATTATTAAATCAAACTTTTTTTGCGAAAGGATTAGAAATGTTTGATTTGATCAATTTCAATTATTTTAGAAAGTGTTTGATTTGATTAACCATTTTGAGAAACAAATAGCTTTTCTCTCAGTCGTTTCATGCATTGCCTGACCATGACATGGTTTGTAGTGATCAGGTTTGTCTAAAGCATTGTGTCACATCTCTGATCCTTGAGTCAGAAACAATCAATTGTCGCTTTCACACAGAACACTGTGTGATAACTCTGATCTTTGTGTCAAACACAAATGATTATCTTCATCACACAGAACACTGTGTAGTAACTCTGATCTTTGTGTCAAAAACAAACAATTATCACTTTCATACAGAACACTCTGTGACAACTCCGATCTTTCTATCAAACACAAATGATTATCATCATTACACAGAACACTGTGCAATAACTCTGATCTTTGAGTCAAACACAAATGATTATCACTTTCACGCGGATTTTCAGTTATAACTCTGATCTTGGTGTTAAATAATTAACACCATCACACAGAACACTGTGTAATAGCTCTGATCTTTGTGTCAAACACAAATGATTATCACCAGCAAACAGAACACTCTGTAACAATTCTGATCTATGTGTCAAACACAAATAATTATATCATCACTCAGAACACACTGTAACAACTCTGATCTTTGTGTCAAAAACAAATGATTATCACTTTAACAAAGAACACTCTGCAACATGTCTGATCTGTGTGTTAACACAAATGAATAACACTTTAACACAGAACACTCTGTAACAACTCTGATCTTTGTGTCAAACACAAATGATGATCACCATCATAGAGAACACCCTGTAACAACTCTGATCTTTGTGTCAAAAACAAACAATTATCACTTTCACACAAACACTCTGTGATATGTCTCATCTTTGTGTCAAACACAAATGATTATAATTATCACCTTCACAGAGAATACTGTAACATCTCTGATCTTTTTGTCAAAATCAAAGAATTATCAGCATCACACAGAAAACCCTGTCACATCTCTGACCTTTATTTCAAAACGGTGGGACCTGAAACTTAAAACATCTCTTTAAGTACAGTTCACCATATGACTTAAAGGGATCTGAAGCTCAAGAGGTAATAACGATAAAGTTAAAACGATAGTGTGCACTCACACTTTTCAATGATAAGCAACCATCCACGTCACACACTCTTACAGACACAACTGAACCTCCAACTTACAGGCTACAGAAGACTAGGTTATGATTATAGCGTCTATCCATTTCAGGAGGTGACACTGTTTTAATGCTGGATGATGAAAGCGTATATCTGGAGAGGACTTTGGTTTAGATGTTGGATCAATCATTGTGTCATCAGAACATGGCCAGGTCATTATCAAGCATTGGTCAGACGATGACTCCTGGTCAATACAGGAGTTTTAAGATCCTGGCTTAAAAGACTGGAGCTAAACAGCGAGAAGATTGAAGTAATGATGATCAGTAAAAGACGAGAAATCCCATTATGCACAATAACAGCAACTGGCGCAACATTGTGACAGGTTGATAAGTTTAAATATCTGGGTATGCTCATCTCACCAGACGGTAGATGCACATTAGAAACAGCCAGCAGAATCAGCCAGGCTAAAGCAGCATTCTAGAAAATGAAAAGCATTCTTACCAACAAATGCCTATCAGTTAACATCAGGAAAAGAGTTCTTCAATATCATACAGAATCGATACTGTTGTATGGATGTGAAGCGTGGACAGTCAGTACGTTAAGTCATAACAAGATTGAGACAGCCGAAGTGTGGTTTCTAACAAGAATGTTCCATGGACAGCAAAGAGTTCCATGGACAGCAAAGTAAACAAAGGAGACAATCTTGAAAGAGGCGATCACACACACACACACACACACACACACACAAAAGAAGATTGAGAAACACATTTAGGAAAAGACAAACAACATTTATAGGACGTTTATGAGGCAAGAGAAATTTGCTGTGAGTTGCTGCATCTGTGCGGTAGCATGGTAGGGTTAGATATTGGGAGGGTTTCGTTTTCTTTTTGTTCAGACCTAAGCACGGTCAGTAATCCACAGAAGTCCAAACATGACACTCCTGTCAGCTGTCCAAAGAACTCCAAAGTAGCAACATGTCAAATAGGATCATCATCATCATCATCATCATCATCATCATCATCATCATCAGGTGCCTTCCCGCATGGCGTTGGCAATCATGGACTTCCCTCTGTCTCTATCTGTTGTTGCCTCAATCATCTATTCCACCCTCTTTGTCCCCAGCCACTCTGCAAGTACGTCTAGTATCTTCTCCCTGGGTCTATCTGGTATTCTCTTTCCCTCCAGTTTTCCCATTGTGACCAGGTGCTCCAATTCCCCGTTCCTCGTAAAATGGCCCACAAATGTTGCCTGTCTTTTCCTAATCTTCCTTGTGAATGATCTTCTTGTGTCTGCCTCCATCAAGACTGTTTCATTTGTTTTCTTTGCTGTCTATGGAACTCTCAACAATTTTCTTAGAAACCACATCTCGGCTGCCTCAATCTTGCTCTGGTTGTCTTGTTGACTGTCCACGCCCCACAACCGTATGACAGTATTGGCTCTATATAACATTCAAGAACTCTCTTCCTGTTAATTGATAGGCATTTGTTGGTAAGAATGCTTTTCATCTTCTTGAATGCTGTTTTGGCTTGGCCGATTCTGCTGGCTATTTCTAATGTGCATCTGCCGTCTGGTGAAATGATCGTTCCCTAGTATTTAAACTTATCAACCTGATAATCCTGTGTAATGATAAAGAGAACTCGACTGGCCAGTCAACAAAAAAGATGTTCTACTTTATGTTATGAGATGACTGTCATAATGTTACCTACATGAACCCCCCCCCCCCCCCATCTCCTCTCTCCCCCATGGGGATTCCCAGAGCTCTTTCAGCATAAATAGTATCCCCATCTTCTTGACATTCTGTTCTACAAATTTCCTCTTTTCTGTCACTCTCTTTGTTTCTGCCTTGTTCTTTTGCTTTCTGTCATTTCTTCCCATCATTTCTGCCTTGCTGGTCCATTCACCTTTATGTGTTTGATAAAGTCTTATATGCTTTCTCCTAAGATTGATAACTGGGTACTTTTATTAAGTGCATTTTTGGCTCTAAGGAAATGAGATATGCGGAAGCAATTTTAGGTAAGTCAGGGCCGTTTTTTATATGTTTTAGTGTCCTTAGTTATCTTTAAATTTGTACTCAGGTGTGTCTTTAAACTTCCTGTACGATAAATTGGACGGAGTGGTCAACGCCAGGGGCATCTCCTTATATCATTGCCCGAATGCATTGATATGTGAACTTAATTTTCTTTTGCTTTTTTTCCTGGTGAAGCATTGTGTGTGTATTGAAATGGTTATAGCCCTGATATGGTTCTACGCAGTCGACTTGGCTTTAAACAAAAATGACAAAGAATGAAAAAACCAAAGTAAAAAGAAATCAGTTATACAAAATATCTCCAGAGCAAAACAAACCAGTAAACAAAACCGTATTTCTCTCATAATGTTTTTAGGGAGGTTGAAGGAGTTTCTGTGACGATAAACAACTGTTGTTGTTGTTACTGCTTCAGACTGTTGTTGTTGTTGTTGTTGTTGTTGTTGTTCTTACTGATTCAGACTTGGGTGTTGTCCTCTGTACATCACATTATGTGATGATCAATGACTGTTGTTGTTGTCGTTGTTGTTGTTGCTGTTGCTGCTGCTGCTTCAGACTAGAGTGTTGTGCTATGTACATCACATTCTGTGACGATCAATGACTGTTGTTGTTGTTGTTACTGCTTCAGACTTGGGTGTCGTCCTCTGTACATCACATTCTGTGATGATCAATGATTGTTGTTGTTGTTGTTGTTATTGTTGTTGTTGTTATTGTTTCAGACTAGAGTGTTGTGCTATGTACATCACGTTCTGTGATGATCAATGATTGTTGTTGTTGTTGTTATTGTTGTTGTTGTTTCAGACTAGAGTGTTGTTGTTGTTGCTGTTGCTGCTGCTGCTTCAGACTAGAGTGTTGTGCTATGTACATCACATTCTGTGATGATCAATGATTGTTGTTGTTACTACTTTAGACTAGAGGTGTTTGTGCTATGTACATCACATTCTGTGACGATCAATGACTGTTGTTATTGTTGTTATTGTTGTTGTTGTAGGAGTGTTGTGTTATGTACAGCACATTCTGTGACGATCAATGATTGTTGTTGTTGTTATTGTTGTTGTTGTTGTTGTTGTTACTGCTTCAGACTAGAGTGTTGTGCTCCTTGTTCGTATGATAATTCATTCTATTGTGCCCACTCATTGGCAGAAGATACTGACTTGCTCTTTACGAAACAGTTGGTGTGCTCTTTACAGACTTCATGATGATTTTCGTGTCTTGAAGCAGATGTTGTCTCTGTTCATACAGGGAGAAGAGTGGCAGAGTGGTTCAGGCGTTTGCTCACCAAAAACTAAACTCGAGGTTCCAGGGTTCACTCCCCGTAGAGGCCTCCAATTTTCTCCTCAGTTTGACCCGAAAATCGAACTGAACGTCTAGTACTTCGGAAGGGGACAAAAACGAGTCAGAACCATGTGCCTTCTGACTGTGCAAGCTAAAGAAACCAGTTGAAAATCGAGAAGAGCAGGGTATTGCCCAGCTGCGTTGGTAAAAAACATTGGAGAGATAAGTTGATTTCCCAGGCCCCACCCCTTGAAGACCATTTAGCCTTCTCGCCTTTCTGAAGTCTTGGGTAAAACTAATGTGTGAGTAGCGATTTTTACACTGTTGGGAGACCTTGTTCTTCAAAATTGGTAGCATTATGTCTACCCCCCAACTGTTGAAACTTCCCCTACGTCTCATTCGCGATTACGATCGGACGATCATCACTACCTTTCGTGAATCAGAGAAATTACACCGCTCCCTAGCGAAGTTCAGGAACCATCTACACTTCACACTGCACTGCAAACATCACGGCGTCTTTCCCACCAGCCTAAAAATCAAAACTTCGATGAAAGGAACAGCAGCAAATAATATCATCAATCAGGCACAACGAGCACTCATGAACGAACGCATCAAGCAAATCAACACCCGCATCACTTGTCTGGAAGGGAAAATCCAAGACCTCGAGGAAAGACTGAGCTCTAGCACACTACCAGATGCTATGCTCTCCGAAATCAAAGAGTGGCTAAACAACACACGACGAATAGAATGGGACAAAGTACGCCAACGCCATCGAAAGAAATTCGAACTTCTAGCACCAAAAAACAACAGGAGACAACAGAATGACAAAAGCGAGATTACACCTGTACCGGAAGAAACAAAAAGAAAGACCAAAGAGAGGTGGGTGATCAATCTATCAGATCGCCAACTCACTAAACCAGAACAGGAAGTACTAGAGAAAGGACTAAATTTCGCCGTAGCCCCTAACAAGCTTCCAGTGGTAGACCTCATCACAAGCATTGAAACAGCTTGCAGGTATATTGGCCCTAATTCAGAAGAAGCCACACACTTAAGATCAGACTGTGTCAGAATCATGAAACAGGCCAAACTACCGAAATCCAACTTAACACCGGACCAAAGACGGGCTCTGGCGGATTTAAAGAACGAACACGCCACGATGATCCTACCAGCTGACAAAGGTCGTGCCACAGTCATCATGCCTAGACCCATGTACTATGAGAAGGCAAGCAAACTTCTGGAAGATACTACAACATATGAACGCCTCAAGAAAGATCCTACTTCCAAGTTTTCCAACAAACTGAAAGACACACTGAAACGCCTGAAAGAGACGGACCGCCTGTCATTAGAACAGTACAGGAAATTATACCCAACTGTGTCCGACGTCCCCAAGTTCTATGGTCTACCCAAAGTCCACAAGAAAGAAGTCCCCCTCCGTCCCATAGTCGCATCCAGAGGTTCCATCATGTATGAGACGGCTAGATTTGTGGCGGACATCCTATCACCTCTCGTAGGACACACAGATCATCACATCCACAACAGTGCTGACCTAGTGGAAAAACTGAGTAACTACACCCTCGCTCATGATGAACTCCTTGTGTCATATGATGTCTCTGCCCTATTTACCAGCGTACCAGTGAAAGAAAGCATAGAGATCATACGCCGAAGGTTACAAAACGACCAAACCCTCCACCAACGTACATCTCTCACAGTGGACGACGTATGTGAACTCTTGTCCTGCTGCCTCACCACCACCTACTTCACCTTCCAAGGTGAATTCTACCAACAAAAAGAAGGAGCAGCCATGGGCTCCCCAGTAAGCCCAATAGTAGCCAACCTGTTCATGGAGGATTTTGAAGAGAAAGCATTGGCTTCTTTCCACTCCCCACCACGATACTGGGGGCGCTACGTAGACGACACCATGACTATCCTCCCCCAGCAACTGGTCGAACAGTTCACAGAACATCTGAACAACCAACACCCAGCCATCAAATTCACGAGGGAAGTGGAACAGAACAACTCCATAGCCATGCTGGACACCCTCATCACCAGAACTGATGGCATTCTATCCTTCTCGGTCTACCGTAAACCAACTCATACGGACCAATATTTACAGTTCGACAGCCACCAGCCCCTTGAACACAAACTGGGAGTGATTCGAACCCTTACCCACAGAGCTAACACCATATGCAGTACCCAAGAGGCAAAAGACAAGGAGACAAACCACCTGAAAAAAGTGCTCACCATCTCGGGCTACAAAAAGTGGGCCTGGAACAGCCCGGGAGGCAGGAAATCCAACACCGCATCCCAACAGCCAGTGAAACAACACCAGCGCAAGGGACACATCACCATCCCATACGTAGGAGGTGTGAGTGACGCTCTGTCCAGAAAGATCAGAAAACTGGGGGTGGCTGTACATTCCAAACCTTCCAACACCATACGCAGCCAGCTGGTCACCCCCAAGGACAAAACCAGCAAACTCGACAAAGCTGGCATTATATACAGAATAGACTGCCAGGACTGTAACCAACATTATGTCGGTGAAACTGAACGCCCCCTTCAGAAGAGACTAACAGAACACAAGAGGGACTCTTCTCCAGTAGGAGCTCACCTACACGCCGAAAAACATCAATTCAGTGCGGACAATGTCAACATCCTGGACAGAGAAAATAAGTGGTTCCAGCGAGGAGTCAAGGAGGCCATCTACATCGCAGCCACCAACCCCCCGCTCAACAGGGACCGGGGCCGTTACACCCTGCCCCCGGTGTACCATTCTCTGATTCGATCTCGTGAACTGGGTTCATCCCATGTTCGCGAGATCTGAGTAGAGATTCACGCAGACAGCATTAGAGCGCTGACGAAGATGGCGAGAACGCCATCGAAAGCTACGGAACTGTGAGTAGCGATTTTTACACTGTTGGGAGACCTTGTTCTTCAAAATTGGTAGCATTATAATGTGAAGATGAATATGAATTTGAAGCGAGGGAGAAGACATGGGCGCCATTCTCGTGGTGCTGGCCCCGGGATCAGTTGAAGTCCCTGCCACATCACTCGGATCTGCTCCCCCACGACCCCAGGTTTATGGGGACTATCGAGGTAGAATCTCAGGACCTGGCCAGCTCATGGATTTGTATGCAAGTTTAAGGCTTGTTCCATGATCATTCTGGATCTTCTCCATTACGTGGCACCTGTGACGTTGGTGCATATGGAATTCATTCCATGCACGGAGATGCCATCTTGAGAAATTGAAACTGAAACTGAAACTGAAATCTATTCATTTTTTGCTCCCAAGTCGCCATTTTTTCTGTCTCTTCATGTCCAGGGATACCACAGTGAGGGGGAACACTACAGTACCTGTCTGGTGACCTGATGTTTTGCAGTGTTCCTTGTAGATGTGGCAGTTTGATTGCTTCCAGGAATGTCACGGCATCTGTAAGGAAGACTACATGCCTGTCAGGGTCTGGGGTGTTGTTAATGATGCTTGTAGCTTGTGCAGTAGTGTGTTAAGTACAAACTAAGCACACACACACACACACACACACACACACACACACACACACACAAACACACACACACAAACACACACAAACACACACACACACATACACGCGTGCACACACGTGCACATGCAAACACACACACACATTTAAAGACACACACCTTAACTCAAACACACACATAAACACACATGAGATTCCTACGCCAAGGTGGTGGGTTAACAACTGAACATTTTAACTCTATTGTGACAGGGATACCTTCAGGGCTGTTGCAGCACTGGTCTGAGGTCTGAGGTTACCATCAGAAAATTTGGGGTGTATGGGTACTTGCCATTTTTGTTAAAATAACATCTCTCATTACTGATAGAACTACAAGACATTTTGCATACTTATGGTGAAATGATCGGGCAATCTGAATCTGTCAAAATAAAATCTGTATATTGAAGTTGTTGTCATTGTTGTTATTTTAAATAACCTTTTTCATAATCAGAGCCATTTTCATATCATTACTGACTCAGTAGCACTTGCTGAAGACACTATCACATCTGTTTCCTCTTCTGAATCACTTTTGTCCTCAGAAACTTCATTTTCACTACCGCCAGGATTGTTTTATCAAGATTGAGCAGTTGCTTGATTTCGTCACGCATGAGACCACAATTTCTTGCTAGTATTTGTTTTCAAATCGAGTAGAAAGTTGTTGTGACAGCATGCAAAATGTAACCCAAACGTTAGCAGAAGCTAAACATGGGAGATCACTTCCAGTTTAGTGTAGGAAAAATTAGGGCCAATGTTGTACCGTATACGCTAACGGAAGTAAATAAACATGGGAGATAACTCCCAGTTTAGTGTAGGGAGAATAAGAACCATTTCTGTACCTTTAACTGGCAAAACTACGATTGATGCTTCCCGTGCACAGAGGCTGCTGGTGTGAATTAACTATAGATGCTTTCCATCATGAATGTGATTTGGCTCAGAATGACCTGATGAGGACGTTGTCTCACAGGCAGAAAATTCGAAATGCAGCTTACGACACCTTGAAGATCAAGAACACGACACTGACTTCACACTGTACACAAAATGACAATTATCATCATCATCAGGTGCCTTGCCACATGGCATTGGCGAGCATGGACTTCCATCTGTCTCTATCTCTTGTTGCCTCAAGCATCTCCTCCACCCTCCCTGTCTTCAGCCACTCTGCAAGTCCATCTAGTTGCTTCTCCCTGGGTCTACCTGGTACTCTCTTTCCCTCCAGCTTTCCCATTGTGACCAGGTGCTCTGATTCCCCTTTCCTCATGAAATGGCCTATAAATGTTGCCTTTCATTTCTTAAGCTTCCTTAGAAATGATCTTCTTGTGTCTGCCTCCATCAAGACTGTCTCGTTTGTTTTCTTTGCTGTCCATGGAACTCTCAACATTCTTCTTAAAAACCACATCTCAGCTGCCTCAATCTTCTTCTGGCTTTGCTTGTTGACTGTCCACGTCTCACAACTGTATAACATTATCGGCTTAATAGTAATTTGAGAACTCTCTTCCTGATGTTAATTGATAGGCATTTGTTGGTAAGAATGCTTTTCATCTTCTTGAATGCTGTTTTCACTTGGCTGTTTCTGCTGGCTATTTCTGCTGGCTATATCTGCCATCTGGTGAAATGATCATTCCCAGGTTTTTAAACTCATCAACCTGTCTCAAACTGTGCTGTTTGCTGTTATTTTGCATGAGGGGATTTCATGTTTTTTCACTGATCACCATGACTTCAGTCTTCCTGCTGTTTAGTTCCAACCCCTTACCAATAAGACAGGAGAACAGAAATCCACACAGCGAGGTGTAAAGTCTCCAGCAACCAGCCACAGGACCCTCTTGACCTGACTCCTTCTATGACTCAGGCCTTGTCCAGGTCTGTAGGTTGGTCTGTAGCTGAGAACGTACATTCAATATTTTTCTAATATCATTACAGTCTGAACGATATCGTCTTCTGTGTTTTTGCCAAGCTTTTATATCAGCACGGTTTTCTTTCCATGCTGTCTTTGTGTCTTGGTTCCCCAGGGTGTTGCTTTCTAGGTGTTTGAATTTTTTCTCTTCTCATTTAATAGATCTCACTTTAGAAACTACGTAAGATTTCTCACTGTTAATTTGAAATGGTTTTCTTGAATTTATTACTGAGTTTCTTGCTGATGTTCGTTTTATCGTTTAAATACAACTGGTACGTGATCGCTGCAATGTGAATTTAGTGTTTCTGCACTCATTATTTGTGTTACTTTACAAGAGAAGAGCTCTGCATCAATCACTGTGTCTGTGTCTCTGCGTTCTGTATCAGCATCTGTTGGTGATGTTGCTGTGAGTGGGCTGAAATGGATATCACAATATTTTATCGAGGACATTTCCCACAGAGATAGTACTATTTAATCCCACACTGCAAATCTTGCACTGAGATCACCACATATCACAACAGTGTCCCGTAGAGTACAAAGTAAAGAATGATGAACAAATGTTCAGTACTGCTAAACTGACAAATAACACTGAAAACATTGTTCACTGAAAGGAAAAACGGGAATTCCCTTTTCTCACAGTTGTGATAAAATTGTCAGTGGCCTCAACTCACAGATTTAACCCTTTTCCTACCAAGAAAATAGGTCACTGTACTAACTATTGACCAAGTAATGTTAGGAGAGAGACTTCAGAAACACTCAAATTACACCCATTCTTTTGCCATTTTTGACGCTTCAAACGTCGTGCAAACGCAGAAAGGAAATGAGAAGAGTATACTCCCTTTGTCGGAAAAGGATTCACTTCAGCAATGTGGTCATTTTCTATTTATATACTCGAAAATGAAACTACGGTTCACGGCACGAAATCTTCGTGACACAGTCCACAGAGAGAGAAAGCTGAGTCACGAGGATCTCGTGACGTGGTACGGAATGTGTTAATATGTCAGGTACATTTGTCAATCAATGATTATTATGACGTCAGTATTCTGGAAGTTGTCAACGCGTGGTAGACAGTGAACTTCCTACTGAGCTATCCTGTCCATGTGTGGTGTTATGTGTGTCGATATTGCAGATCTAAGGAAGAGGTCCACACCTGGCAGACAGGGTAAAGGTCAAGCTGTAACTGTCCTGTCCATCCGTCCTGCCCCATGTGCCATTGTTCCGTGAGCAGAAACGTTTTCGGATATTCACCAATAAGTCTACTACTATCACTACAACCATAAGGTGAACAGACCTACACAATTTACTGCTATCACTACAAACATAAGGTGTACGCACCTACACAATTTACTGATATCACTACAAACATAATGTGTACACACCTACACAGTTTACTGCTATCATTACAAACATAAGGTGTACACACCTACACAATTTACTGCTATCACTACAAACATAATGTGTACACACCTACACAATTTACTGCTATCACTACAAACATAAGGTGAACAAATCCACACAAGTTACTGTTATCACTACAAACATAAGGTGAACACACCTACACAGTTTACTGCTATCACTACAAACATAAAGTGTACACACCTACACAATTTCTGCTATCACTACAAACATAAGGTGTACAAATCTACACAATTTACTGCTATCACTACAAACATAAGGTGTACAAACCTACACAATTTACTGCTATCACTACAAACATAATGTGTATACACCTACACAAGTTACTGCTATCACTACAAACATAAGGTGTACAAACCTACACAATTTGCTGCTATCACTACAAACATAAGGTGAACAAATCTACACAATTTACTGCTATCACTGAACACGTAAGTTGTACAAAACTACACAATTTGCTGCCATCTTTAACACACAGGGTTTAAAAAACTACACAGTTTACGGCTATCACGTCTTTTACTGCTCTGATTGCACTGAGCAGGGGGCAGGATAGTCGTGGGCTGGGGTGAGAACAAGACAACTTATGTAATAATGTGTATTCAGGCATCTTGAAAGTAGGTGTGTGTGGCAAACAATGACACGGTTTACTTCACTTTTGTTACGTGCGTTTTCACGCAGCTTTGAATTCTCTTTGATGGCTGTACTTTAAATAAAGGTCCATCTTTATGTGTTGTCCTTGAGACTCTAAGACAACACTGATAAGTCAGAATTACTTGCTACTTTCACATTCGGTCAGAATACTGTCTCATCTCAAGTCACATATATTTGACAGCTCCACAGTCGCATGTCAACTGCATTTTGGTGTTATGACAGAAACAAGGCGTAGAGCTCTGAAGTCGTTGATTCTGATAAGTGTTGGATTCGATAATATTTGTGTCCTGGCAATTTCTGCTTTAACGTTGAGAAAAAAAGAATACTGCCCGAGGCACAAACCGGCGCAGTTATGTCACAGATGGTTTGGAAACGTTGTGGCACTGTGGGCATGGCTGTTGCATCCAGCATGGTCAGATATGTAGAACTGCTAACACTGTCTATACACAGTAATGTACACATGTTAAGTGCTCATCCATGCAATGCGTTCTGCTCAGAGGCTTACAAACTTCACACACACACACACACACATTCTCCCAGGGAAAAGAGAGAGATTTTTTTCACACACACAGCACAACACAACACAACACAACACAGCACAACACAACACAACACAACACACAACACAAAACACAACACGACACGACATGACACGACACGACACGACACGACACGACATGACACAACACAACACAACACAACACAACACACACATACACACACACACACACACACACACACACACACACACACACACACACACACACACACACACACACACAAACACAGACGTGATTCAAGATGGCGGAGACTCCTGACGAATAAAAATTTCGGCAGTCAGAGATAACAGGAAATAGTCTAAAATGACCAGGACAAGACGGGGGCGCCTTGCTGAACAGAGGCAAGAAGCTACGTCTATGGAAAAGACCGATTACGAGAGGCCGTCGACCAGGAACAGTCATACACAGACAGATAATTCCACAACAACTCCCACGTACGCAGACGTTCTAAAACAAAAGCACACACGCAGGCAGGACGTCCGCAGACGTTCTAAAACAAAAGCACACACGCAGGCAGGACGTCTAACAGGCACAACGATCAAACACAACAAAAACTAGCAGCAATACTCGAGCGAAAACAGAGCTTGAAAAGAAAACCAAAGACGGGAAAGAACATCATGACATCAAAAAATCTAAAGACGTCACATCACAGCTCAAGGACGCAACGTCACACACCAAAAATATTTCAGAACAACCTAAAACAAACCAGGACCTTCCCTATGTTCTGACTATCCATGATTCGGTGTTGAAAGGTGTCAACTCGAGACGACTGGGACGATCTTATGGTTTTGAAGGAGACTCAAGTGCTGTGAATAACATTCATGACATACAAAAATCTTTAGACAAGACAGTTTCCAACTTTGACAATCCTGCAGACTGTATTGTTTTACACTGTGGTGTCCACGAACTGAATAGCAAAGATCTCAAAGCAACAACTCAAAATTTCGCTTCTTGAATCAAACATATAACACAAAAATATCCAAACTCAAAGATTGTCATCAGCAAGGTCGCCCCTGTACGACATGCACGTATGGAGGTTCGGCGGAATTTGTTCAACGCTTTTTTATCTGCTGAGCTTGTTAACATAAAAAACATCATTTGTCTCCCATGACAACCTTCGAACTAACCAGCTGTTTCTACGTGACAATATTCACCCCACTGCCAGAGGAAGCAGCGTGATTACGGGGAACCTTGGAAGACACGTTCAGGATCTATTTTGGGAGATGCCTAGGAGACCAGGAGGATCCCAATCTTCACTGCCACACGCCTCTAGATTCCCCCGAGGACCGTTCCCCTATTTTGACAGCTATGAACCGTGGTGGCTGTCATATAATATGTTTTGAATGAATCATAGTAGATCTACAGTGACCAACGTTTCTTGTCAGAGGACTTTTTCCTCGTCATCTCTGACAGTTCTCTTGATGAAAGTGTATAAACGCTAGAATTCAGTCAGTCGGGACTCAGACTGTAATCTCTGTACATTTGAAGGCGTGTATACTATTGTTTAATTTATTTATAATTTGTTTCTGTTCTAGATCTAACTCTTACCTTGATTAGTAGGACTTCTTTTCTCCATAGTTTTCCTCATTTTTTTCTACCTTTACTTCGTAGTAAAAGTAATCATTCCCCCCCTCCCCATTTTCCTCGTACACAGAAAACCAAAGCATAGGTGATTTTCAAACAAATCACCGTTAATTGAAAATAAAGGATTAGCCAACAATGAAAATCATTTTTTTACAGTGGAATTGTAGGTCTATTTCCACCAATTCAGCATACCTGGAACATTTCCTTGCCTCAAGTCAGTGTGAAGCCTTGATTCTGCAATCGCTTAATGTAATACCAACCAAACTTCCCAATTTCAAAAATTACTATTATCCACCAGTGTATGCCTATGGGAATCCCAGGAAGAAAGTAGCCACTGCGATATACATACTTAAAGAGTTACAATATCACATATTTACTTCCCCAGTTTTAAGGTCAACTGAAGACTTACACGCTTGTGTCGCTACAGTACAATTCAGTAATTCTTTTATCCTGAACGTTTTGTCAGTCTACCTGCCAACAGGTCCAAATGACCACAACACAGAATGGCTGCACACGATTCCGGATCCAGCACGGTAAATTGCTAATAGGTGGAGACTTTAATTCCCACTCCCCGTTTTGGGAAAAAGATTGCTGTACTGTGACAAGCAATCGTTTAGTAGAAAATATAGTTGACAGTTCGCTTTACCTTTTGAATGATGGGAGTGTCACTAGAATTCTTGATGTTTCCAAACATCGGGCAACAGCCATCGATCTGTCTTTAATCTCACCAGAATTAGTACCCTGCTGTACCTGGGACACTCACAGAGATACTTTAGGAAGTGATCACTTACCTATCCTCATAACACTAACTAACGAAAACATCAGGACGAAAGACAGCATTCTTGATATTATACCAAAATATAATTATACACGCGCTGATTGGTCCTTGTTTCAGACTGCTCTTGCCAATCGAGATTTCACACATTATGAAAGTGAAAATGTAGACGTTATGTTTTCTAAATTCCAGGAGTCAGTTCTAGCTGCTGCAGACCTTTCCATCCCGAAACTCAAAACTTTAAAGTCCAATAACGGTTTGAGTAATGTTTGGTGGACGGAGGCATGTGAGCAAGCAGTTCAGTATAAAAAAGAGAAATACAAAATCTACATCAAAAGCAGGAAACCTGAAGATCATATGGAAATGAAAAAAGCTAACACCCAGTGTAATAAAATCATCGCTGAAGCAAAGAAGAATTATTGGGCATCGTACTGCACAAGAGAAATTTCAGATTTCAAGGATTTCCATAAAGTCTGGACAAAAATGAATCGAATGAAAATGGAGCCAACTTACCTAGGTGTCCAATAATGATTGACACATATCACAAATTTCCTTCCGACATGGACAAAGCTGAAACTTTTGTGGAACTTTTTGCCGAAAATAGTAAAGTAGATGGTTTGACTCCTACCTGCAAACAATACAGGGAAATGGCAGCTAACAACCCTATCTACACTGATCCAATACCTCAGAATGATCGCTCGTTTAATTCTCCAATCAACTTAGAAGAGATAAAAAACACTATCTTGTCTCTACACAACAAAAGGAGTTCGGTAAGTGTCGATGCAGTTTCAACTGAAATGATTAAACATCTTCCAGAAAATTATATTATTTTTTTACACGGAATTTTTCAGAAATGCTGGGTTGGTGGAAATATACCACGATTATGGCAAAAATCTATTGTTATACCAGTATTAAAAGCAGGAAAGCCTAAAAACAATGAAAACAGTTGCAGACCTATTGCGTTGACGTCCCATACGAGCAAACTATTGGAAAAATTGGTATTAAACAGACTTGTACATTACTGTGATAAAAAATAACGTTATTCCAGTAAATCAGGCTGGTTTTAGAAAAGGGAGATCTACATTAAGAAACAGTTTGCCCGCAAAAAAGTCTTTTAGCTACTTTTTTGATGTGAAAAAAGCTTACGATCAAGTTTGGCATACGCGTTTATTGTACAAGCTGAAATCTATTGGTTTATCTGGCAATATGTATGATTATACTGTATTAAGTCTTTTTTAGCCAATAGAACTATTCAGGCAAGAGTGGGAACTAGTTATTCTACTTCACAACATCTTGATATGGGAATTCCACAAGGTTCAGTGATAGCACTGCTTTTATTTAATATCCTTATACAGGATCTTCCTGAAGTACTCTGAAATCGTGTTGTTTTGCCACAGTACGCTGATGATATATGTATCTGGATGAATATTACTTTAAAAAAGACAACTCCACAGAGAGCACAGAATTACATTAGGAAGTTGTATCAATCTGATCTTGATAATCTTGGAAACTATATGTTAGAAAATGGTCTGTCGTTGTCAGCGGAAAAAACTAACATGAAGCTATTTAATTCTGGTGGTACTTTAAGTAACTTGCCTACTTTCAGATTGCTCGGTGAAGTTTTACATTACAAACATGTTGTAAAATTAAAATGTCTGGGAGTCTTTATGACATCGAAATTAAACTGGAATGTCCATGTTGATTATATTTCAACAAAAGCAAGAAAAGCCCTGAATTTTCTAAAGATAATAAGCCGATTACCTTGGGGAATGGCTACGAACATACTAATTCATCTATCGACAGCACTTGTACGATCTAAATTATCCTATGCGCAAGAAGTGTTCTTCAGTGCACCAAAATATTTATTAAAGAAGATACAAAGCTTAGACTGCAAAAGTATTAAAATTGCTCTAGGTGTCCCTACTCATGCCTAGCCTCTAATCTGGAAACGTACAAAATTGCTGGAATTCTGCCTCTGAACAACTATCGTGAGATAGCGACAGCAAAATTTGCAGTCAGAACTACTTCACAAACGGACAATTGTGTGAGTAAGGAAATTAAAATCGGGTCTGATGTTGACTTTCCAAAGTGAGCAAAAAGCATCTCATCATAAATGACTGTTGCAACTTACATATCTGACTTGGTCAAACAGTCTAACATAAATATGGATGAAATAGCTGAGACACCATCAACAACGCCTATCCCTGCATGGGAAATGCTAAAAGCCTCTTTTGATATTGATTATACAGACGCTAAGAAATCTGAAAACGTCAACATTTCGATATCCACAGCAAGAGAACACATCGATGAAAAATACCGTACCCACCTTCACGTTTTTACCGATGGATCAGTCTTAGAAAATAAATGTGCTGGAGCAGCATTTTATGTTCCAAAATTTAAAATAAAGAAGTCATTTTTCGTTGGGGCAAACATATCTATCTTTACAGCGGAATTAGTCGCTATTAATCAAGTATTGCATTATCTAGTAAATCTTAAACCCATGTCTTTCAAAGTAGTTCTCTTTGTTGACTCAAAATCTGTATTATATGCCTTATGATCTTTTGATGCTGACACAAGACCTGATTTAATTACTGATGCAAATCATCTTATACATCGTTTAAGGGTCAAAGGTACAGATATCAGTTTATGCTGGGTGCCTTTTCACGTTGGTCTTCACGGCAACGAAGTAGTTGACAGAGCAGCTAAGCAAGGCGCCCAGAATTCTGATAATGCTATAGAATTACATGTTCGTACCTCCGTAAAAGAAGCTTGC
>JAPXFY010000032.1:39926259-39938759 GCA_030674185.1 Monoplex corrugatus | reverse complement strand
AGGTAGGGAAGGAAAACAGGGAAAATCAAATGGGAAAATGACAATAAGGGAAAAGGACCATACTGGGATATGGAAGGAGACAAAAGAATACGAAGAAGAAGACAGGAAGGAAGACAGTGCTACAGTAACGCCGTGAAGATGATCACCTGCTGTGAGATCAAGAGTGGTGGCAGGAAAGGGCACCTCTGGTAATACTGAGAGTGGCGGTGGAAAAGCACACGCTATGATGCGCCTTGTTAATTTGTACTCTGGGAACAGAGCATGATGGTCATATTTTCAAATCTCAAACCTTTCAGATGGCAAGGTCTGATTGGTTGTTCTCACCAAATTAATCAATCAACCAGATGCCAAGGTCTGATTGGTTGTTCTCACCTAATTAATAAGTCAACACTTAGTGTGTAGTTTTAACGCAGCGCGTCAGTACACACAAGTGAAACGCTGGTCATTGTCCGGCAGTTTCGCGAGTTTGTATGTGCTCGCTATCAAGCCACAAATACCTAAGGCGATTGAGACAGACGCGCCCTGCGGTCATTGTCTGAGTGTTCCCGCCGGCAGTTACACGGCGATTGTTCTATAATGCTACAGTAAAGGCAGCATAAATTAGTGACGGCCCCCTCTACGTTCTGTAAAACTACAACATAATACTGACTGGAGATGACGACAAAACCTTGTCATAGGCCTGCTTTAGAGTACATGTACACATTGTAGATCTGCTAATTGTTTAGCAGTGTGTTATCTACAATGTATATGTGTCATGTACTGGTTAGATCTTTGGAATGATTAATGCATAGCTATGGATAGGCAGAGGCTGTGAAATACCAGTATAATTAGGCCAAGAGAATGCAAGGCGTTTTTGATCTAGGCAAGCACACTACACGGTGTTGCCTTTGAGCGTTGTAGGTAAATGGGGAAAGATCGTAACAGAGCAAGGCACTCTGTTACATATGTTTTACCTAGTCTGTATGTTATACCTGTATTGTATCAGCCTATCACCGAAATAATCTTGGTTACATATAAACGAGATGTGTATCTGTGTAACTTGTCTTCAGGAAAAGGAACATATACATAACGTAAATAAATATATAGCTGGCTAGACAGATAGCTAGTTATATATATATATATATATATATATATATATAGATAAGTAGATAGATAAATACATAGATAGATAAATACATATATAGATAGATAGATAGATAGATAGATAGGTAGATGGATATCCATATCCATATCCATATACATACCAGTATACATATAAAAATACAGAAAGGGAGGTAAAGTGAGAGAGATACAAATATCCAATCAAAAGGAGATGGTTGTTGTATATGTCTATTGGTGAATACTAACATTAAAGTATCTACAACATATGTGAAACATCTATTCAATATGTACGTGTACAATTTATTAGCAAATTGACTGTCATGCAACTGTGATCACGAATTTAGTTTAAAAGGTAAGAGAGAGAGAGAGAGAGAGACAGAGACAGAGAGAGAGAGACAGACAGACAGACAGACAGAGACAGAGACAGCAACAGAGAGATAGACAGACAGAGACAGAGACAGACAGACAGACAGACAGAGACAGTGACAGAGAGATAGACAGACAGAGACAGAGAGGAAAAAAGTTGGCAAGTAATGTTACTACATTTGAACACAGTGGTCATTCTTAGCATCAGCACTTTCTAACACTAAATCCTAATGCTGATTTGTGTCTAATGGCTTATTTCGTTGTCTGGATCCTTCAGTATGAAGCCATGAGTAGAGGTCGTGCATGTGAAGTTCTCCACGTGTTGTCAGCTATCTTGAACAGACTGAAACAGTACTGCACTGTTTGCTGACTGTCGTCTGTTACAAGTTAAAATCATGCTCATTAGTCCACCTCAATATTGCACATATTGACCCATACGCAACTTTTGTGAATGAGCAAAATTTTATTCACTAACTAGCTAGTTCATTTGTTAATTATCTCATTCACTTGTTAATAATTCAGTGACTAAAGTTAGGAAGTGTAGCAGTATGTGAAAAACAAAGTCAGTAACTACTCAATATTGTTGGGGGTTTTTACTGGACATGTCTTGGTCTTGTGGCTGTAGGTTTGATGTCCTGTATCCATCTGGTGTGTGCCGGCGTTAGCTCGCCCCTCATCGACAGAAACATCAGTGACTTCAACATCACTGACGTCTGCCCTGGTGTGGAATATTTCATGAACCACAACCTCACAAATGCTACAATCGTTAAGGTCAATGTCCCAGACTGTGAGAAGAATTCATTGACAAGTTTAACTGAAGGACAGGGAATGGTGTATGGGGTATGTGGAAAATCTACTGTTTACTGTCTTTTACGTGTAGAAGTTCCATATGGCATACTTATACGCGTTCGTCTTCAGCGTTTAGAATATTGGTGTACTGACAGACAATGGGAAACACATACATTTTTCAATGTGTTTCAAGATTATAATATAAACCATTTAAAATGTAGTTATCATTCGCTTGAAAAACAGACATTTGAATCACATACCGGCCTCTTTTATATTATGCATCTTAATCTTCCTGCAGTCAGTATTGATATAGACACACTAACAGATACTGATATGTTTGTTGAACATTTATCGGCTCATTGTGGTCATGTATTAGTTCCTTACATGAGTAAATATTTCACGCGTAAATGGGTTTCCAAAGAATTGAAAATTCCCATTGGGTTTGTCACCATGGTCAGCTTTCTGACATTGTATTCTGAGAATTGGCCCTGTCCAAAAATATTGCTTGCGTACAGAAAACATAATACAAACTCTTCAAGAAGTAAACGATCCGGCTATTTACCAACAAAAAAACATCATACAATGCCAGTAGTAATATCTGCATCAAAACTTAAAATCCGTGTTAAAGGATTTGAAGCTTATCCTGACGTTCTCAAGATTATATTCTCTTTTCATTCTGACACAAGTCATCCTCAAAAGCTGTCCAACGGTTTGTTCAACTGTTCGGTAGATCATTATATAAGTTTTCAGCATCATTTGGACTGTAACCTGCAGTCAGAGTGTGAAGATGGACAGGATGAAACAGAACACTGTCCTTTCAGCAGTCCTGGTTGTCAGGGTTTGGTGGCTTCACGTGACAAATGTTTTAAATATATCTCCTTAACTACATATGAACCTCCCACAATTGTAGCGTATGAGTGTTTGAAAATTGGTGGGGAATTGGCTTCAATAAAAACAAGGCAGGAAGCAGATGATCTATTAAATCTTTTTACAAATTATGTTTCTTTCAAAGTGGCAATAGGTCTTGCAACCGGTTATATCCATGTGCCATTTATATACAGAGATATTCCTATCTGGTATGACAACACCTTCCTTTACAATATCGATCACCTGCAATCCCCATCAAAGTGGTTCTTTTCTCCTGGAATGATTAGGAGTATGGGCCTTCACTCAATGAAAATAAAAATTTCGAAAATGTGGAACAAAGCTGTGTGTGAAATACATAAACGATCAGGAGACGTGACTCATGTTCACACTGTTACTGTTCCAGTTTTACTTCCACCTCTGTCCTTTCTGACACAGACTCGACAGATCTTGTCTAAGTGTCCTGGTGGCCATGTAAAACACACATTCTTGTCATGTGATCCCAAAAGTCATTGTGGAACGACCGTGTATTCACACTTTTGCATCTACTGGAACATATTGACAAAGACAAATGCATCAAATCTTCCTAGAACAAATACTGCACATAGAATTGACATGTTTGTGTGTGATGATGACATTGTAACGGTGCCCTACACTCTAGTGTGTGACTTCAGACAGGACTGTCCAGACAGCAGTGATGAATCATTCTGTGAACATCCACCATGTGAATTTATGTGCGCCGATGGTAAGTGTGTGTTGATCAGTCAAATATGTAATGCTTACTCAGATTGTCTGGACGATTCTGATGAAGTCAACTGCTTTAAAGTTTGTAGTAATAAAGTCAAAAAAGCCAATAAGAAGCAGCAACTTCTCATCAACATAGACGGCAAAGGTTACTTTACTCAGCAGGAGATGGAAGCTGATGAGTCTTGTCCAGACACCCATTATGGTTGTACAGAGGACTGGTTATACTGTCTCCCTGTCTACACTCGATGTAATGGCTTTTATGACTGTACATATGGTGAGGATGAACAAGACTGTGGGACATTCACCTGTCCTGGTTTCTATCGGTGTCGTGGTTCTAAAGTTTGTGTTCATGGAGATCAACTGTGTGATGGCTGGGGTCAGTGTCCACAGCGTGATGATGAATGGCTGTGTGATATAAAGTGTCCTGATGGCTGTCTGTGTCAAGGTCACACTTTCTTATGTACTCAGACTTACTCTGCTGGTGTCTTTTCTCAACCGCGTTATCTGACGATGAAGAATTTAGAAATGGTGGTATCCGATTTTAGTGCGAACATATATCTTATCAGTATGAATCTTTCACATTGTTCTTTTGTACAGATACCACGTGTACATCCTTCAAATTTGATCTTCTTCGATCTGTCCTATAATCGACTACACAATATCAAAATGAATGTTTTCCAAGATTTCTTGAATTTAAGGAATCTAGTTCTATCCAACAATCCTTTAACCTTACTGATATGTGAACCGTTCAGTGTATATTATGCACTAAGAAGAATTGACTTGTCAAAAACCTGTCTAAAAGTTTTCAACAGTAAATCATCTATGTACTTGCCTCAATTAAATTATCTGAATGTATCTTTTACTTGCATCAAAATCATTGGATCTGTGGGGTTTAAAAATGCACCCCAACTGACTGAATTAGACATCAGAAATAATCCCGTCAGTGACTTTCCTTTATGCATGTTTTCAGAATTAAGTAATATTAAACGTGTCTTTTCATCACACCACAGACTTTGTTGTGAGAATTTGTGTGGTAAACGTTCTGATAAATTAAAATGTTTAGCGCCACAGCCTGTTCTGTCCACTTGTGGCAATTTGTTACCCACTGAACTACACAGGCTTTTTTTTCATTCTGTCAGTTTGGTTGCCATTTTAGGAAACTCAGCTTGTCTAATTGTTTCACGTGTGGTAAAGAACATATTTGGAGACACTTTCATCATGTCTGTTACCCATTTACAGTTTGCTAACATAGCCATGGGAATCTATGTCTCTGTTGTTACAGTGGCCAATGAACAATCTCGCGGAAAATACATCCAGTTTGAAAGTACTTGGACCAACAGTGTGACTTGCAAGACTGCTGCCTTTCTTTGCATTCTTCCAGTGAGACATCACTTCTTTTCGTCTGGATCATAACAGTGGATCACATCATGGGCCTTTGTTTTTCTTTAAACACTGGGACGTTTCACAGAGGGTCAATGTTTGCAGTTTGTTGTATGGCATGGTTTGTTGGAGTCTTGTGGTCAGTGATACCATTCATCCCTGGATTGTCACACTGGGGTCTTGATGATCAGTCTGGATTCTGTTGTCTGGCTTTATTTGATCACAACCCCAAACAAGAGTTCAGGTGGTTCACAGTCATTGTGGTCATGAACGTTACCATGTATATACTGACTGTAGCTGGTCAGGTCATCATGAAGAGACAAACACCAAAGTATCGAATAATGCTTGATTCCACCAAGAGATCAATGTATTCTTCAATCCACCTATTGGTAAAAGTGGCTGTGACAGATGCTGTTTGCTGGTTCTTTGTGGGACTGAGCAGTGTCATGGTCTCAGGAGGTGTAGATGTATCAGACAAAGTCTACGTGGGTATAATCGTGTTCATGTTACCATTCAACTGTGCACTTAACCCAGTCTTGTATTTGTGGACACTTATGACAGAACGAAAAGAACAAGCTCGAGAAGGAAGATTGTTACGGATGTTAAAGTTGAAATTATCCTTGTCTGAGAAGACAGTGTGACATATAAAAGTAATAATTATTCATTGTGATGTATCATATACATGCACACTAAACACTATTAAAAGTTTACAATACATTATAAATTCGTTTGAAATGTAAGCAAGGAATTAACAAAACAAGACAGGCAGTAATTTAGGCCATTTTGGGCTCCTTCAAGCGAACACAAAAGACTGCTATGAAGAAAGCAGATGATCTATGCCAATGATGAAATGTTAAAGACAGATACGAATTAATTCCATTAAGATATTGACTTCACATGTCAATTCGTTGTGAAAAAAAAAGATTCATGCACAAACGTTTATTTTTCTCCCTGGGTCTACCTGGTGTTCTCTTTCCCTCTAGCTTTCCCGCCATGACCAGGTGCTCCAAATCCCCCTTCCTCATAAAATGTCCTATGAATGTTGCCTGTCTTTTCCTAATCTTCCTTATGAGTGATCTACTTGTGTCTGCCTCCATCAAGACTATCTCGTTTGTTTTCTTTGGAACTCTCAACATTCTTCTTAGAAACCACATCTTGGCTGCCTCAATCTTGCTCTGGCTTTGCTTGCTGACTGTCCACGCCTCGCATCCGTACAACAGTATTGGTTCTATATAACATTCAAGGACTCTCTTTCTGATGTAAATTGATAGGCATTTGTTGGTAAGAATGCTTGTCATCTTCTTGAATGCTGTTTTGGCTCGGCCGATTCTGCCAGCTATTTCCGATGTGCATTTGCCGTCTCATGAAATGACCGTTCCCAGGTATTTGAACTTATTAACCTGTGTCAAGGTTGTGCATTTTCTGTTATTTTGCATGAGGGGGTTTCATGTTTTTTACTGATCACCATGACTTCAGTCTTCCAGCTGTTTAGTTCCAACCCCTTACCTTTGCTTTCTATTTCTAGTATATTCACAAGGTTTTGTAGGTCCCTTTCATTTTCTGCAATTAGCACGGTGTCATCTGCGTACCGAATGTTGTTTATCATTTTCCCTCCAACCTTTAATCCAGGGTCTTCTCTTGGTTTCTCATGATGTTTTAGCTATATAGTGAAAACAGATCTGGTGACAAAACACAACCCTGTCTGTCTCCTCTTTTGATGTTTTGGAAAGAGTTTATATTGTTTTCTATTCTCGTTGCAGCTGTTTGTTTCCAGTACATATTCCTAATTATTCGTAGATCTTTTCCATCAACATTGAGTCTCTCCAGTTAGTTGATCAATTCTTCATGTTGTACCCGATCGAAAGCCTTGGTATAGTCAACAAAGCATAAATACAAATCCTTATTCATCTCGATTGACCTGTCTATGATAGTTCTTAGGATGTATATGGCAATAATAGTTCCTTTCCCTTCCACAAATCCACTTCTGCTATTTCTCTTTTGATTCTATTCCTCGTCCTCATCATGATTATTCTTAACAGGATTTTTGTTACATGACTCATCAAACTGATTGTGCGATGGAGTTCGCATTCTATAGCACCTGTCTTCTTTGGAAGTGCAATGAAAATTGATTTTAACATATCTTTGGGGATTTTTCCAGTGTCATTAATTTCATTTAGGGGGACTTTTATTTTTTCCATGCCAAATTCCTCCAGGGCAATCATCTCTGTAGTAATGTTGTCTGGACCTGGGGCTTTTCCTGGTTTCATCTTTTTCAGTGCTGCTTTAACTTCATCTTTCATTATGGGTGGTCCTTCAAATTTCTTTTTTATAATGTGTTCTTCGTTTCTGTCATCCTCAAAAAGTTCTTTAATGTACTCTCCCCATCTGTCCAGTATTTTGTCTTTTTCCATGATAAGCGTGCCATCTTTCGATTTTAAGCAACCAGTTGATGTGCATGTATTTTTCCTGTGGACAATTTCTTCAATTCGTCGGTGCATAACCTGAGGATCCATTTTGTGTCGTTCTTCTATCTCTTTGCATTTTGTGTTCAGCCAAGCTTCCTTATCTTCATTGCACCTATTCCTGATTTCTTTGTTTATCTTCCTGTATATCTCCTCGTTTCTCTTTGCTCACTTCCTTTCCTCCATCAAGCCCAAAATTTCATTAGTCATCCAGCTCTTTTTTGCTTTACTATCTGCCTATGAGATTTCTTCACAAGCTTCATTTATAGAACTTCTCAACTTTGTCCATTGCTCCTCACTGTCACCAACGTCTTCCAGAGCACTGAATTTGTTTTGAACATGTACATTAGATTTTTGACGTATCATTTCATCTGTTTTTAAGAGTCCAAGGTTTAGTTTGATGTTGCTTTTGGTCTGTTTCCTTTTCCTCAATTTCAGCCTAAACCTTCCCACTACAGGATTGTGGTCACTGTTGCAATCTGCGCCTGGTAGTGTTTTTGCTGACAGTAAAGAATTTCTAAATCTTTTGTTGATCAGGATGTAGTCAATCTGATTTTTGGTATTATCTCCTGGACTCATCCAAGTCCATTTTCTTCTGTTAGGCTGCTCAAACCAGGTGTTTCCTACTATGAACTCATTCATCTGTGCCCATTCTACAAGTTTCCCTCCCCTTTCATTTTCTGTACCAAGGCCATGAGGTCCAACTATATCCTCCACCCTATCCTGTCCCACTTTAGCATTAAAATCTCCCATTATGACTGTAACTTCTTGTGATTGACATTGGACCTTGGCCATCTCTAAAACTTCGTAGAAGTTGTCGATGTCTTCCTGAGTACTTGCAGATGTTGGTGCATACACACCTTTATGATTTTGATATCAAATGGTTTGCCTCTCAATTTGACCAGTAAAACTCTGTCAGACACTGCCCAGTATCCCTTAACTGCTTTTGATTTGTCTTTGTCCATTATGATGCCTACTCCTCTTTCATGTGAATTACCACCAGAGTATATCACTGTATATTCTCCTGATGTTACCATGCCTGCCCCCTTCCATCTCACTTCCCCTAGTCCTAAAATACTGATGTTAAGCCTTTCCATCTCCATTTTGATGTTGTCTAGTTTACCTTTCTGCAACATTGTTCTGATGTTCCATGTTGCTATTTTGGTGTTTCTAAGTTTAACTTTGGGTTTAATTTTGGTCGCAGTAGCTGGCTGACTGTCTGTTGTCACCTGCACCCCATGACAGTCCCTATCAGACGAAGGTGCACCACAGGAGCACCTATTGACGTTGCTAACTTTCTTCTTCGTCTTTCTTTTGTCCATGGTATCCCCTAGAGAAAATTACGATGGTGGTTTCCCCTTGCCTTCCATCGGTTTTTTTCAGGGTTAACTCCCTGAGCCTTACTCTCTCCCGAGATGTCCACAAGGCAGTGGAGCTATTTACCCATAGCTTGGGGATCTGGTTCGTGGGCACCAGGGCGTATCCACACGCTGGTGGGCCTGCATGCCTCATGTCTGGGGGCCAGACCTCCTCCGAGTCCTACGAGATTCAGCCTGAGTCCGTGAGGTGCTCAGTTACCGCTTGTCGCCGCGAGGAGGCACAGCGCAGGGCTTCTTGATGGAGAGGCTATGTACTGACAGGAAGACTTACGCCTTCTATTCTTCTTTTCGCACAGCAGTGCTAGCCAGCAGTGCAGGCTGAAGCCGACACACTAGACGCATCACATCTGCGAATATGACAAAGTAGTTACTATTGGTGTGCTTTGTGTGGCCATGTCACAGGGTTGGCTTGTCATCTCCTCACCTTGACATTTGGTTTGTAAACAAGACAACTGATGACTGGGTCCGAATGGGTCACGCAACGCATGGACAAGCCCCCTTTCCTTGATGAAATGACTTATCGAGTGGCGTCAGGAGCTTGGGAGGTGATTGTCTGGAGAGTGGTAAGGCATTGGTGCTCTGGGTCTATCTGAACTCTTAGTTACTGTTATTATTATGATTATTATCACTATTATTATTATTGATATTATTATATGATTGTTGCTATTGTTGTTGTTATTATTATTGTTGTTGTTGTTGCTGTTATTGTTGTTGTTGCTGTTGTTGTTGTTGCTGTTGTTATTGTTGTTGTTGCTGTTGTTGCTGTTGTTGTTGTTGTTGTTATTACTATTATCATTACCATTATTGCTGATGAACTGCTGGGTTATAGCTTATTGTGTGGCCCCTATTACTTGATATCCCTGTCGTTGAAAAATTGGAGTATTTCTTAGGAGCATCTCTGCCACATGGAAATCCTCTCCGTCCTGCTAGGAGCATTGACATGCTGGTCCACATCTGTTCGTCCATCCAATCAGCCTGGCTTATTTAGACATCAACGAGAAGCAACAAACAAACAAACAAAAAAGCAAAGATTCGAAGATTTTCATGGATTACTAAAAAAAAAAGTGAAGTATAGCATTTGTTTTGAACTTTTATATCTTTGATACAGATGATTTTGCTTTGCTAACATTCTACAGCGTTATATCTTGTTAAAAATGAATAATAAACACATGTTTAAAAATCCATTTTGGGGAGATGTGAGTGTGTCATTTTGTGATGTCTCTCATTCTTGTGAACTTTCCTTTGTGCCAGCATTCCATCCACTCCCTTTGTTTTAGTGTTTTGTTTCTTCCTTCCTTCCATCCCTTCTCATCTCATTTCATCTCATCTCATCTCTCTCATCTCTCTCTCTCTCTCTCTCTCTCTCTCTCTCTCTCTCTTTCTTTCTTTCTTTCTTTCTTTCTCCCCTTCGCTCTCTGTCTTTTGTTTTTTGGTCATTTCTTTATATTTCACTTTTTATTTCTGTTGTGCATTTTTCATTTCTGCCCATTGACAAAAAGAAATATTACCAGCCCTGAACAAGTCATGTCCAGACGTGTCTGTTGAGATGACATCAAAAACATCTGGATACGTGACTGTGTATAAATCCAAATATCATTTGGTGACGTGCAATGTTAGTGTTCCAGTTGGCAATGTCGTCATGGTTAGTTTTGTCAAGTTAGCACGTCGAGTAGAAATCATCCTGGATATCTATAATTCAAGGCGTATTACAACACCGGTGTGGAGTCATAATTATGACAAAGTCTTCATTTTCAAGACTGTCAAATTCAGCATCAGTGGTTACTTTAAAGATCTTGCTATTTGTACTGATAGACGTAGCTTCGAACTTATATTTTCTTATCACAATGATTCCACAACGCCTGTGTACCTAGCGAGTAGCTTATTCAATTGCTCTGTAGCTTACTATTCTAGTTTTCAGCATCATCTAGACTGTGACCTGAAGACAGACTGTAACGATGCACGGGATGAAACAGAGCACTGTCCTTACAGCAGTCCTGACTGTCAGGGTTTGGTGGCTTTATGTAACCACTGCTATCAGTTTGTCAACCCTGATATTACAAATCCATCTAAAATTGATATAAGAAACAGCATCAGAGCAGCTAGGGAGTACTGTAGTTCACAGGGAGGTAGACTGGGGGCACCGTATTGTGAATATGACTGGCGCAGTGTGATTCGGAATGGTACCAAGCGAAATGGGTTTGTTACGTACAGTGCTTGGACTGGTTTGTCTCATGGTGGTCTGTCTGTTCCACATATGTATAGAAAGACAATACATACCGAGGACAGGACTGTTCTGTATCATACAGCTAGTGTTAGTTCTACTTCAAACCATTTTTTTGGATCTAAAGACAGATATATCAAAGTAAGTTGGCGTGGGCTTATTGCAGTAGAGCAGGAAAGTTATTATGAGAATACAGGAGCGGTTTGTGAATTCAAGACAAATAAGACAACACAGAGATCTAGTCATCTAGTATCAATATCACTGAACAACACACACTTGTTCTTTCCCACAGGACAACAGTCTCTGACCACATGCCAGGATAATCACGTGACACATACAATCCTGTCATGTGGTTCACATCTGTATAACGTGTGTGGGCAAAGACACACACCTTGTAGTTACGTCAATCACTCATCATACAGACATGGTGGGTTTCATTCAACAGATCGCCATGACACTTCAGTCCCCTTGTTTACCTGTGCTGATGACGTCACCACGCTGCCATACACCCTGGTATGTGACTTCAGACCTGACTGTCTAGATAAGAGTGATGAATCATTCTGTCAACATCCTCCTTGCGTCAACATGTTTACCTGTACTAACGGTCAGTGTGTGTCCCATGACAACATGTGTGACCAAGTGTCCAACTGTCTGGATGGATCAGATGAATTCTGTGAAAGATTCAGAGAAAAGGAAAATAGACGAAATGACCTGTTTCCCTTCTTTCCATCTCCTGCTCTCATCAATTTCAACGGCATCAACACTTTTACTGTAACACCAATGATGTCAAATGAGTCCTGTCCTGACAGCCACTATCGTTGTCCTGGTAAGTTCAATGACTGCCTGCCTGTCTACACACGATGCAATGGAATGTACGACTGTGTCGATCATGAGGACGAAGAGGAATGTAGTAAACTGACCTGTCCAGGATTCTTTCGATGCAGAAACTCCATGATATGTCTACTTGGTGACCACCTGTGTGATGGTTGGCCACACTGTCCTCAGCATGATGATGAACTGCTGTGTGGTGTGACCTGTCCTGTGGGTTGTTGGTGTCATGGTCACACATTTCTGTGCCACCAGCCTTTTTCTGCATCACTCTATCCTCAGTTTCGTTACCTGGATGCCACAAGCTCTGGTATGAATCTGTTTTATCTGTCTAGTGTGAATCAACCACCATATCTTATTCAC